>RXID01014825.1:0-115999 GCA_005019695.1 Trichopus zeylanicus subsp. travancoricus | reverse complement strand
AGTTGTAGTTGTGTTATTAGTAGCAATAGTAGCAGAAATAGTAGTAGCAGCAACAACAGTAGTAGTGGTAGTAGTATTAGTAGTAGTAGTAGTAGTAATAGTAATAGTAGTAGTAGCAATAGTTGTGATAGTAGTAGTCGTTGTTGTAGTAGTAGTATTACTAGTAGTAGTAGTTGTTGTTATTGGAGTTGTAGTTGTAGTAGTGTTTGTAGTAACTGTTGTAGGAGTTGTAGTTGTAGTAGTCGTAGTAGTAGAAGTTGTAGTAATAGTAGTCGAGTAGTCATAGGAGTAATAATAGTGGAAATTGGAGTAGCAGTAGTAGTTGCCATTGTATTAGCAGGAGTATTGGTAGTAGTAATACTAGTAGTTGTGGGAATAGTAGTAGTACTAGTAGTTCTGGGAATAGTAGTAGTACTAGTACAAATAGTTGTAGTAGTACTAGCGTAGTAGTTGTCGCAGTTATAGTAGTACAAGAGGTAGTAGTTGTAGTAGTTGCAGTAGTAGTTGTTGTTGTCATTGTTGTTGTTGCTGCTGTAGTAGTTGTAGTTGTCATAGTAGTAGTAGAAGCACGAGGGGTAATTATATTAGAAGTAGTAGTCATAGTGGTAATCATAGCAGCAGCAGCAGTAGTAGTGGTAGAATAAGCAGTAGTAGTAGGTGTAGTAGTTGTAGTATTAGTAGTAGGAGGAGGATTATTAGAAGTTGTGGTACTACTAGTTGTAGTATAGTTGTTATTGTTGTTGTTGCAGTAGTTGTTGTTGTTGTAGTAGTAGTGGTAGTAGTAGTAGTAGGAGTAGTCGTAGAAGTAGTAGTACTAGTAGTAGTTGATGTAGTAGTAGTTGCAATAGTAGCAGTAGTTGTAATAGGAATGGTAGTTGTAGTAGTAGCAGCAGTAGAAGTAGCTATTATAGCAGAAGTAGTAGTTGCAGTCGTTGTAGTAGTAGTAGTTATTAGAGTAGTAGTTATTATTGTATTAGTAGTAGTAGTTATTTTTGTTGTTGTTGTAGTTGTAGTTGTAGTAGTGGTAGTTGTTGTTGTAGAAGTAAACGTTGTAGTAGTAGTAGTAGTAGAAGTTGTTGATGTAGTAATTGTAGCTATGGTAGTAGTAGTTGTTGTTGTTATTATTGTAGAGGTTCCAGTAGTAGTAGGACTTGCAGTAGTTGTGGTATTAGTGGTAGGAATAGTAGTAGAAGTAGTAGTAGTAGTATTAGGAGTAGTAGTTATTGTAGTAATAGTAGAAGTAGTAGTAGTGGTAGTGGTAGTAGTGGCAGTGATAGTAGTGGTAGCGGAAGTAGTAGTGGTGGCGGTGCTGGTGGCGGCGGCGGTAGTAGTAGTAGTAGTAATAGTTTTAGTTGTAGTTGTAATAGTTGAAGTAGTAGTTGTAATAGTAGTAGCAGTAGTGGTAGTTGTAGTAGTAGTAGTTATTGTTATTGTAGTAGCTATTCTAGTAGTTGCAGTAGTTGCAATTATGGTGGTAGCAGCAATAGTAGCAGTTGTAGTGGTGGTAGTCATAGTAGAAGTAATAGTAGTAGCAGGAGTAGGAGTTGGAGCAGGAGTAATCGTAGCAGTAGTTGCAATAGTTGTAGTAGTATTAGTAGAAGTAGTAGTTGTAGTTGTAGTGGTAGTAGAAGCTGCAGACTGGTAGTAATAGTAGTTGAAGTAATAGTAGTAGTTGTTGTTGTTGTAGCAGAAGTAGTAGTAGTTGTAGTCTTAGTTGTGGTAGGAGTTGAAGTAGGAGTAGGTGTAGGAGTAGGAGAAGTAGTTAGATTAATAATAGTAGTAGTAGTAGTAGAAGGAATAGTACCTGTTGTTGTAGTTATAGTAGTAGGAGCGGTAGTAGCAGTAATAGCAGTAGTTGTAGTAGTAGGAGTATTAGTTGTAGTAATGGAGTAGTTGTAGTGTTAGAAGTAGTAGCAGTTGTAGTTGTAGAAGTTGTAGCGGTGGTAGCTGTAGTAGGAGTAGGAGTACTAGTGGTTGTGGTAGCAGCAGTAGTCCTTTGATGCATAGTGGTAATTGTAGTAGGAGTATTTGCAGAAGTAGAAGTAGTGGTAGTAGGAGTATTAGTTATAGTAGTCGTTGAAGTAGTAGTAGAGGTAGTAGTAGTAGTAGCAACAACAACAGCTGTAGTAGTAGCACTAGTAATAGTGGTATCAGTTGTTGTTGTTGTTGTTGTAGTAGTTATAGAAGCAGTAGAAGTAGTAGTAGTAGTAGAAGTAGTTGTTGTAATAGTAGTAGTCATCATGGTAGTAGTAGGAGTAGTTGTTGTTGTCGTAGTAGTAGTAGTTGTTGTTGTAGTAGATATTGTAGTAGTTGTAGTTGTAGTAGTAGTAGTAGTAGTAGTAGTGGTAGTAGTAGGAGTAGTAGTAGTAGGAGTAGCAGTAATGGCTGCAATAGTAGTAGTTGTTGTGTTACTAGTAGTAGGAGTAGCAGCAATAGCTGTGGTAGAAGTAGTTGTTATGGCAGTAGTAGCGGTAGTAGCAGTAGTACGAGTAGTTGCAGGAGTAGCAACAATAGCAACAGTAGTAGTACTAGTAGTAGTAGTAGTAGTACTAGTAGTAGCAGTAGTGGTAGTCGTAATAGTAGTAGTAGTAGTAGTAGTAGTAGTAGTAGTAGTAGTAGTAGTAGGGGTAGGAGTTGGAAGAGTTGTGGGAGTTGCAGTAGTAGTAGTAGTAGTAGGTGTTGTAGTGGTAGCAGTAGTACTACTAGCGACAGCAACTGCAGTAGCAGTAGTACTAGTACTAGTACTAATAATAGTAGTAGTAGTTATGGTAGCAGTTGTAGTAGTTGTAGTAGTAGTAGCAGCAATAGCAGTAGTCATAGCAGCAGTAGTAGTAGTTATTGTTGTTGTTGTTGCAGTAGTTGTAGTAGTCATGGTAGTACTAGTTGCTAGAGATGTAGTTGTGTTATTAGTACTAATAGTAGTGGAAATAGTAGCTGTAGCAGCAACAGTAGTATTAGTAGTAGTAGTAGTAGTAGTAGTAATAGAAGTTGTAGTAGTAGCAGTTGTTGTTGTAGGAGTTGTACTAGTAGTAGAACAAGAAGTAGTAGTATTACTAGTCGAGATGTCGTAGGAGTAGTAGTAGTAGCAATTGGAGTTGCCGTAGTAGTTGTTGTAGTAGTAGCAGGAGTATTGGAAGTAGTAATACTAGTAGTTTTGGGAATAGTAGTAGTACTAGTACAAATAGTTGTAGTAGTAGTAGCATAGTAGTAGTCGTTGTAATTGTATTACTAGAGGTAGTTGTAGTAGTAGTTACAGTAGTAGTAGTAGTAGCATTACTAGTAGTAGGAGTTTTTGTTTTTATTTTAGTAGAAGTATTAGTCATAGTAGTAGTAGTTGTTGTCGTTATTGTTGTTGCAGTAGTAGTTGCAGTTGTCAAAGTAGTAGTAGAAGGACCAGTGGTAATTATATTAGAAGTAGTAGTCGCAGTGGTATTAGTAGCAGCAGCAGCTGTAGAAGTGGTAGAAGAAGCAGTAGTTCTTGGTGTAGTAGTTGTAGTATTAGTAGTTGGAGGAGGATTAGCAGAAGCTATTGGAGTAGTAGTGGTAGTTGTTGTTGTTGTTGTTTTTGTAGTAGTAGTAGTTGTTGTCATTGTAGTAGTACTTGTAGTAGTACTTGTAGTAGTACTAGTAGTCGGAGTAGTCGGAGTAGTAGTTGTACTAGTAGTTGTAGATGTAGTTGTAGTTGTAATAGTAGCAGTAGTAGTAATGGAAATATTAGTAGTAGTAGTAGCAGCAGCAGTAGAGGTAGCTGTTGTAGCAGTAGTTGTAGTAGGAGTAGTTATTGTAGTAGTAGTTGTTGTTGTATTAGTAGTAGTAGTAGTAGTTATTTTTGTTGTCGTTGTAGTTATATTTGTAGTAGTTGTTGTTGTTGTTGTAGTAGTAATAGCAGTAGAAGTAGTAGTTGTATTAATAGCAGTAGTAGTAGAAGTTATTGTTGTAGTAATTGTAGCTATGGTAGTAGAAGTAGTTGTTGCTATTGTTGTAGTTGTTGCAGTAGCAGTAGAACTTGTAGTAGTTGTGGTAGAAGTGGTAGGACTAGTAGTAGAAGTAGTAGTAGTAGTAATAGCAGAAGTATTAGCAGTAGTAGTAGTAGTCATACTAGTGGTAGTGGTAGTAGTAGTCATAGTAGTGGTAGTGGTAGTAGTGGTAGTAAAAGTAGTAGTAGTAGTACTAATAATAATAGTTGTAGTTGTAGTAGTAATAGTAAAAGTAGTGGTAGGAATCGTGGTAGTAGTAATAGTAGTGGCAGTTGTCATAGTAGTAGTAGTTGTTATTGTAGTAGCGATTATAGTAGTTGCAGTAGTTTCAATTGTAGTAGTAGTAGCTGTAGTAGTAGTAGTTTTCGTCGTCGTAGTAGTAGTAGTAGGAGTAATAGTAGGAGTAGGAGTTGAAGTAGGAGTAATCATAGCAGTAGTTGCACTAGT
This sequence comes from Trichopus zeylanicus subsp. travancoricus, assembly GCA_005019695.1. Taxonomy (NCBI): domain Eukaryota; kingdom Viridiplantae; phylum Streptophyta; class Magnoliopsida; order Dioscoreales; family Dioscoreaceae; genus Trichopus; species Trichopus zeylanicus. The sequence continues at coordinate 111,575 of RXID01014825.1, read as the reverse complement.
TATAGTTGAATTAGTAGAAGTACTAGTAGTTGTTGTAGTGGTAGTAGAAGCAGAATAGTAGTTGTAGTTCAAGTAGTAGTAGTAGTTGTAGTAGTAGGAGTTGAAGTAGGAATAGGTGTAGGAGTAGGAGTAGTAGTCAGAGTAATAGTTGTAGCAGCAGTGGTAGGAGGAGTAATACTTGTTGTTGTAGTTATAGTAGTAGGAGTGGTAGTAGCTGTAGTAATAATAGTAGTAGTAGTAGTAGGAGGAGGAGTATTAGTTGTAGTAGTAGTAGTAGTGTTAGTAGTAGTAACAGTCGTAATAGTAGAAGTTGTAGCGGTGGTAGTTGCAGTTGGAGTAGGAGTAGCATTGGTTTTAGTAGCAGTTGTAGTCATTTTAGGTATAGTAGTGATTGTAGTAGGAGTAGAAGCTGAAGTAGCAGTAGTGGTAGTAGGAGAAGGAGTAGTTGTAGTAGTCGTTGTAGTAATAGTAGAGGTAGTAGTAGTAGTAGTAGTATTAGCAACAACATAAGTAGTAGTAGTAGTAGTAGTTGTTGTTGTTGTTGTTGTTGTTGTAGTAGTTATAGTAGCAGTAGCAGCAGTAGTAGTAGTAGAAGTAGCAGTAATAATAGTAGTTGTAGTAGTTGTGGTAGCAGTAGGAGTAGTGGTAGTTGTCATAGTAGTAGTAGTTGTTGTTGTAGTAGCTATTGTAGTAGTTGTCGTAGTTGTAGTTGGTAGTAATAGTAGTAGTAGTAATAGTAGGAGTAGAATTAGGAATAGGAGTTGGAGTAGGAGTAATCGTAGCAGTAGTTGTACTAGTTGTAGTAGTATCACTAGAAGTAGTAGTGGTTGTTGTAGTGGTAGTAGCAGCAGTAGCAGCAACAGTCGTAGTTGAAGTAGGAGCAGTAGTGCTTCTCGTAGTTGTAGTATTAGTAGCAATAGAAGTTGGAGTAGTAGTAGCTGCAATAGTGGTAGTAGTAATAGTATTAGTTGTTGGAGTAGTAGTAGTACTAGTAGTAGTAGATGTTGCAGTAGTGCAATAGTAGTAGTAGCAGCAACAGAAGCTGCTGGATTAGTAGTAGTAGTAGGAGTACTAGTAGTAGTAGCTGTAGCAGGAATAGTAGTAGTAGTAGTGGTAGTAGTAGTAGTAGCAGCAACAACAACAGGAGCAGTAGTAGTTATAGTAGTAGTAGTAGAAGCAGTAATGGGAGTAGTAGCAGCAGCAAAAGTAGGAGTTGTTGTAGTAGTAGTTGTTTTTTTTGTTGTTATTGTACTAGTAGTAATTGGTATTGTAGTGCTAGTAGTAGTAGTAGTAGTAGGTGTAGCAGTAGTAGCTGTAGTAGTAGTAGATGTTGTAGCAATAGTAGCTGTAGTGGTAGCAATAGTAGCAGCAGTGGTAGTAGTAGTAGTTGAAGAAGTTGTAGCAATAGCAGTAGCAGCAGTAGCAGCAGAAGTAGTAGTAGTAGTACTAGTTGTTGCAGTAGTAGCGGTAGTAGTAGTAGTAGTAGTAGCTGTAGTAGTAGTAGTATTAATAGTAGTAGTAGTAGTAGGAGTTGGGGTAGGAGTAGGAAGAGTAGTGGGAGTAGCACTAGCAGTAATAGTAGTATTAGGTGCTGTAGTGGTAGCAGTAGCAGTACTAGCAGCAGCAGCAGTAGTACTAGTGCTAATCATAGTAGTAGTAGTAGTAGTAGTAGTAGTAGTAGTTATAGTAGTAGCAGCAGCAATAGCTGTAGTCCTTGCAGTAGTAGTAGTAGTTATTGTTGTTGTTGTTGTAGTAGCTGTAGCAGTCGCAGTAGTAGTAGTTGCTAGAGTTGTAGTAGTGATATTAGTAGCAATAGTAGTAGAAATAGTAGTTGTAGTAGTAGTATTACTAGTAGTTATAGTAGTAGCAGTAGTAGCAGTAGTAGTTGTTGTTATTGTAGGAGGATGAGTAGCAGTAGTAGTAGTAGAAGATGTAGTAGTATTAGTAGTCAAGTAGTCGTTGGATTAGTAGTGGTAGCAGTTGGAGTAGCAGTAGTAGTTTTTGTAGTATTAGCAGGTGTATTAGTAGTAGTAATAGTAGTAGTACTACTACAAATAGTTGCAGTAGTAGTACGTAGTAGTAGTCGCAGTAATAATTGTACTAGAGGTAGTGGTAGCAGTAGTTGCATTAGTAATTGTGGTAGTATTACTAGTAGTACGAGTTGTTGTTGTTATTTTAGTAGTAGTAGTTGTAGTAGTTGTTGTTGTCGTTGTCGTTGTCGCTGTAGTAGTTGTAGTTGTCATAGTAGTAGTAGAAGCACGAGTGTTAATTATATTAGAAGTAGTAATCGTAGTGGTTTTAGTAGCAGTAGCAGTAGTAGCAGTAGTACTAGGTGTAGTAGTTGTTTTATTAGTAGTAGGAGGAGGATTAGCATAAGTTGTGGGAGTAGTAGTTGTAGTAGTAGTAGTTGTTGTTGTTGTTGTTGTAGTAGTGGTAGCAGTAGTAGTAGTAGTAGGGGTAGTCATAGTAGTAGTACTAGTACTAGTAGTAGTAGATGTAGTAGTAGTTGAAATAATAGTAGTAGTAATAATGCGAATAGTAGCAGTAGTTGTAGTAGCAGTAGTATAGTAGTAGTACTAGTAGCAGCAGTAGTTAAAGTTGTAGTAGCAGTAGTATAGTATACTAGTAGCAGCAGAAGTAGTATTAGTATAGTTGTAGTTACAATAGTTGTTGTAGTAGTTGTTGTTGTATTAGTAGTAGTAGTAGTAGTCGGAGTAGTAGCAGTAGTTATTTTGTTATTTTTGTAGTTGTAGTTGTAGTAGTATTTGTTGTTGTTGTTGTAGTAAAGGGAGTAGCAGTAGTAGTAGTATTAATAGTAGCAGTAGTAGAAGTTGTTGATGTAGTAATTGTAGTTATGGTAATAGTAATAGTAGTAGTAGTTGTTGTTGTTGTTGTTGTAGCGATTGCAGTAGTAGTAGGACTTGTAGTAGTTGTGGTAGTAGTGGTAGGAATAGAAGTAGAAGTAGTAGTTATTGTAGCAATAGTAGAAGTTGTTGTTGTAGTAGTAGTAGTAGTGGTAGTAGTGGTAGTGGTAGTAGTGGTATTGGAAGTAGTAGTGGTAATGGTAGTAGTAGTTAAAGTAGTAGTGGTGGTGGTGGTAGTAGTAGTAGTAGTTGTTGTTGTTGTTGTTGTAGTTGTCGTAGTAATAGTAGAAATAGTAGTAGTAATAGTAGTAGTCGTAGTCATGGTTGTAGTAGTAGTAGTGGTAGTTATCGCAGTTGTTGTTGTTGTTCTTGTAGATCCTTTTATAGTAGTTGCAGTAGTTGTTGTTGTAGTAGTAGCAGTAATAGTAGCTGTAGTAGTGGTGGTATTAGTAGTAGTAGTAGTAAGGGTAGTCGTAGGAGTAGGAGTTGGAGTAGGAGTAATCGTAGCAGTAGCAGCGCTAGTTGTGGTAGTATTAGTAGAAGTTGCAGTAGTTGTTGTAGTGGTAGTAGTAGTAGTAGAGTAGTAGTAGTAGTAGTTGAAGTAGTAGTAGCCATTGTTGTTGTTGTAGCAGCAATAGTAGTAGGTGCAGTCTTAGTAGTAGTATGAGTTGAAGTAGGAATAGGTGTAGGAGTAAGAGTATTAGTCAGATTAATAGTAGTAGTAGTAGTAGGAGTAGCATTTGTTTTTGCAGTTATGGTAGTAGGAGTGGTAGTAGCAGTAATAGCAGCAGCAGTAGTAGTTGGTGTATTAGTTGTTGTAGTAGGATTTGTAGTAGTGTTAGTAGTATAGCGGTTGTAGTAGTAGACGTTGTAGCGGTGGTTGTTGCTGCAGGAGTAAGAGTAATAGTGGTTGTAGTAGCAGCAGTAGTCGTTGTAGGCATAGTAGTAATTGTAGTAGGAGTAGAAGCAAAAGTAGCAGTAGAGGTAGTAGGAGTAGGAGTAGTTGAATTAGTTGTTGTGGTAGTAGAGGTAGTAGTAGTAGTAGTAGTAGTAATAATAGTGGTAGTAGAAGTAGTAGTAGAAGTAGTAGTAGTAGTTGTTGTTGTTGTAGTAGTTATAGTAAAAGTAGTAGTAGTCATAGTAGTAGTAGTAATAGCAGTAGTAGTAGTCATGGTAGTAGTAGTGGTAGTGGTAGTTGTCGTAGTAGTGGTTGTTATCATTGTAGTAGCTATTGTAGTAGTTGCAATAGTTGTAGTTGTAGTATTAGTAGCAGCAGTAGTAGTAGTAGTGGAAGTAGTAGTAGTAGGAGTAGTTGTAGGAGTAAGAGTTGGAGTAGAACTAATTGTAGCAGTAGTTGCACTAGTTGTAGTAGTATTAGTAGAAGTAGTAGTAGTTGTTGTGGTGGTAGTAGTAGAAGCAGCAACAATAGTAGTGGTAGTTGAAGTAGGAGCAGTAGTGCTTCTCGTAATTATAGTATTAGTAGCAATAGGAATTGTTGTAGAAGTAGTAGGAGCTACAACAACAGTAGTAATAGTATTAGTTGTAGGTGTAGTAGTAGTACGAGCAGTAGTAGATGTGGTAGTAATGTAGTAGTAGTGGCAGCAACAGCAGCCGCAAGATTAGTAGTAGTAGTAGTAGTAGCAGCAATAGTAGTAGGAGTACTAGTAGTAGCAGCAGCAATAGCAGATGCTGAAGCAGTAGCAATACTAGTTGTAGTAGTGGTGGTAGTAGTAGTAGTAGCTACAACAATAGGAGCAGTAGTAGTTATAGTAGTAGAAGTAGTAGTAGTAGTAGTAGTGTTGCGAGTAGTAGTAGCAACAGCAGAAGTAGGAGTTGTTGTAGTAGTGGTAGTTGCAGTAGTAGTAGTAGTTGTTGTTGTTATTGTTCTAGTAGTAGTAGTTGTTGTTGTTGTTGTTATTGTAGTAGTAGTAGTAGGAGTAGCAGCAATAGCTGCAGAAGTAGTTGTTGTTTTGGTAGTAGTAGCGGTAATAGAAGTAGTGACAGTAGTAGTAGTACTAATAGTTGCAACAGCAGTAGCAGCAGTTGTAGTAGTAGTAGTAGTAGTAGTACTTGTAGTAGCAGTAGTGGGAGTAGTAATAGTAGTGGTGGTGGTAGTTGTAGCAGTAGTAGAGTAGTAGGATTTGGGGTGGTGGAAGTAGTAGTAGTAGTAGTAGTAGTAGTAGTAGTAGTAGGAGGAGGAGGAGGAGGAGGAGGAGGAGGAGGAGGAGGAGGAAGAGTAGTGGGAGTAGCAGTAGTAGTTGTAGTAGTTGTAGGTGTCATAGTGGTAGTAGTAGCAGTACTAGGAGCAGCAGGAGTAGTACGAGTACTAGTACTAATAATATTCGTCGTAGTAGCAGTAGTAGCAGTACTCCTAGCTGTAGTAGTAGTATTTATTGTTGTTATTGTTTTAGCAGTTGTAGCAGTCATGGTAGTTGAAGTTGCTAGAGTTGTAGTAGTGTTATTAGTAGCAATAGTAGGTGAAATAGTAGTAGTAGCAGCAGTAGTTGTAGCAGCAGTAGCAACAGTAGTATTAGTAGTAGTAGTAGTAGTACTAATAGTAGCAGTAGGAATAGTTGTAATAGTAGAAGTAGTAGTTGTAGTAGTAGTATTACTAGTAGTAATAGTAGTAGTAGTTGGTGTAGTAGTAGAACTAGCAGTAGTAGTTGTAGTAGTAGTAGTTGTTGTTGTTGTAGTAGTAGTAGTAAAAGAAGTAGTAGTATTAGTAGTCGAGTAGTTGTAGCAATAGTGGTAGTAAAAGAAGTAATAGTATTAGCAGTCGAGTAGTCGTAGGAGTAGTAGTAGTAGCAGTTTGGGTACTAGAAGTAGTTGTTGTAGTATTAGCAGGAGTATTAGTAGTAGTAATAGTAGTAGTTGTGGCAATAGTAGTAGTACTAGCACAAATAGTTGTAATAGTAGTAGCGTACTAGTAGTCGCAATAATAGAAGCACTAGAGGTAGTAGAGTAGTAGTTGCAGTAGTAGTAGTAGTTGTTGTTGTTGTTGTTGTTGTAGTAGTTGTAGTTGTCAAAGTAGTAGTAGAAGCATGATTGGTAATTATGTTGGAAGTAGTAGTCGTAGTGGTATTAGTAGAAGCAACAACAGTAGCAGTGGTAGAAGAAGTAGTAGTGGTAGGTGTAGTAGTTGTAGTATTAGTAGTGGGAGGATGATTAGCAAAAGCTGCAGGAGTAGTAGTTGTAGTAGTTGTTGTTGTTGTAGTAGTAGTAGTAGTGGTGGTAGTAGTCGTAGTAGGAGGAGTAGTCGTAGTAGTAGAAGTACTACTAGTAGTAGAAGTACTAGTAGTAGTAGATGTAGTAGTAATGGTAGTAGTGGTAGTAGCAGTAGTAGTAGTCGTAGTATGAGTAGTAGAAGCAATAGTAGCAATAGTATTAGTAATAGTAGTAGTAGTATTTGTAGTAATAGGTGTAGTAGTAGCAACAGTAGTTGTAGTAGTAGTGGTAGAAGTAATAGTAGTTTCAGAAGTAGTTGAAGTAGTAGTGGTAGTGGTAGTAGTAGCAGTAGTAGTATTAGTAGTAGTAGTTGTTATAGTTGTTATTGTAGTAATAGTGCTAGCAGTAGTTGTAGTAGTAGTAATAGATGTAGTAGTAGTAGTAGTAGTAGCAGTAGTAGTCATAGTAGTTGAAGGTACTAGTAATAGTTGTATTAGAAGTACTTATAGTAGTAGTTGTTGTTATAGCAATAGTAGTCGTGACAGCAGAGTAGTAGTAGTAGTAGTAATAGGAGTTACATCAATAGTAGTCGTAACAGCAATAGTAGTAGTAGCAGTAATAGTAGTAGTAGTTGTTACAGCAATAGTAGTCGTAACAGCATCAATAGTAGTAGTTGTTGTTTAAGTAGTTGTAGTAGTAGTAGTACTAGTAATAGTAGTACTAGCATTAGTAATAGCAGTAGTTATAGTAGTACTAGTAGCCGTAGTAGAAGTTGTTGTAGTAGTGGTAGTACAAGTGGTGGTAGTAGTAGTATTAGTAGTAGCAATAGTTGGTGTAATAGGAGTTGGTGTCAGAGTAGGGGGAGTAGTAGGAGCAAGCGTAGTTGTAGTAGCTATAGGAGTAGGAGTAGTAGGAGTAGTAGTAGTATTAGTAGGAGTAGGAGTAGTGGAAATAGTAGTAGTAGCTATTGTTGCAGGAATAGTAGAAGTAGTAGTAGCAGGAGCAGCAGCAGTAGTAGTAGTAGTAGAAATAGTTGTGGTAGTAGCAGTAGTGGTAGTTGCAATAGTAATAATAGCAGCAGTAGTAATAGCTGTAGTAGGAGCAGTAGTTGTAGTAGTAATAGTAGCAGTAGTAGTAGCTGTTGTAGGAGTAGTAGTTGTAGTAATAATAGTAGTAGTAGTAATGGTAGTAGAATTAGTTGTTGGAATAGTAGTAGTAATATTAATAGTAGTAGTGGTGGTAGTAGTAGTAGTTGTAGTAGTAGTATTAGCTGCAATAGGTATAGTAGTAGTAGTAGTACAAGTAGTAGTAGTAGTAGTGGCAGAAGTAGTAGTAGTAGTAGTAGTAGTAACAGTAGTAGTAGTTATTATTGCTATTGTAGTTGTTGTAGTAGTAGTAGTAGTAGCTGAAGTAGTAGTAGTAGTAAGAGTAGTAGTAGTAGCAGTAGCAGTAATAGGAGTTTTAGTAATTCTAGTAGCAGAAGTAATAGTTGGTTTAGTTTTAGTAAGAGGAGAATAGTAGCAGTAGTTCTAGTAGTAGTAGTATTAGTAGTAGCAGTACTTGTAGTAGTAGGAGGAGGAGTAGGAGCTGTAGAAGTAGTTATAGTAATAGTAGTAGTAGTCTTAATAATAGTAGTACTTGTAGTAGTAGTATTAGGAGTTGCAACTGTAGCAGCAGCAGTAGCAGTAGCTATTGTAGTAGTAGCAGTAGGAGTAGTAGGAGCAGTCACAGCAGCAATAGTATCAGTAGTACTAGTAGTAGTAATAGTAGCAATAGTCGCTATAGTAGTAGTAGTACAAAGACACGTAGCAATAGTAGTTGTAGTTGTTGCAGCGGTAGGAGTAATAGAAGTCGGTGCAGGAGTAGGGTACTAGTAGAAGCAGTAGTAGTAGTATAGTAGTAGGAGAAGCAATAGAACTAGTAGCAGTAGTAATTGTACTAGCAGTTGAAAAGTACAAGTAGTGGCAGTAGCTGTAGCATTAGTACCAGCAGTAGTAGTAGCAGTATTAGTCGCAACAGCCAGAGTAGTAGCTATAGTAGTAGTAGTAGTAGTAATAGTAATTGAATCGGTATTAGCAATAGTAGTAGTAATTGATCAGTTAGTAGTAGTAGTAGTAGCAATAGTAGATGTAGTAGCAGCAGTAGCAATAGTAGTAGTAGTACTAGTACTAGTACTAGTAGTACTAGTAGTAGTAGTAGTAATAATGGAAGCAGTTGTTGTGGTAGCTGTTGTAGTAGTAGTTGTTGTTGTAGTAGTAGAAGTAGTAGTAGTACTAGTAGTAGTGGTAGAAAGGGTAGTAGTAGTTGTAGTAGGAGTAGTAGTAGTAGTAGTAGCAGAAGTAGTACTAGTTGTTGTTATAGTGGTAGTAGATGTAGTAGCAGTAGTGGCAGAAGCAGTACTGGCTGTAACAGCAGCAGTAGTAGCAAGACTAACCGCAACTATAAGATTAGTAGCAGCAGTAGTAGTAGTACTGGTAGTAGTGCAATTTGTAGTAATAGGTGTAGTAGTAGTAGTCCTAGTAGTAACAACAGTAGTGGTAATAGTAGCAATAGTACTAGAAGCAGTATAGTAGTACTAGTAGTAGTTGTTGTAGTAGTACTAGTAGTAATAGTAGCGGTAGTAGTGCTAGTAGTAGTAGTAGTAGAAGTAGTAGTAGTAGAAAAAGTAGTAGTACTAGTGGTAGTAGTAGCAATAAGAGCATAGGTAGTTGTAGTAGGAGTAGTAGTAGTAATAGTTGTAGAAGTAGTGATAGTAGTTTGTTATTGTAGTAGGAGGAGTAGTACTAGTAGTTGTTGTTGTAGTTGTAGAAGTACTAGAACTAGCAGTGGTAGTAGTAGTAGGAGTAGTAGTTGTAGTAGTAGTAGTAGTAGTGGTGGTGGTGGTATTAGTAGCAGTAGCATTAGTAGTAGTGCAGTAGTAGTAGCAGTAGTAGATATTGTAGTAGCAGTAGTAGTATTAGTAGTAGTAGAAGCCATAGTAGTAGTAGTAGTGCTAGTAGTAGTAGTAGTAAAAGCCGTAGTAGTTGTAGCAACAGCCGCATCAGCTATGCTCGTAGTAGTAGTAGTTGTTGTTGTTCTTGTAGTAGTAGTAACAGTCAGAGTCATAGTTGTTGAGGTAGTAGTAGCCATAGTAGTAGTAGTATTAGTAGTGGTAGTAGTTGTTGTTTTTGTAGTAGTTGCAGTAGTAGCTGTAGAACTAGTGAAGTTGCGATAATAGTATTAGTAGTAATAATACTAGTAGCCATAACAAAAGTATTAGTTGTCGTAGTAGGAGTAGTTGTAGCAGCGGTAGTAGTAGTAGTAGTAATAGTAGTCGTAGTAGTAGTAGCAATAGTAGTAGTTGTAGTAGTAGTAGTAGTAGTAGTCATCGTGTTAGTAATAGAAGAAATTGGGGTAGTAGTAGTAGTACTAGGAGCAGAAGTTGGAGTAGGAGTAGTACTAGGAGTAGTAGTATTTGCAGTAGTTGTTGTTGTAGTTGTAGTAGTAGTAGTAGTAGTAGCTGAGGCAGTAGTAGAAGCTATAGCAGCAGCAGTGGTAGTGGCATTAGTAGTAGTAGTAGAAGTACTAGTAGTAGTAGCATTAATAGCAGCAGGACTAGTAGTAGTAGCAACAGTAGTAGAAGTAGTAGTATCAATAGTAGTAGTAGTAGTAGTGGTGGTGCCAGAAGTAGCAGCAGCACTAGTAGCAGCAGTAGTAGTAGTAGCAGTAACAGTACAAGTGGTAGCCTTAATAGTAGGATTAGTTGCATCAATGGTTGTAGTTGTAGTTGAATTAGTAGTAGAAGTAGCAGTAGTAGCAAAAGTAGCAGCAGTAATAGTAATAGTAGTAGCCATATTAGTAGTAGTAGTTGTAGTAGTAGTGATAGTAGTAGTAGTAATAGTGGAAGTAGTAGTAGTAGTAGCAGTAGTAATAGTAGTCATAGTAGCAGGAGTAATAATAACAGCAGCAGTAGTAGTAGTAGTAGAAGAAGAAGAAGTAGAAGTAGTAGGAGTAGTAGTGGTAGTAGCAACAGCAGAAGTAGCACCAGCACTGGTAGTAGAAGTAGTAGTAGATGTAGTTGTAGTAATAGCTGCAATAGTAGTAGCTATAGTAGTAGCAGTATTGGTAGTAATGGTAGTAGCTGCAATAGTAGTAGCTGTAGTAGTAGCAGTAGTGGTAGCAATGGTAGTAGCTGCAGCTGTAGTAGTAGTGGAAGCAGCTGTAGTTGTAGCAGCTATACTAGTAATAGTGTTAGTACTAGTAGTATTAGTCGTTATTATAGTAGTAGTAGTAACAGTAGTTGCAATAGTAGGAGAAGTAGAAGCAGTAGTAGCAGTATTAGCTACAGTAGCAACAGTGGTTGCAACATTAACAGTGGTAGTAGTTGTTGTAGTACCAGTAGTTGTAGGAGCAGCCTCAATAATAGTAGTTATTGTAGTAGCAGTTTTAGTAGTACTAGCAATTGTAGTAGTAGTAGCAGTTGTAGGTACAGCAACAGTAGTAATAGTAGTAGCAGTAGCCAGAGTCGCAATAGTAGAAGCCAAAATAGTAATATTATCAGGGTAGTAGCCTCAAGAGTTGTTGTAGAAGTAGTTGCAGTAGCAACAACGGCAGTAGCATTAGTGGCAGTAGTAGTATTACTAGCAGCAGCAGCAGTAGCGGAAGTAGTATTAGTAGAACTGGTAGCAAAAATAACAGCAACTATAGAAGTAGATTTAGTAGTAGTAGTAGTAGCAGCAATAGTAGTACTACCAGAAGTAGTAGCAATAGTACTAGTAGTAGTTGTAGTAGAAGTAGTACCAGTAGTACCAGTGGTTGTAGTCGTAGTACTAGTGGTAGTAGAAGTGCAATAATTGCAGTAGTAGTTGGGGAAGTAGTAGTTGTAGTTGTAGCAGTCGTGGTAATAGTAGTAGCAATAGCAGTAGTAGCCGCAACAGTAGTGTTATTTTTAGGAGTACTAGTAGTAGCAATAGCAAAAGTAGCAAAAGTTATAGTAGTAGTACTATTAGTAGTTGTAGTAGAAGCAGTGGCAGTATTAGCGGCAGTAGCTGTAATAGCTGTCGTGGTAGTAGTGGTAGTAGTAGTAGCAATAGGTCTAACAGAAGTAATAGCAATAGCAGCTTTAGTTGTGGGGGAAGTAGTAGTATTAGTCATTGTAGTGGTAGTAGTTATAGTAGTAGTAGTGGTAGTTGTAATTGTAGTTGCTGTACTTGCAATAGGAATAGTAGTAGTAGCAGCAGCAGTAGTCATAATACTAGTAGTTGTTGTAGCAGTAATAGTGATAGTAGTAGTGGGAGTAGTCATTGTCGTACTAGTAGAAGCTATAGCAAATGTAGTCGCAGTCAGAGTAGTACCAGTAGTATTAGAAATGGTTAACGTAGTAGTAGTAGTAGTTGTAGCAGCTATAGCTATAGTTGCGGTAGTAGTAGTAGTTTTAGCAGCCATAGTATTTGTAGTTGAAATATTAGCTGTAGTAGCAATAGTGGTAGTAGTAGTAGCAGCAGCAGCAGTAGTAGTACGTGAAGTAGTAGCAGCAGTAGTACTAGTAGTTGTAGTAGAAGCAGTAGCAGTAGTAGCAGTACTAGTAGTAGCAGAAGTGCATCAATTGCAGTAGTAATAGGGGAAGTAGTAGCAGTAGCAGTAGCAGAAATAGTAATAGTATTAGCAGTAGGGGTAGTAGTAGCAATAGTAGTATTAGTTTTAGTAGAAGTAGTAGTAGCAGAAGTTATACTTGTAGAGGTAGTAGCAGAAGTAGTAGGAGCCGGAGTAGCAGCAATAGTGGCAAAAATATTTGCCATAGTACAAGTAGTAGAAGCAGTAGCAACAGTGGCAGCAGCGGCAGCAGTAGCAGTAGTAGTAGTTTTAGTAGGCACAGTAGTAGTAGTAGTTGCAGTAGTAGTAGCCATAGCAGTAGCAGTAGTAGTAGCAATAGTACTAGTAGCAGTAATAGTGGTAGCCGTAGTAGTTGTAGTCGTAGTAGTAGTAGTAGTAGTTGTTGTTGTTGTTGTTGTTGTTGTTGTAGTAGTAGTAGTAGTAGTAGTAGTATTAGCAGTAAAAGTAGTAGAAGGAGTAGTAGTAGCAGTAGGAGCAGGAGGTGGAGTCGGATTAGTACTAGTAGTAGTCGTATTTGGAGTAGTTGTAGTAGTAGGAGTAGTACTAGTAGTGGTAGTGTTTCATGTAGTTATAGTAGTAGGAGTAGTACTAGTTGTAGTTGTATTTGGGGTAATTGTAGTAGTTGGATTAGTGCTAGTAGTTGTAGTATTTGGAGTAGTTGTAGTAGTAGTAGAATTTGTAGCAGTAGCACTAGTAGTAGCAGTAGTAATAGTAGTAGAAGTACTAGTAGTAGTAGTATTAATAGCCGAAGAAGCCGTAGTAGTTGTAGTAGTTGGAGTAGTAGTAGCAATAGTAGTAATAGTAGGAGTAGAAGTAGAAGCAGCAACAGAAGTAGTAGTAGTAGAAGAAGTAGTAGTAGTAGTAGCAGCAACAACAACAGTAGCAGGAGTAGTAGTAGCAGTAGCAATAGGAGTAGTTGCAGTAGTAGTAGGGCACGTAGTAGTGTCTTAGTTGTAGCAGTAGTAGTAATAGTAGTAGTAATAGTAGTAGTTGGACTAGTAGTAGTAATAGTTATAGTTGTTGGAGTTGTCATAGTATTAGTAGCAGCAGTTGTACTAGTAGTGTGGAAGTAGTAGTTGTTGTAGTAGTAGCAATAGTAGAAGTAATAGTAGTTATAGTAGTAGTCATAATAGTAGAAGAAGCAGTAGAAGTACTAGTAGTAGTAGTAGTAGTAGCAGTAGAAGTACTAGTAGATGTAGTAGCGGCACTAAGGAGAGTAGTAGTGGTAGAAGCAGTAGCAATAGTACTAGTCGTAGTAGCTATAATCGTAGTTGCAGCAGCAACAACAACAACAATATTATTAGTAGAAGTTGGAGGAGGAGGAATAGTACTGGTAGTAGTAGTAGTAATTATTGTTGTTGTAATTATAGTAGTAGTAGTAGTAGTAGTAGTAGTAGTAGAAGAAGAAGAAGTTGTAGCAGTAGCTATAGCAGTAGTTATAATAGTTGTAGCAATAGTAACAGAAGCAGTAGGAGTAGTACTAGCAGTAGTAGTATTGGTGCTAGGAGCAGCAGTAGTAGTAGTTGTAGTAGTAGCTGTCGGAGTAGTAGTTGTAGCAATAGTAGCATTAGTAGTAGTATTGGCAGTAGTAGTGGTAATAGTTGTAGGAGTAGAATTAGTACTATTAGTAATTCTTGTAGTAGTGGGGTAGTAATAGTAGTAGTAGTATTGGCAGTAGTAGTGGTAATAGTTGTAGGAGTAGAATTAGTACTATTAGTAATTCTTGTAGTAGTGGGGTAGTAATAGTAGTAGTAGTAGTTGTAGCAGTAGTAGTAGAAGTAGTAGTAGCCGCAGTAGTGTTAGTGGTAGTAGTAATAGTAGTAGTGATCATAGAAGTAGTAGTAGCATGAATGGTTGGAGTAGCAGTAGTCGTTGTAGTAGTGGTCATAGTAGTAGTAGTAGAATTAGTAGTAGTTGTTGTTGTAGTAGTAGCAGCTACAGTAGTAGCCTTAGTAGTAATAATGGTAGTAGTTGTTGTTGTTATTGTTGTACTAGTAGTAGTAATTGTTGTAGTAGTACTAGTTGTAGCAGCGGCAGCAGTAGTAATTATTGCAGTAGTACTAGTTGTAGCAGCAAAAGCAGCAGTAGCTGTAATAGTAGTAGTAGTAGGAGTTGTAGTAGTAGCAATAGTAGTAAGAGTAGTAGTAGTAGTAATAGTTGGAGTAGTAGTAGTCGTAATAGTAGTTGTCGTAGTAGTATTAGTTGTAGTAGCAATAGTGGTAGTTGTTGTAGTAGTAATAGTAGTAGTAGGAGTAGGGGTAGCAGTAGGGTTAGTCGTAGTTGTAGTGGTAGTAGTATTTGTAATAGGAGTAGTACTACCAGTAATAGTAGTAGTAGTAGCAGTAGTAGTACCAGTAATAGTAGTAGCAGTAGCAACGGCTGTATTTGCTACAGCAGCAGCTGCTGCAATAGCAATAGTAGTAGTTGTCATGGTTGTTGTTGTTGTTGTAGTAGTAGTAGTGCTAGTAGTAGTAGTTATTGTTGTTGTAACAGTAGTAGTAGTAGAAGCCACAGTAGTAGTAGTTCCAGTAGTAGTGGTAGTAGTAATAGTAGTAGTAGTAGGAGTAGTCTTCCTAGTAATAGTAGTAGTTATTGTTGTTGTCATCGTAGTAGTAGTAGGAGCTACAGTTAGAGTCGGACTAGGAGTTGGAGTTGGAGTAGTAGTCGCAGTGGTAGTAGTGATAATTGTAGTAGTAGAAGCAATAGTAGTAGTAGATGTAGTAATAATAATAGTAGGGGTAGTAGTAGGGGTAATAATAGTAGTAGTAGTCGCAGTAGTAGTCGTAGTAATAATAGAATTAGCTGCAGCAGCAACAGTAGTAGTAGTAGCAGTAGTTTTCACAGATATAGTAGTTGGTGTTGTAGTTGTAGATGTAGCATTAGTTGTAGTAGTCGGAGAAGTAGCAATAGAAGGAGTAGTCATAGTTGTAATAGTAGTTGTAGTAATAGTAGTAGGAGTAGCAGCAGCAGTAGTAGGAGTTCTACTAGTTGTTGTTGTTGTTGTTGTTGCTGTGGAAGATGTGTTAGTTGTCATCGTAGTAGTAGTATGAGTAGTAGGAGGAGTAGGAGTAGAAGTAGTAGCAGTAGGCCCCGCAAAAGGAGTAGGAGTAGCAATTGGGGTAGTTGTCGGTGTAGTAGTTGTAGTAGCAATAGTAGTAGTAATAATAGTACAACAAGTAGTAGTAAAAGTAGTTGTAGTATCAGTAGCAATAGTAGCAGTAGTGGTAGGTGTAGTTGTTGTAGAAGTAGTTGTAGTTGTAATTGTAGGAGTAGTAGCTGCAATAATTATAGTTGTTGTAATGGTAGTAGCAACAGTAGTAGTTCTAGTAGTTGTGATGGTTATTTTAGTAGTAGTCAAAGCAGTGGCAGAAGTAGTAGTAGGAGTAGGAGTAGTAGTAGTAGTGGGAGTGTTAGGAGTAGTGGTAGTCAGAGTAGTAATAGTAATAGTAGTAGTAGTGGCAATAGTAGTTGTTGTAGAAGTGAGAGTAGTAGTAGTAGGGGTACAACTAGCTATACTTGTAGTAGTTGAAGTAGCGAAGTAGTAGGAGTTGTAGAAGTAGTATTAGTGGTAGAAGAAGTGACAGTAGTATGAGCAGCAATATTAGTTTTAGGGTAAGAAATAGTAGTAGTAGTAGTGGTAGTGGTAGTGGCAGTAGGAGTAGCCATAGCAGCAGGAGTACTAATAATAGTAGTGGCAGTAGTAGTAGTAGTAGTAATAGCAATAGCAGTATTGGTAGTCGTAATAGTACTAGTAGTAGTACTAGTAGCAGTAGTAGTAGTAGTAGTAGAAGTAGAAGTAGCAGTAGTAGTAGTAGCAGTAATAGCAGTGTTAGTAGTAATAGTAATAGTAGTAGTAGTAGTAGTAGGAGTAGCAGCAGTAGTAGTAGTAGTTGTTGTAATAGTTGCAGTAATAGTAGCAATTATAGTCGTAGTCGTAGTAGTAGTTCTAGTAGTAGTCACAGTAGTAGTAGTAGTAGGAGTAGTAGTTGTAGTAATCGTAGTAGTAGTAGTAGTAGTCATAGTAGTAGTAGGAGTCGCAGCAGCAGCAGCTGGAGTTGTGGTAGTAGTTGCAATAGCAGATGCTATCGTAGTAGGTGTAGTAGTTCTAGTAGTAGTAGTAGTTGTAGTAGTAGGAGTAGCACAACAGTAGTAGTAGTAGTAGTGGTAGTTGTACTATTAGTAGTAGTAGTAGTAGTAGTAGGTATACTAATAGTAGTAGTCGTCGTAGTAGTAGCGGTAGTAGTAGTAGTAGTAGTAGTAGTAGTAGTAGTAGTAGTAGTAGTAGTAGTAGTAGTAGTAGTAGTAGTAGTAGTAGTAGTAGTAGTAGTAGCAGCAGCAGCAGCTGTAGTAGTAGTAGTAGTAGTAGTGTAGTGGTAGTTGTAGTGGTCATAGTAGGCGTAGTACCAGTTGGAGTAGTGGTGGTAGTAGTAGTAGTAGAAGTAGTAGCAGTAGTTGTAGCCAAAGTAGTAGTTGTAGTGATAGTAGTAGAATTGGAAGTAGCATTAGTACTTATTGTTATAGTAGTTGGAGTAGTGGTAGTAGTAGCAATAGTTGTAGCAGTTGTAACAATAGAAGCAGCAGAAGTAGTAGTTGTTGTTGTAGTCGCAGTAGTAGTATTAGATGTAGTAGTAGTAGTAGTGGGAATATTCGCAGCCGTAGTAGCAGTAGCAGTAGTAGCACTAGTATTAACCATAGTTATAGCAATAGTAGTCGAAGTAGTAATTGTAGTTGTAGGAGTAGAAATAGTAGTAGTAGTAGTGGTTGTTGTACTAGTATTTGCAGTAGTAATTGTAGTAGCAGCAGTAATAGTAGTAGTAGTACCAGTATTAGCAGTAGTAATAGTAGTAGTCGTTACAGTATTAGCAGCAGCAGCAGCAGTAGTAGTAGTAGTAGTAGTAGCAGTACTAAAAGTAATAATAGCAGTAGTTGTAGTCGCAGTAGGAATAGTAGAAGTAGTCGTCATAACAATTGCAGAAGAAGCTATGGTCATAGTAGTAGTAGTAGTGGAAATAGCTATAGTAGTAGTAGTATTACTTGCAGTAGTAGCAGCCGTGGTAGCAGTAGTTGTTGTAGCAAAAGTTGTAGCTGTAGTAATAGTATCAGTTGTTGTGGAAGTGATAGTTTTAGTAGCAGCAGCAGCAGTAGTAGTATTAGGAGGAGTAGTGGTGTAGTAGCAGTAGCAGAAGTTGTCGTACTAGTAGTAGTAGTAGTTCTTGCTGTTGTTGTTGTGGTGGTAGTAGAAGTAGTAGTAGTAGTAGTAGTAGTAGTTGGAGTAGGAGTAGTAGTCGGTATAGTAGTAGTGGTAATAGTAGCAGTAGGAGCATTAGTAGTAGTAGTAGCTGTAGTAGGTGCAATAGCTGTAGTAGGAGTAGTAGTTGTTGTAATAGTTGTGGTAGTAGTAGTTGTTGTTGTAGTAGTGGTAGTAGTATTTGTAGTAGTAGTAGTAGTTATAGTAGTAGTAGTAGTAGGAGTGGTAAAAGTAGAAGTAGTACTTGTTGTTGTAGTTGTAGTAGTAGGAGCAGCAGCAGCAGTAGTAGTAGTAGTAGTAGTAGTACTAATAATAGTAGTTGTTGTTGTTGTAGTAGTTGTAGTAGTTGGAGTACGTGTAATAGTAGTAGTAGCAGTTGCAGCAGCAGCAGTAGTAATAGAAGTAGTAGTAGTAGCTGCAGCAGTAGCAATAGTAGGTTTAATGCTTGTAGTAGTAGTAGCAGTAGTTGTTGTAGTAGTAGTGGTAATAGTAGTAGCAGCAGCAGTAGTAGTAGTGCGACTAGTAGTAGTAGTAGTAGTAGTAGTAGTAGTAGTCGTAGGAGTGGTAGAAGTAGTAGTGGTAGTAGAAGAAGAAGTAGTAGTAGTAGGAGTGTTAGGAGTTGTTGGATTAGTAGTAGTAGTAGTAATAGTAGCAGTGGTAGGTATAGTCGCAACTGTAGTAGTCGTAGTACTAGTAGTAGAAGTAGTGGCTGGGGTTGTAGTAGTTCTAGTCGTAGTAGTTGTGGAAGAATAAAAAGTAGTCGTAGTAGTTGTTGTCATTGTAGAAGAAGTTGTAGTAGTAGTAGTAGTTGTTGTAGAAGAAGTGGTAGTAGTAGCAGTAGCAGTAGTAGTAGTAGTAGGAATACCAGCAGCAGTTGCAGCAGGGGTACTTGTTGTAGTAGCAGTAGTAGTAGTAGCAGGAGTAGTAGTAGTAGTAGTATTAGTAGTTGCAGTAATAGTAGCAATTGTAGTCATAGTCGTAGTAGTAGTTGTAGTAGTAGTCACAGTAGTAGTAGTAGTAGTTGTTGTTGTTGTAGTATTATTAGTAAAAGTAGTAGTAGTAGTAGCAGCAGCAGTAGTAGAAGTAGTAGTGGTACTAGTAGTAGTACTAGTAGTAATAGCTGCAGCAGTAGTAGCATCAAGTGTAGTAGCCATAGTAGTAGTTGTTGCATTTGTAGTGGTAGTAGTAGTAGTAGTAGTAGGAGTAGTAGTAGGAGTAGGAGTAGGGGTGTTAGTAGTTGTAGTAGTCATAGGATTAGTTGTAGGAGTCAAAGTTGTAGCAGAAGTAGTAGTAGTAGGAGTAGAAGTTATAGTAGTAGTAATTGTAGAAGAAGTCATAGTCATTGTAGTAGTAGTGGTGGTAGTAGTAGTAGGAGCAGAAGTAGGAGTAGCGGCAGTAGCATCAGCAGCAGCAGTAGGAGTACTAATAGTAGTAGTAGTCATTGTAGTAGTAGGACCAGCATTCAGAGTAGGAGTAGGCATAGAAGCAGTAGTCGGTGTAGTCGTAGTAGTAGTAGTTGTAGTATTTGCTACACTATTAGTAACAGTCGGAGTAGTAGTAGTAGTTATCGTAATAACAGCTGTCACAGTAGTAGTTGCTGTAACAGTAATAGTAAGTGTAGTAGTTGTAGTGGTAGTAGTAGTTGTGGTAGTAGGAGTAGTAGCATTAGATGGAGTAGTAGTTGTTGTAATAGTAGTAGTAGTCATAGTAGTAATAGGGGTAGAAGTAGGACCAACAGGAGTTATGGTAGTAGTTGCTGCAGCAGATGCTGTAGTCGTAGGTGTTGTAGTTCTAGTAGTAGTAGTTGGTCTAGTAGCTGGAGTAGCATTAGTAGCAGTAGTAGTTGTTATTGTAATAGTAGTAGTCGTGGTAGTTGTAGTATTAGGTGGAGTAGTAGTAGTAGTAGTACTAATAGTAGTAGTCGTAGTAGTCGTAATAGTAGTAGTAGTAGTAGTAGTATTAGTAGTAGCAGTAGTGGTATTAGAAGTAGCAATAGTGGTAGTAGTAGTCGTAGTAATAGTTGGAGTAGTGGTAGCAGTAGTAGTAGTACTAGAAGTGGTAGTAGTAGTTATAGCCAAAGCAACAATAACGATAGTAGTAGTAGTAGTTATTGTTATAGTAGTTGGAGTAGTTGTAGCAGTTGTAGCAGCAGTAGTAGCAGCAGTAGTAGTTGTTATTGTATTCAAAGTAGCAGTAGTATTAGATGTATTAGTAGTAGTAGTAGCAATGTTAGCAGCCGCAGTAGCAGTTACAGTAGTAGTAGTAGTATTAAGCATAGTTATAGCAACAGTAGCGAAAGTAGTAGTAGTATTTGTAGTAGCAGAAGTAGTAGTACTAGTAATAGTAGTAGTAACAGGAGTGGCAATTGTAGCAGCAGAAGCAGTAGCAGCAGCAGTAGTAAGAGTAATAGTTGTAGTGGTTGTTGTAGTAGTGTTTGCAGTAATAGTAGTAATAGTAGCAGTAATAGTAGTACTAGTAACAGTATTAGCTGTAGTAATAGTAGTGTAGTACCAGTATTAGCAGGAGTAGTAGCAAGGGTAGTAGTAGTACTTGTAGTAATAATAGCAGTAGTTGTAGTAGCAGTAGCAATAGAAGCAGTAGTTGTTGTAACAGTTGCAGAAGAAGCTATAGTCGCAGTAGTAGTAGTAGTAGTAGAAATAGCTATAGTAGTAGTAGTATTACTTGCAGTAGTAGCAGCAGTGGTAGCAGTAGTTGTTGTAGCAGAGGTTTTAGCAGAAGTAATAGTGTCAGTTGTAGTAGAAGCGATAGTAATAGCAGTAGTAGTAGAAGTAGTAGTAGTAGGAGTAGTGGTGGTAGTAGCAGTAGCAGTAGTTGTTGTAGTAGTAGTAGTAGTTGTTGTTGTTGTTGTTGTGGTTGTAGTAGTAGTAGTCCTAGTAGTAGTAGTTGTAGTTTCAGCAACATTAATAATATTTAACGTAGTAGTAGTAGTAGTAGTCCCAGTAGCAGTAGTAGTAGCAATAGTAGTAGTACTAGTACTAGTAGAATTAGTAGCAGTAGCGTTAATAATAGTTACAGTAGTAGTTGTAGTAGTACTAGTATCATTAGTAGTAGTAGCAGCAGGAGTAGGTGCAATAGCAATAGTAATAGCTATAGTAGTAGTAGTTGTTGTATTAGTAATAGTAGTAGTAGTAATAGCTGTAGTAGGAGTAGTAGTTGTAGTAGTAATAGTAGTAGTAGTAATGGTAGTAGAATTAGTTGTTGCAATAGTAGTAGTAATGTTAACAGTAGTAGTACTAGGAGGAATAGGTATAGTAGTAGTAGAAGTAGTACAAGTAGTAGTAGTAGTAGTGACAGAAGTAGTAGTATTAGTAGAAGTTGTAGTAGTAGTAGTTGTTGTTGTTGTAGTTGTAGTTGCAGTAGTAGTAGCAGAAGTAGTAGTAGTAGTAGTACTAGTAGTAGCAGACGTAGTAGTTGTCGTAACAGTCGCAGAAGAAGCTATAGTCGTAGTAGTAGTAGTAGTAGAAGTACTAGTAGTAGTAGTAGTAGAAATAGCTATAGTAGTAGTAGTATTACTTGCAGTAGTAGCAGCAGTGGCAGCAGTAGTTGTTGTAGCAGAGGTTTTAGTAGAAGTAATAGTGTCAGTTGTAGTAGAAGCGATAGTAGTAGTAGCAGTGGTAGTAGAAGTAGTAGTAGTAGGAGTAGTTGTGGTAGTTGCAGTAGCAGTAGTTGTTGTTGTAGTAGTAGTAGTTGGTGTTGTTGTTGCGGTGGTGGTAGTAGTAGTAGCCCTAGTAGTAGTAGTGATAGTTGCAGCAGCGTTAATAATAGTTACAGTAGTAGTAGTAGTAGTTGTAGTAGTAGTGGTAGTTGTAGTACTAGTACTAGTAGAATTAGTGGCAGTAGCGTTAATAATAGTTATAGTAGTAGTAGTAGTAGTAGTAGTAGTAGTAGTATCATTAGTAGTAGTAGCAGCAGGAGTATGTGCAATAGCATTAGTAATAGCTATATTAGTAGTAGTTGTTGTAGTAGTAATAGTTGCAGTAGTAATAGCTGTAGTAGGAGTAGTAGTTGCAGTAGTAATAGTAGTAGTAGTATTGGTAGTAGAATTAGTTTTTACAATTGTAGTAGTAATGTTAATAGTAGTAGTGGTAGTAGTAGTAGTTTTTGTAGTAGTAGTATTAGCAGCAGTAGGTATAGTTGTAGTAGAAGTAGTACAAGTAGTAGTAGTAGTAGTGGCAGAAGCAGTAGTATTATAAGAAGTAGTAGTAGTACTAGTACTACTACTAGTAGTAGTTGTTGTTGTTATTGTTGTAGTAACAGTAGTAGTAACAGAAGAAGTAGTAGTAGTAGTAGTAGTAGAAGTAGTAGTTGTCGTAACAATTGCAGAAGAAGCTATAGTCGCAGTAGTAGTAGTAGTAGAAATAGCAATATTAGTAGTAGTATTACTTGCAGTAGTAGCAATAATGGTAGCAGTAGTTGTTGTAGCAGTGGTTTTAGCTGAAGTAATAATGTCAGTTGTAGTAGAAGCGATAGTAGTAGTAGCAGTAGTAGTAGAAGTAGTAGTAGTAGGAGTAGTGGTGGTAGTAACAGTAGCAGTAGTTGTTGTAGTAGTAGTAGTAGTTGTTGCTATTATTGTTGTGGTGGTAGTAGTAGTAGTCCTAGTAGTAGTGGTCGTAGTTGCTGCAGCGATAATAATAGTTACAGCAGCAGTAGTAGTAGTAGTCCTACTAGTAGTTGCTGTAGTAGTAGTAGTAGTACTAGTACTAGTAGAATTAGTAGCAGTAGCGTTAATATTGTTACGGTAGTAGTAGTAGTATTAGTAGTAGTACTAGTATCATTACTAGTGGTAGCAGCAGGAGTAGTTGCAATAGCAGTAGCAATAGCTATAGTAGTAGTGGTTGTTGTAGTAGTAATAGTAGCAGTAGTAATAGCTGTAGTAGGAGTAGTAGTTGCAGTAGTAACAGTAGTAGTAGTAATGGTAGTAGAATTAGTTGTTGCAATAGTATTAGAAATGTTAATAGTAGTAGTGGTAGTAGTAGTAGTAGTAGTTGTAGTAGTAGTATTAGCAGCAATAGGTATAGTAGTAGTAGAGGTAATACAAGTAGTAGTAGTAGTAGTGGCAGAAGTTGTAGTAGTAGTAGAAGTAGTAATAGTAGTAGTAGTAGTAATAGTAGTAGTAGTTGTTGTTGTTGTTGTAGTTGTAGTAGCAGTAGTAGTAGCAGAAGTAGTAGTAGTAGTAGAAGTAGTAGTTATCGTAACAGTTGTAGAAGAAGCTATAGTCGCTGTAGTAGTAGTAGAAATAGCTATGTAGTAATAGTATTACTTGCAGTAGTAGCAGCAGTGGTAGCAGTAGTTGTTGTAGCAGAGGTTTTAGCAGAAGTAATAGTGTCAGTTGTAGTAGAAGCGACAGTAGTAGTAGTAGCAGTAGTAGAAGTAGTAGTAGTAGGAGTAGTTGTGGTAGTAGCAGTGGCAGTAGTTGTAGTAGTAGTAGTTGTTGTTATTGTTGTTGTTGTTGTGGTGGTAGTAGTAGTAGTCCTAGTAGTAGTAGTCGTAGTTGCAGCAACGTTAATAATAGTTACAGTAATAGTAGGAGTAGTAGTCCTAGTAGTAGTAGTAGTTGTTGTAGTAGTAGTGCTAGTACTAGTAGAATTAGTAGCAGTAGCGTTAATAATAGTTACTGTAGTAGTAGTAGTAGTAGTAGTACAAGTATAATTATTAGTAGTTGTTGCTGTTGTTGTTGTGGTGGTAGTAGTTGTAGTCCTAGTAGTAGTAGTCGTAGTTGCTGCAGCGTTAATAATAGTTACAGTAGTAGTAGTAGTAGTAGTCCGAGTAGTAGTAGTAGTAGTAGTAGTAGTAGTACTAGGACTAGTAGAATTAGTAGCAGTAGCGTTAATAATAGTTACAGTAGTAGTAGTAGTTGTAGTACTAGTATCCTTAGTAGTAGTAGTAGCAGGAGTAGGTGCAATCGCAGTAGTAATAGCTATACTAGTAGTAGTATTGTAGTAGTAATAGTAGCAGTAGTAATAGCTGTAGTAGGAGTAGTAGTTGCAATAGTAATAGTAGTAGTAGTAATGGTAGTAGAATTAGTTGTTGCAATAGTAGTAGTAATGTTAATAGTAGTAGTGGTAGTAGTAGTAGTTGTAGTAGTAGTAGTTATTAGCAGCAATAGGTATAGTAGTAGTAGATGTAGTACAAGTAGTAGTAGTAGTAGTGGCAGAAGTAGTAGTAGTAATAGTAGTAGTAGTTGTTGTTGTTGTTGTAGTTGTAGTAGCAGTAGTACTAGCAGAAGTAATAGTAGTAGTAGGAGTAGTTGTCGTAACAGTTGTAGAAGATGTTATAGTCGCAGTAGTAGTAGTAGAAATAGCTATCGTAGTAATAGTATTACTTGCAGTAGTAGCAGCAGTGGTAGCAGTAGTTGTTGTAGCTGAGGTTTTAGTAGAAGTAATAGTGTCAGTTGTAGTAGAAGCGATAGTAGTAGTAGCAGTAGTAGTAGAAGTAGTAGTAGTAGGAGTAGTTGTAGTAGTAGCAGTAGCAGTAGTTGTTTTTGTAGTAGTAGTAGTAGTTGCTTTTGTTGTTGTGGTGGTAGTAGTAATAGTCCTAGTAGTAGTAGTTGTAGTTGCAGCAACGTTAATAATAGTTACAGTAGTAGTAGTAGTAGTAGTCCTAGCAGTAGTAGTAGCAGTTGTAGTAGTAGTACTAGTACTAGTAGAATTAGTAGAAGTAGCGTTAGTAATAGTTACTGTAGTAGTAGTAGTAGTAGTAGTACTAGTATCATTAGTAGTAGTAGCAGCAGGAGTAGGTGCAATAGCAGTAGTAATAGTTATAGTAATAGTAGTAGTTGTAATAGCTGTAGCTGGAGTAGTAGTTGCAGTAGTAATAGTAGTAATATTAATGGTAGTAGAATTAGTTGTTGCAATAGTAGTAGTAATGTTAATAGTAGTAGTGGTAGTAGTAGTAGTAGTTGTAGTAGTAGTATTAGCAGTAATAGGTATAGTAGTGGTAGAAGTAATAGAAGTAGTAGTAGTAGTAGTGGCAGAAGTAGTAGTAGTAGTAGTAATAGTAGTTGTTGTTGTTGTTGTTGTTGTAGTTGTAGAAGCAGTAGTAGTAGCAGAAGTAGTAGTAGTAGTAGTAGTAGTAGTAGTAGTAGAGGTAGTAGTTGTCGTAACAGTTGCAGAACAAGCTATAGTCGCAGTAGTAGTAGTAGAAGTAGTAGTAGTAGAAGTAGTAGTAGTAATAGTAGAAATAGCTATAGTAGTAGTAATATTACTTGCAATAGTAGCAATAGTTGTAGCAGTAGTTGTTGTAGCAAAGGTTTTAGCAGAAGTAATAGTGTCAGTAGTAGTAGTAGTAGAAGTAGTAGTTGTAGGACTAGTGGTGGTAGTAGCAGTAGCAGTAGTTGTAGTAGTAGTAGTTGTTGTTGTTGCTGTTGTTGTTGTGGTGGTAGTTGTAGTAGTCCTAGTAGTAGTAGTCGTAGTTGCAGTAGCGTTAATAATAGTTACAGTAGTAGTAGTAGTAGTAGTAGTCCTCGTAGTAGTTGTAGTAGTTGTAGTACTAGTACTAGTACTAGTAGAATTAGTAGTAGTAGCGTTAATAATAGTTACAGTAGTTGTTGTAGTAGTAGTAGTAGTAGTAGTAGTAGTATCATTAGTAGTAGTAGCAGCAGGAGTAGGTGCAATAGCAGTAGTAATAGCTATAGTAGTAGTAATAGTTGTAGTAGTAATAGTAGCAGTAGTAATAGCTGTAGTAGGGTAGTAATTGCAGTAGTAATAGTAGTAGTAGTAATGGTAGTAGAATTAGTTGTTGCAATAGTAGTAGTAATGTTAATAGTAGTAGTGGTAGTTGTAATAGTTGTTGTAGTAGTAGCATTAGCAACAATAGGTATAGTAGTAGTAGAAGTATTACTAGTAGTAGTAGTAGTGGCAGAAGTAGTAGTAGTAGTAGAAGTAGTACTAGTAGTAGTAATAGTAGTAGTAGTTGTTGTTGTTGTTGTAGTTGTAGTAGCAGTAGTAGTAGCAGAAGTAGTAGTAGAAGTAGAAGTAGTAGTAGTAGTAGTAATAGCTGTTTTAGTAGGAGTAGCAGTAATACGAGTTTTAGTAATTCTAGTAGGAGATGTAATAGTTGGTTTAGTTTTAGCAGTATGTGAGTAGTAGTATTAGTAGTAGCAGTACTTGTTGTAGTAGGAGGAGAAGGAGTTGTAGATGTAGTTATGGTAGTAGTAGTAGTAGTCTTAGTGATAGTAGTGCTTGTAGTAGTAGTATTAGGAGTTGCAGCTGTAGCAGCAGCAGTAGCAGTAGCTATTGTAGTAGTAGTAGCAGTAGTAGTAGGGGCAGTCACAGCAGCAACAGTATTAGTAGTAGAAGTAATAGTAATGGTAGCAATAGTCGCTATAGTAGTAGTAGTAGTAGTAGTAGTAGAAGTAGTTGTAATAGTAGTTGTAGTAGTAGTAGTACAAAGACATGTAGCAATAGTAGTTGTAGTTGTTGCAGCGGTAGGAGTAATAGAAGTCGGTGCAGGAGTAGGGTACTAGTAGGAGCAGTAGTAGTCATATAGTGGAAGGAGAAGCAATAGAACTAGTAGCAATAATAGTTGTACTAGCAGTTGAAAAGTAGAAGTAGTAGCAGTAGCTTTAGCGGTAGTACCAGCAATAGTAGTAGCAGTAGTAGTCGCAACAGTCAGAGTAGTAGCTGTAGTAGTAGTAGTAATAATAGTAATTGAATCGTACTTGCAATAGTAGTAGTAATTGATCAATATAGTAGTAGTAGTAGTAGTAGCAATAGTAGTAGTAGCAGTAGCAGTAGCAATAGTAGTAGTACTTCTAGGACTAGTACTAGTAGTACTTGTAGTACTAGTAGTAATAGTAGAAGTAGTTGTTCTGGTAGCTGTTGTAGTAGTAGTACTAGTAGTAGTAGTTGTTGTAGTAGTAGAAGTAGTAGTAGCACTAATAGTAGTGGCAGAAAGGGTAGTAGCAGTTGTAGTAGGAGTAGTAGTAATTGTTGTTATAGTGGTAGTAGATGTATTAGCAGTAGTGGCAGTAGCAGCAGTGGCTGTAGCAGCAGTAGTTGTGGCAGGAGTAACCACAACTTTAGGATTAGTAGCAGCAGTAGTAATAGTATTGGTAGTATTGCAATATGTAATAATAGGTGTAGCAGCAGTAGTCCTAGTAGTGACAACAGTAGTGGTAGTAGTAGAAATAGTACTAGTAGTAGTTGTTGTAGTAGTACTAGTAGTAATAGTAGCGGTAGCAGTACTAGTACTAGTAGTAGTAGTAGCAGAAGAAGAAGTAGTAGTACTAGTGGTAGTATTAGCAATAAGAGCAGAAGTAGTTGTAGTAGGAGTAGTAGTAGTAATAGTAGTAGAAGTAGTGGCAGTAGTTTGTTATTGTAGTAGTAGTAATAGTAGTTGTTGTTGTTGTAGTTGTAGAAGTACTAGAACTAGTACTGGTTGTAGTAGGGTAGTAGTAGTTGTAGTAGTAGCAGTAATAGTAGTAGTGGTATTAGTAGTAGTAGCATTAGTAGTAGTGCTGTAGTTGTAGCAGTAGTGGCTATTGTAATAGCAGCAGCAATAGTAGTAGTAGTAGCTGTAGTGCTAGTAGTAGTAGTAGTAGTAAAAGCCTTAGTAGTTGTAGCAAAAGCAGCATAAGCTATGCTAGTAGTAGTAGTTGTTATTCTTGTTGTAGTAGTAGTAATAACAGTCGGAGTAATAGTAGTTGTAGTAGTAGTAGCCATAGTGGTAGTAGTATTAGTAGTGGTAACAGTTGTTGTTTTTGTAGTAGTTGCAGTAGTAGCTGCATAACTAGTGAAGTTGCAATAATAGTATTAGTAGTAATAACAGTTGCAGCCATAGTAGTAGTATTAGTAGTCGTACTAGGAGCAGTAGTAGTTGCGGTAGTAGTAGTAGTAATAGTAGTCGTAGTAGTAGTAGCGATAGTAGTAGTAGTAGTAGTTGGGGTCATCGTGTGTCATCATGTTAGTAGTAGAAGCAATTGGGGTAGTAGTAGTTGTACTAGGAGCAGGAGTTGGAGTAGGAGTAGTGCTAGGAGTAGTAGTATTTGCAGTAGTTGTTGTTGTTTTAGTGGCAGCAGTAGTTGAGGCAGTAATAGAAGCGATAGCAGCAGCAATACTAGTGGCAGTAGTAGTAGTAGTAGCATTATTAGCAGCAGGACTGGTAGTAGCAGCAGGAATAGTAGTAGAAGTTGTAGTATCAGTTGTAGTTGTACTAGTAGTGCCAGAGGTAGTAGCAGCACTAGTAGTAATAGTAGTACGAGTAGCAGTAACAGTACCAGTGGTAGCCTTAATAGTAGGATTAGTTGCAACAATGGTAGTAGTTGTAGTCGTATTAGTAGTTAAAAGTAGCAGTAGTAGCAAAAGTAGCAGCATTAATAGTAATAGTAGTAGCCATATTAGTAGTAATAGTAATAGTAGTAGTAGTAGTCATAATAGTAGTAGTAGTAATAGTAGAAGTAGTAGTAGTAGTAGCAGTAGTAATAGTAGTCATAGTAGCAGGAGTTGTAATAGCAGCAGTAGTAGTAGAAGAAGAAGAAGAAGAAGTAGCAGTAGTAGCAGTAGTAGCGGTAGTAGCAGCAGCAGAAGAAGCACCAGCACTAGTAGTAGAATTAGTAGCAGTGGTAGCAATGGTAGTAGCTGCAGTTGTAGCAGCAGTACTAGTAGTAGTGTTAGTTCTAGTAGTCTTAGTCGTTATTGTAGTAGTAGTAGTAACAGTAGTTGTAGCATTAGGAGAAGTAGAAGCAGTAGTAGCAGTATTAGCTGCAGTAGCAACAGTGGCTTCAACATTAACAGTGGTAGTAGTTGCTGTAGTACTAGTAGTTGTAGGAGCAACCTCAATAGTAGTAGTTATTGTAGTAGCAGTTTTAGTAGTACAAGCAATTGTAGCAGTAGTAACAGTAGTAGGCACAATGGCAGAAGTGGCAGTAGTAGCAGTAGCCAGAGTTGCAATAGTAGTAGCGAAAATAGTAATATTATCAGGGTAGTAGCCTCAAGAGTTGTTGTAGTAGCAGTTGCAGCAGTAGCAACGGTAGTAGCATTAGTGGCGGTAGTAGTATTACTAGCAGCAACAGTAGTAGTAGTAGCGGAAGCAGTAGCAGTAGTAGTGGTAGCAGAAGTAGCAGCAACTATAGAAGTAGATTTAGTTGTAGAAGTAGTAGTAGTAGCAGCAGCAGCAATAATAATACTACCATAAGTAATAGCAATAGTACTAGTAATAGGTGTACTATAGAAGTAGATTTAGTAGTAGAAGTAGTAGTAGTAGCAGCAGCAGCAATAATAATACTACCATAAGTAATAGCAATAGTACTAGTAGTAGGTGTAGTAGAAGTAGTAGCAGTGGTAGCAGTGGCTGTAGTCATAGTACTAGTGGTAGTAGAAGTGAAACAATTGCAGTAGTAGTTGTTGCTATAGCAGTTGTGGTAATAGTAGTACCAATAGCTGTAGTAGCAGCAGCAGTAGTGTTATTTTTAAGAGTACTAGTAGTAGCAGTAGCAAAAGTAGCAAAAGTAGCAAAAGTTGTAGTAGTAGTACTATTGGTAGTTATAGTAGAAGCAGTAGCAGTATTAGCGGCAGTAGCTGTAATAGCTGTCGTGGTAGTAGTGGTAGTAGTAGTAGCAATAGTTCTAATAGAAGTAATAGCAATAGCAGCTTTATTTGCGGGGGAAGTAGTAGTATTAGTCGTTGTAGTGGTAGTAGTAGTTGTAGTATCGGTACTGCCAATAGAAATAGTAGTAATAGTAGTAGTAGCAGCAGAAGGAGAAGAAGTAGCAGCAATAGTAGTCGTAATAGTAGTAGTTGTTGTAGCAGTAATAGCAATAGTACCAGTGGGAGTAATCGTTGTCGTACTAGTAGAAGCAATAGCAAATGTAGTAGCAGTAGGAGTAATACCAGTAGTATTAGAAATAGTTATCGTAGTAGTAGTAGTAGCCATAGCAGCTATAGCTGTAGATGCAGTAGTAGTAGTAGTTTTAGTAGCCACAATAGTTGTAGTTGAAGTATTAGGTGTAGTAGCAGTAGTGGTAGTTGTAGTAGTAGCAGCAATAGTAGTAGTGTGTGAAGTAGCAGCAGCAGTACTACTAGTAGTTGTAGTAGAAGCAGTAGCAGTAGTAGCAGTACTAGTAGTAGCAGAAGTGCAGCAATTGCAGCAACAGTAGGGAAGTAGTAGTAGTGGCAGTAGCAGAAGTAGTAATAGTAGTAGCGGTAGGGGTAGTAGCAACAATAGTTGTATTAGTTTTAGTAGAAGTAGTAGTAGTAGAAGTTATACTAGTAGAGGTAGTAGCAGAAGTAGTAGGAGCCAGAGTAGCAGCAATAGTAGTAGAAATATTTGCCATAGTACAAGTAGTAGAAGCAGTAGCGACAGCAGCAGTAGCAGTGGTAGTTTTAGTAGGCACAGAAGTAGTCGTAGTTGCAGTAGTTGTAGCGATAGCAGTAGCAATTGTAGTAGCAATAGTGCTAGTAGCAGCAGTAGTGGTAGCGTAGTTGCAGTAGTAGTAGTAGTAGTAGTAGTTATTGTAGTAGTAGTATTAGCAGTATAAGTAGTAGGAGTAGTAGTAGTAGTAGTTGGAGCAGGAGGTGGAGTAGGATTAGTACTAGTAGTAGTAGTATTATTAGCAGTAAAAGTAGTAGGAGGAGTAGTAGTAGTCGTTGGAGCAGGAGGTGGAGTAGGATTAGTACTAGTAGTAGTAGTATTTTGAGTAGTTGTAGTAGTAGGAGTAGTCCTAGTAGTAGTAGTATTTCGAGTAGTTGTAGTAGTAGGAGTAGTACTAGTAGTAGTTGTATTTGGGGTAGTTGTAGTTGTAGTAGAAGTAGTAGCAGCAGTACTAGTAGTAGCAGTAGTAACAGTTGTAGAAGTATTAGTAGTAGTAGTATTAATAGCCGAAAGTAGTCATTTTAGTAGTTGGAGTAGTTGTAGTAATAGTAGTAATCGTAGGAGTAAAAGTAGAAATAGCAACAAAAGTAGTAGTAGTAGAAGAAGTTGTAGTAGTAGCAGCAACAACAATATTAGTAGTAGGAGTAGCAGTAGCAGTAGCAATAGGAGTAGTTGTAGTAGTAGTAGTGCACGTAGTAGTGTCCTAACAGTAGCAGTAGCAGCAGCAGCAGTAGTAGTTGTCGGACTAGTAGTAGTAATAGTTATAGTTGTTGGAGTTATCGTAGTATTAGTAGCAGCAGTTGTACTAGTAGTCTGGTAGTAGTTGTTGCTGTAATAGTAGCATTAGTAGTAGTCGAAGCAGTAGTAGTTATAGTAGTAGTCATAGTAGTAGTAGTTGCAGGACTAGCAGTAGAAGTACTAGTGGTAGTAGTAGTAGTACTAGTAGTAGTACTAGTAGGAGTAGTAGCAGCACTAAGGAGAGGAGTAGTGGTAGAAGCAGTAGCAATAGTACTAGTCGTAATAGCTATAATCGTAGTTGCAGCAGCAACAACAACAACAACAGCATTAATCGTAGTAGTTGGAGGAGGAGGAATAGTAGTGGTAGTACTAGTAGTAATTATTATTGTTGTAATTATAGTAGTAGTAGTAGTAGTAGTTGTAGAAGTTGTAGTAATAGCTGTAGCTATAGTTATAATACTAGAAGCAATAGTAGCAGAAGCAGTAGGAGTAGTACTAGCAGTAGTAGTATTAGTAGTAGCAGTAGCAGCAGCAGTAGTTTTAGTAGTACCTGTAGGAGTAGTAGTTGTAGAAATAGTAGCATTAGCAGTGGTATTGGTAGTAATAATGGTAGCAGTTGTAGGAGTAGAATTAGTACTATTAGTAATTATTGTAGTAGTGGGGTAGTAATAGCAGTAGTAGTTGTAGCAGTAGTAGTAGAAGTAGCAGTAGCCACAGTAGTGTTAGTGGTAGTAGTAATAGTAGTAGTGGTCATAGAAGTAGTAGTAGCAAGAATGGTTGGAGTAGCAATAGTTGTTGTAGTAGTGGTCATAGTAGTAGTAGTGAAATTAGTAGTAGTAGTCGTACTGTCGCATGTGTTGTCTGTAGACAAAGCAAAGGCTTCTACTTGCCGTGCTTCTTGCTATCGGTTCTCCCACCACGCTTCCGTAGGCGAGCTGATAACGGAAAGTTGTTTGTACGGGAGACGGCGTCATCGACTAGTCGAAGAGCAGTTTGGAGTTGTTGGTCTATTTGAGCAATAGCAGGATACCAAGTGGCCCAAAAATGGTCCTGAGTGCTCAACCATTTGCATTCAATCAATTTGATCGAGTGGAGAGTGTGAAGTTGGTGAAGGGCTGTGATAGCCGCTGCTGTAGTTGTGGGTCTGGTGTCGTTGTCCATCGGGAGGGCAGGTAACTGTGTAGCTTTATTAATAGTCGGGACAGTTGTTGCTGCGCTGGTGCTGCTGGAGTTGCCTAGACTTCTTGTATTGCCATGGCTGCGAGTTCTAGGGCGTTGAGGTCCTCCTCGGCTGGCCATCCTGCACAGACTAAGGAAGAAAGTAAGCGGGACAAAGCATCAGCAAGCTGATTATCTTTGCCGTCAATGTGTTCAAAATTTACTGGGATGCCAATCCCAATAATATAGTCTGTGAACGCCATCCAGCGAACCCTAGAGGGCTTGTGATTGGGAGACTTATTGAAGAAGCTAATAATAGCTTGACATTCAGGCCTGATGGTCAATTCCTTCTTATCCAAGTAATAAATCTTTAATGCTTCTAAGGAATTCATCACAGCATAGATCTCCGCATCAATGGTTGACTTAAGGGGGTTAAATTTCGCGCTTGCATAGGCGCAGACGCGCTATGTGGACTTTGGATCATACTTGAGCGGCTTCCATTTGCAAATTCCTCCCCATCCCTCCATGCAGCCATCTGTTTCTAGGAGAATGTAGCTACCTTCGGGGGGTACTTCCAAATTTGGTAGTTGTTGGACCAATTGTTTGATTTGTTCCACTAGGGCCCAATCCGGTTGATTCATCATTTTCTCCCCAGTTGGGCTGGTTTTGGCATAAAGTGGGCTAAGGAGCTTTCCCAGATTTGGGATGTAATTTCTGGCATAGTTAAGAATACCTAACCAGGAATGGAGCCCTTTCTTTGTCATCTGAGCCTTATTCTGGACTTCGGTAATCTTCGTTATAATGTGAGGTTGTAACTTAATCTTTTGATTACCGATAATAGCACCGAGAAATTCTATCTCTGTAACTGCGATCTTCATTTTTGAAGGGCTTAGGACAAGCCCATGTTTCTCACAAATGTCTAGCATAATGCTGAGGTGCTTAGCATGCTCTTCTTCAGTCTGGGAAAAAAATTAGAATATCGTCAATATAGACTACAATAAAATCCTCCGTACCTTTGAAGCAGAAGTCCATCTTTCGTTGGAAAATAGAGGTGGCATTCTTCAATCCGAATGGCATGACTAACCATTCATATAGTTTGGTAGGAACCCAGAATGCAGTCCATTCGACGGAGTCAGGGTGCATAGCGACCTGATGAAAACCACTTTTCAGGTCAAATTTAGAATAGATCCTGCTATTGCCCACCCTTCTCAGAATAGTGTTGATCCCAAGAAGGTTGTATTGGTCTTTATTAGTGAGGTCATTGAGGCATTTATAGTTAAAGACCATCCTCTCCTTGCCTTTCACCTCTTTGCCAGTGGTAGGATCAATAGTCATTCCCGAGTTGACAATGATAGCAATTGTCCTATGCCGGCTTTTACTTGGCCTTATTACTCCCAGGTCTAGTAGGGCTCTTACGTGCCTCTCAAATGAATCCTGCAGCTGTGGAGTTACATGCTTTAAAGGATGATCTTCACTTATGAAATCTAGATTCTTGATGTCTAGATAAGATATCACTTTGTTCTTTGCCCAGTGCTTGAGCGGATCCTCACCAATGAGTCCAGCTTTCTTCAGCCTGCTTATGGTTGGCTGAAACTTGCGGATGAAAGATTCCCTACTATCTCCCAGGTTGTAGTATACTGATTGTTGGATGTCGATATACTCATCTTCTTCTAAGTCCAGCTCTTCCATGGCGGCAGTGACAGATGCTGTAGGAGAAGTACTGATGACTGTTAGATTTTTATAGAAGGTGACAATATTACCTTCGATTCGAACTCCCCCTTGCATGGCTTTGATAAAGTTACATCCAATTATCACTTGGATGCCGTCGCCGAGTTCCATTTTAAAGCTGTATGTGTAGGGAATTTTGAAGCTGTTGTCCCCAATGTGCATCTTCCCTCCTTTGAGCTTTTTGTTTGTCGTTTGTTTTCAATTTATTCCGCTGAATTGTACGATGAAGCTATTTCTTTCTAGTGCTTCTGGCAGTATCGATGCTTCGTCGATACAGCAGGTAGTTGCTCCCGTATCTACTATTGCTCGGACTTGAATCCTGGGAATGTTAGGTATTTCCAATTCTACAGTCATATTATAGAGCATATTTTTTACCAGTCTTGGTCCGGATACTGGCTGAGCTAATCCTTCGGCTGCTGATTTGAAGATGCTTTCCTGAAAAAGGACGTTGGTGCGCTCCTGCTCTTCCTTTTCTTTTATCTCCAATACTCCTTTGCCTTTGACAAGCTCATCATAATCCTTCTGCAAACCCTTCTCAAGCTCTAGCTCCTGAGCTTTTAGCTTGTAGTACTCCACTTCTCGTTTCTGCCGTTCAATTTCCCCTTCGCACCATGAAATATAGTGCTGCTGTTCTTGAATCAGTTTCTGGGGGGGGAATGGTGCGGGCGGAGCTGGTGTAACTGGGACTTCCGTTTTCAAATAATATGGCCTGCATAAGTTGCAAGCAGTGACCTTGCAGCTAGGACAGTGGATCCTCGCCCTTTGCATGGTTTGACGCTTGCAACATGAACACCTCTCTTCTTGAGGCGGCACGAAACTGTTATGTTGCCAAATATGAAGGCAATTCTCCTAAAAGTTAGGTAACTTTACCTGGGGCCGGTAGCCTCCATTAATTTCACCAAGTACGTAGACAAATTCCCTCTGTATGAGGGGGTTGAGAGAATTGTGGAGCTCCTGAGTGTCCTCCCCTTCCGAGATGCTAAAAATTGAATTGCTCTGTTCGTCTCCTTCTTGCACCGAGATCAGGTCATACTCCTCTGGCACTTCCAGTTGCTCAAAGATAGCAACTCGCTTTACATTCCTCCGATAATTTGGGCATTCTCTGGCGAAATGCCCCTCCTGGCCACAAAGATAGCACCTGCATCGCTTGCTATGGATAAGGTGCTTCCTCTTTTCGATACGTACATGGGTGTCATGTGGCTTCCCCTTGTATGTTTTTGCCTTGCGGATACCATACTTCTTTTCCTTGGTGTAGTAGCCTTGTATTGAAATTTTGCTACAGAAAGAGAGATCCTTGAGAGATCTCCTGAAAGCAGCATCTTTACACTCATCTTCTAGATATCTGTAAGCAAATAAAATTCTAGGCAGTACGCCGACGATAACCCCAGGGTATTTTCGATCAAAGGCCTCCTTCATTCTCCTGCCAAGGTCGCTTGGCATCTTCATCCAGAATTTCTCAAATAGGTCATTGCCAATATACAGTCTTCCTGTCTTTGTTGCCAGCTTGAGGTAGTCATTTATATAAAGAAGGATATCTTTCATGTTTTCGCATCAAAGTCTTTCCAGGTCCCGATATGCGGCATCCTGCATTAGTGTGGATCCTTGAGTCGGATCTTCCAGAGAGAATACCCTTCTTATTTGAGAGACAATGTTCTGGGTACCTTCTCTCCCTTTACGGGAGTCGATAAGAGCTTGGTACTCTTCCCCATATTGCATACGCCATTGTAACCAAGTAAGCCTTTCGACTTCTCCCAAGAGGTTCTCCATGTATTCCATTTTATCCCTGGTGTCCGTGAATCCTTGGCGAGCAATGTGATTCCTTGTGATGGACTCCCACCTAGAGAAGGCATCATCAAAGAGACCAAGTTGTTCAGGAATCACGAACATAGCCCCTCCAGCCTGCTGTGCGGATGGAAGAGTCCACATTTCATTGTTGAAGCCTCCTTTAAACCTCCCTTGGCTTCTTTGTTAAAATGTAGGCGCCGTCCGAGAAGTTGATGGAGTGGTATTGGTTGCCGGTGGGTAACCCGGGGGACTCATCGTCACATCAACTGGGGGTCTATATGGCCTGTTTGGGGATGTCACCGAAGTAGTAGTGCTTGCGTACAATTGTTCAGTCAACTTCTTTAGAGTCGGGTACTCCATCTCCGGCTCTTCCTCGGCCTCATAGCCTGTTACAATAACGTTAGAAACATAGGGAAGGCATGGGTTACCTTCTTCTTCTCTGAGCTAAAAAGGATTGACAAATTCTTCTTCATCATCAGGATATACATCCCACTTTACAGCCTGGGATGGGTAATCATGATCTCCTTCAGAGTATTCCTGGTGCTGGAGTTGGTGAAAATAACTTTCGTCACCACTTTCATCTTCCTACTCTGTTGCTATCATTAAGATACCAAGTATATGAGGGGTTCTGAGCTCTTCTTCATCACTGGGGATCTCCTCATCACGCTGGCTGTAGGAAAATCTCCTATGCATCACCGTTGGCTTGTAGCAACCAAAGTGTAGAGAAATACTACCATCCAATATACTTCTACTAGTAACCTCAGCGGATTGCACTGGGATGGTCACTTGGGTAGGTCGAACGACCCAACTGCGCCCTTGTAGTGCTTCTACTGAATACCTATGCCTTGGAATGGCGTGCACTCCATGGCTCGCCAGGTAATCCACGACTCCTTGGACCTCATAGGCAAATCCAACATTCGGGGTGTTGGATAACCTCCCAACAAGACGCCTGGTGATAAGCAAGTTGGATTCCCCATTTTGCCAGTAATCATATCCCCTGGTCAAAACAGAAACTTGGAGATTCCTCTAAAAATCTCTGATGGTCATAATAGTATCAGGGATAACATAAACAAGTTGGCTTCCTTTGGCTAGGTCGACCTCCATAGTTGCAAGTATGGCTTGGTCACCTATCCAACGATTGTCCCAAAAGACAACTAGAGCCATTGTACCCTCCTCCTGCCGGTGCAGGATCTGAATCCGGAGTTGCAATATGCCAAGGTGGATGTATTGCATTCCACTCCTTTGTAGCTGATGATAGCATTCCTCCTGTATGAAAGCTAAGTCTACCTGATTATTGTTGACGCACAGGATTGCTTCCTCCGATCTGTGCATATACACCCTGTGGTGCGCGTCATCCCTTCTGGAGTGGTATAGGGCCTCCGCGGGAACTATAGCAGCTCTTTCCTGCATAGACAGCCTTAATTAAACTTGAGGGTCGATTTGCTGCTCTAGTGTGTACTGTGGGGTGCTCCTTCCTATAAGAAGTCTGCCCATCCTTCTTGCTGCTTGCTGGACAGTATGGAGACGCCTATGATTCCTCCGGTACCCCCGAATTTGGTCTTCAAAAGGGGTGTTGAGGTAGACGGCTACTCTTGAATTAACTGGGTGTTTGCCCTTGATGCCATCAGCTCTCGAGCTTTCTCTTTTCTTCTTCGAGTATCTGAATAGGATCGTTAAAAACCCTTAGCTTCCCTTTTGCTTCCGGAGGCCTCGCTGGTACCCCAAGAGTCAAGCTTTGGAACTTTTGAGGGAGATAATTCCGCTGCTCAAGCTGGTGGGAGAGTTTGTCCACCTGATCAAGTCTCCCGCTCAGATCCGCTGAAAGCGTTAGAATTTCACTTTCAATTGGCCTGGGTTGCCTGACAACTTCAAGCACAAGTTCCCAAGCTTCCTGCTTTATGAAGGGCCTATTGTCTAAAATTACAGTTGTGAGAGTTTTAAGGGAAACTTCTAATTTAGAGATCTCTTGTGCAAGGTTCTGATATTCTTCAAGTATTTGCTTAAAATTCTTCAGATGAACTCTAGATGAGAGACAAGTTCTATCTTAAATTACAGAGATGTTGTGAGCTAATTGGTTTGTTGATACTTTAAGTACTGAAGCAAGGTCAAGGTACTCCAGGTTAGAGGTTCGGGAATGATCATACCATTCCTGGATAGATTTTTCCTATGCTTCAGACATAAGAGCTAATTATTCATAATTACTAAAATTATCCAGGGGCAGTTCCAGACTAAGAATTAAGCTAGAATCACACAGGTGTGCCCTTGGGCTTACAAACGGCCTTCTGCCTTAATTGCCAAGTTAGGACCTGTTCTTTTTCCCAACTAAATTCATAACTTAGTCCATATAATAGCTTCGAGATAAAAGGTAGTCGGTTATGAATTTAGCTAAAAATCTTAACACTGTAGTAAATAGCAGGAAATGATAATCACGAATCCTTACCTCATACCCTTAGTACGCTAACCTCTGGTGGTTCTACTCCGCCATATCTTTAACAAGATCTGATACCATTTTGTAATGGATCTAAAATTGTAATGAAGGTCTTATTGAAAGGCTATAAGAAATAAGGAGAAGATATGGAAAACTCTCAGATTCTTATTGCTAAAAGTGTGGATCGATGATGTTCTTTCTGGAATGGTGAGGCCCTTATATAGAGGGCGTGATGAGCAAAGAGCTTACATAAGTAGAGGGCTTAGCTAAGCGCTTACATAAGCATATGCTACAGTGCTACAGTCCCTATTAGTAGTAGCAGCTACAGTAGGAGCTTCAGTAGTAATAATGGTAGTAGTTATTGTTGTTATTGTTGTACTAGTAGTAGTAATTATTGTCGTAGTACTAGTTTTAGCAGCAGCAATAGTAATAATTGTTGCAGCAGTACTAATTGTAGCAGCAGTAGTAGTAGTAATTATTGCAGTAGCACTAGTTGTAGCAGCAGTAGTAATAGTAGTAGTAGGAGGAGGAGGTGTAGCAGTAGCAGTAGTAGTAAGAGTAGTAGTAGTAGTAATAGTAGGAGTAGTAGTAGTCGTAGGAGTAGTAGTAGTTGTAGTAGCAATAGTGGTAGTCGTAGTAGTAGTAGTAGTAGTAGTAGTAGTACAGTAGGGGTAGCAGTGGGGTTAGTCATAGTTGTAGTGGTAGTAGTATTTGTAATAGGAGTAGTACTACCAATAATAGTAGTAGTAGTAGCAGTAATAGTAGTAGCAGTAGCAGCGGTTGTAGTAGCTGTAGCAGCAGCAGCAGCAATAGCGATAGTACTAGTTGTCATTGTTTTTGTTGTTATTGTAGCAGTAGTAGTGCAAGTAGTAGTAGTATTATTATTGTTGTAATAGTAGTAGTAGTAGAAGCCACGGTAGTAGTAGTTCCAGTAGTAGTGGTAGTCGTAATAGTAGTAGTAGTAGGAGTAGTCTTCATAGTAATAGTAGTAGTTATTGTTATTGTCATCGTAGTAGTAGTAGGAGCTGCAGTCGGAGTCGGACTAGGACTAGGAGTTGGAGTAGTAGTCACTGTGGTAGTAGTGATAATTGTAGTAGTAGAAGCAATAGTAGTAGTAGGATGTATAATAGTAGTAGAGGTAGAAGTAGTAGTCGTAATAGTAGTGGTAATAATAATAGTAGTAGTAGTAACAATAGTTTTCATAGATATAGTAGTTGGTGTTGTGGTTGTAGCTGTAGCAGTAGTTGTAGTAGTAGGAGAAGCAGCATTGGAAGGAGTAGTCATAGTTGTAATAGTAGTTGTAGTAATAGTAGTAGGAGTAGCAGCAGCAGTAGTAGGAGTTCTACTAGTTGTTGTTGTTGTTGTTGCTGCTGCTGTTGTGGGAGAAGTGTTGGTTGTCATCGTAGTAGTAGTATGAGTAGTAGAAGGAGTAGGACTAGAAGTAGTAGCAGTAGGCCCCGCAGAAGAAGTAGGAGTAGCAAAAGGGGTATTTTTCAGTGCAGTAGTAGTAAGATTAGTAGTTGTAGTAGCAATAGTAGTAGTAATAATTGTACAACAAGTAGTAGTAAAAATAGTTGTAGTATCAGTAGCAATAGTAGAAGTAGTGGTAGGTGTAGTAGTTGTAGAAGTAGTTGTAGTTGTAATTGTAGGAGTAGCAGCTGAACTAATAGTAGTTGTTGCAATGGTAGTAGTAGCAGCAGCAGCAGCAGGAGTAGTTCTAGTAGTTGTAGTTGTTATTTTAGTAGTAGTCAAAGCAGTGGCAGAAGTAGTAGCAGTAGTGGGAGTGTTAGGAGTAGTGGTAGTCATAGT
Source organism: Trichopus zeylanicus subsp. travancoricus (assembly GCA_005019695.1). Classification (NCBI taxonomy): domain Eukaryota; kingdom Viridiplantae; phylum Streptophyta; class Magnoliopsida; order Dioscoreales; family Dioscoreaceae; genus Trichopus; species Trichopus zeylanicus. The sequence continues at coordinate 72,730 of RXID01014825.1, read as the reverse complement.
AGTAATAGTAGTAGTAGTAGTAGTGGCAATAGTAGTTGTTGTAGAAGTGGTAGCAGTAGTAGTAGGGGTACAACTAGCTATAGTTGTAGTAGTTGAAGTAGCCGAAGTAGTAGGAGTTGTAGAAGTAGTATTAGTGGTAGAAGAAGTGACAGTAGTAGTAGCAGCAATATTAGTTGTAGGTTAAGAAATAGTAGTAATAGTAGTAGTAGTGGTAGTGGCAGTAGGAGTAGCCGTAGCAGCAGGAGTACTAGTACTAGTAGTAGTAATAGTAGTAGTAGTAGTAGTAATAGCAATAGCAGTATTGATAGTGGTAACAGTAGTAGTAGTAGTAGTAATAGCAATAGCAGTAGAAGTAGTAGTAGTAGTAGTAGTAGTAGTAGGAGTAGTAGTAGTAGTAACAGTAATAGTAGTGCTAGTAGTAATACTAGTAGTAGTAGTAGTAGTAGTAGTAGTAGTAATCGTGGTAGGAGTAGTAGTAGTAGTAGTAGTAGTAGTAGTAGTAGTAGCTTGAGTAGTAGTAGTAGTAGTATTAGTAGTTGTAGTAGTTCTTGTAGTAGTTGCAGTAATAGTAGCAATTGTAGTCGTAGTCGTAGTAGTAGTTGTAGTAGTAGTCACAGTAGTAGTAGTAGGAGTAGTAGTTGTAGTAGTCATAGTAGTAGTAGTTGTAGAAGAAGTCATAGTAGTTGTAGTAGTATTGGTAGTAGTAGTAGTAGGAGCAGTAGTAGGAATAGGAGTAATAGCATCAATAGCAGCGGCAGGAGTACTATTAGTAGTAGTTGTCATAGTAGTAAGAGGAGTAGTAGTCGGTGTAGTAGGAGTAGGAGTAGTAGTCAGTGTAGTAGTAGTAGGAGTAGTAGTAGTATGTGTAGCAGTAGTAGTAACAGTCAGAGTAGTAGTAGTAGTTATAGCAATAGTAGTAATCGTAGCAGTAGTTGCATTAGCAGTAATGGTAAGTGTAGTAGTTGTAGTGGTAGTAGTAGTTGTGGTAGTAGGAGTAGCAGCATTAGAAGGAGTAGTAGTTGTTGTAATAGTAGTGGTAGTCATAGTAGTAGTAGGATTAGCAGCAGTAGCAGCTGGAGTTCTGGTAGTAGTTACAGTAGCAGATGCTATTGTAGTAGGTGTAGTAGTTCTAGTAGTAGTTGTTGTTGTAGTAGCAGGAGTAGCAGTAGCAGTAGTAGTAGTAGCGGTGGTAGTTATTGTATTAGTAGTAGTATTAGTAGTTGTAGTAGTACTAATAATAGTAGTTGTAGTATTAGTAGTTGTATTAGTAGTTGTACTAGTACTAATAGTAGTAGTCGTAGTAGTAGTAGCGGTAGTAGTAGTAGTAATAATAGTAGTAGTAGTAGTAATAATAGTAGTAGTAGTAGTAGTAGTGGTAGTAGTAGTAGTAGTAGTAGTAATAGGAGTAGTAGTAGTAGTAGTAGTAGCGGTAGTGGTAGTAGTGGTAATAGTATTGGTCGTAGTAGTCGTAGTACCAGTTGGAGTAGTGGTGGTAGTAGTAGTAGTAGTCGTAGTACCAGTTGGAGTAGTGGTGGTAGTAGTAGTAGTAGAAGTAGTAGCAGTAGTTGTAGCCAAAGTAGTAGTAGTAGTGATAGTAGTAGTATTGGAAGTAGTAGTAGTACTTATTGTTATAGTAGTGGTAGTAGTGGCAGTAGTTGTCGTAATTATAGCAGTAGAAGTTGCAGAAGTAGTAGTTGTTGTTGTTGTCGCAGTAGTAGTATTAGATGTAGTAGCAGTAGTAGTGGGAATATTAGCAGCCATAGTAGGAGTAGTAGTAGCACTAGTATTAGCCATAGTTATAGCAATAGTAGTCGAAGTAGTAATAGTATTTGTAGGAGTAGAAGTAGTAGTAGTATTAGTAGTAATAGGAGTGGCAGTAGTAGCAATAGTAGTAATAGTAATAGTAGTAGTGGTTGTTGTACCAGTATTTGTTGTAGTAGAAGCAGTAGCAGCATTAATAGTAGTAGTAGTACAAGTATTAGCAGTAGTAATAGTAGTAGTAGTAACAGTAATAGCAACAGCAGCAGCAGTAGTAGTAATAGTAGCAGTAGTTGTAGTTGCAGTAGGAATAGTAGAAGTAGTAGTCATAACAATTGCAGAAGAAGCTATGGTCATAGTAGTATTACTTGCAGTAGTGGTAGCCATGGTAGCAGTAGTTGTTGTAGCAAAAGTTGTAGCAGTAGTAATAGTATCAGTTGTAGTGGAAGTGATAGTTGTAGTAGCAGCAGCAGTAGTTGTCATACTAGTGGGGGTAGTGGTGTAGTAGCAGTAGCAGTAGTTGTCGTACTAGTAGTAGTAGTAGTTTTTGTTGTTGTTGTTGTGGTAGTCGTAGAAGTAGTAGTAGTAGTAGTAGTAGGAGTAGGAGTAGTAGTCAGTGTAGTAGTAGTGGTAGTAGTAGTAGTAGGAGCATTAGTAGTTGTAGTAGCTATAGTAGGTGCAATTGTTGTAGTAGGAGTAGTTGTTATTATAATAGTTGTAGAAGTAGTTGTTGTTGTTGTAGTAGTGGTAGTAGTACTTATAGTAGTAATAGCAGTTATAGTAGTAGTATTATTTGGAGTGGTAAAAGTAGAAGTAGTAGTAGTAGTTGTAGTTGTAGTAGTAGGAGCAGCAGCAGTAGTAGTAGTAGTAGCAGCAGTAGTACTAATAATAGTAGTAGTAGTTGTTATTGTAGTAGTAGGAGTAGGAGTTGGAGTAGGTGTAATAGTAGTAGTAGTAGTTGCAGCAGCAGTAGTAGTAATAGAAGTAGTTGTTGTTGTTGTAGTAGTAGTAGTAGCAGTAGGAGTAGTAGCAGTAGTAGGTTTAATGCTTGTTGTAGTAGTAGCAGCTGTAGTAGTAGGAGTAGCAGCAATAGTAGGAGTAGTAGTTGTTGCAGTAGTAGTTGTAGTAGTAGCAGCAGCAGCAGCAGTAGTAGTAGTGCCACTAGTAGTAGTAGTTGCAGTAGTAGTAGTAGTCATACGAGTGGTAGAAGTAGTAGTGGTAGTAGAAGTAGTAGTATTACTAGTAGGATTGTTAGGAGTTGTTGCAGTAGTAGTAGTAATAGTTGTAGTGGTAGATATAGTCAAAGCTGTAGTAGTCGTAGTAGTAGTGGTAGAATTAGTGGTTGGGGCTGTAGTAGTTCTAGTCATCGTAGTAGTAGAGGAAGAAAAAGTAGTAGTAGTAGTTGTTGCCGTTGTAGAAGAAGTTGTAGTAATAGTTGTTGTTGTTGTTGTAGAAGAATTGGTAGTAGTAGCAGTAGCAGTAGTAGTAGTAGTAGGAATACCAGCAGTAGTTTCAGAAGGGGTACTTGTTGTAGTAGTAGTAGTAGCAGGAGTAGTAGTAGTAGTAGTATTAGTAGTTGCAATAATAGTAGCAATTATAGTCATAGTCATAGTAGTAGTTGTAGTAGTAGTCACATTAGTAGCAGTAGGAGTAGTAGTAGTTGTTGTAGTATTATTAGTAACAGTAGTAGTAGTAGCAGTTGCAACAATAGTAGAAGTAGTACTGGTACTAGTAGTAGTAATAGCTGCAGCAGTAGCAGCATTAAGTGTAGTAGTCGTAGTAGTAGTTGTTGCATTTGTAGCGATAGTAGTAGTAGTAGTAGGAGTAGTAGTAGGAGTAGGGGTAGGGGTGTTAGTAATAGTAGTACTAGTAGTTGTAGTAGTCATAGGAGTAGTTGTAGGAGTAGAAGTTGTAGCAGAAGTTGTAGTAGTTGTAGCAGAAGTCATAGGAGTAGTTGTAGGATTAGAAGTATTAGTAATTGTAGAAGATGTCATAGTGGTTGTAGTAGTAGTGATAGTAGTAGTAGCAAGAGCAGAAGTAGGAGTAGTGGCAATAGCATCGGCAGCAACAGTAGGAGTACTAATAGTAGTAGCAGTCGTACTAGTAGTAGGACCAGCAGTCAGAGTATGAGTAGGCGTAGGAGTAGTAGTTGGTGTAGTAGTAGTAGGAGTAGTTGTAGTATTTGCAGTACTATTTGTAACAGTCAGAATAGTAGTAGTAGTCATAGTAATAGCAATTGTCGCAGCAGTAGTTGCAGTAGCAATAATAGCAAGTGTAGTAGTTGTAGTGGTAGTAGTAGTCGTTATAGTAGGAGTAGTAGTTGTTGTAATAGTAGTAGTAGTCGTAGTAGTAGTAGGGGTAGCAGTAGGACCAGCTGGAGTTATGGTAGTAGTTGCAGCAGCAGTAGTAGTCGTACTACTAGTCATAGGTGTAGTAGTTCTAGTAGTAGTAGTTGTTCTAGTAGCAGGAGTAGTAGCAGTAGTAGGAGTAGTTTTTATTGTAATAGTAGTAGTAGTGGTAGTTGTAGTATTAGTAGCAGTAGTAGTAGTCGTAGTACTAATAGTAGTAGTCGTAGTAGTAGTAGTAGTATTAGTATTTGTAGTAGTTGCAGTGGTATTAAAAGTAGCAGTTGTGGTAGCAGTAGTCGTAGTACCAGTTGGAGTAATGGTAGCAGTAGTAGTAGTATAAGTAGTAGTAGTAGTTATAGCCAAAGTAGCAGTAACGATAGCAGTAGTTGGAGTAGTAGTAGCAGTTGTAGCAGTAGTTGTAGTAGAAGTAGTAGTTGTTGTTGTAGTCAAAGTAGTAGTAGTATTAGATGTATTAGTAGTAGTAGTAGCAATGTTAGCAACCGCAGTAGTAGTTACAGTAGTAGTAGTAGTATTAGCCATAGTTGTAGCAACAGTAGCGAAAGTAGTAGTAGTATTTGTAGTAGCAAAAGTAGTAGTACTAGTAGTAGTAGTAGTAACAGGAGTGGCAATTGTAGCAGCAGAAGCAGTAGTAGCAGCAGTAGTAATAGTAATAGTAGTAGTGGTTGTTGTAGTAGTGTTTGAAGTAGTAGTAGCAATAGTAACAGTAATAGTAGTAGTAGTAACAGTATTAGTAGTAGTAATAGTAGTGTAGTGCCAGTATTACCAGGAGTAGTAGTAGTACTTGTAGTAATAATAGCAGTAGTTGTAGTAGCAGTAGCAATAGAAGTAGTAGTTGTCGTAACAGTTGCAGAAGAAGCTATAGTCGCAGTAGTAGTAGGAGAAGTAGTAGTAGTAGTAGTAGAAATAGCTATAGTAGTAGTAGTATTACTTGTAGTAGTAGCAGTAGTGGAAGCAGTAGTTGTTGTAGCGGAGGATGTAGTAGAAGTAATAGTGTCAGTTGTAGTAGAAGCAATAGTAGTAGTAGTAGTAGTAGTAGTAGTAGTAGTAGAAGTAGTAGTAGTAGGAGTGGTGGTGGTAGTAGCAGTAGTAGTAGTTGTTGTAGCAATAGTTGTTGTTGTTGCTGTTGTTGTTGTGGTGGTAGTCGTAGTAGTAGTAGTAGTAGTAGTAGTTGGAGTAGGAGTAGTAGTCGGTGTAGTAGCAGTGGTGGTAGTCATAGTTGCAGTAGTGATAATAATAATTACAGTTGTAGTAGTAGTAGTAGTAGTAGTAGTAGTAGTTGTTGTAGTAGCAGTAGTAGTAGTAGTTGTAGTAGTAGTAGTAGTAGTAGTAGTAGTAGTAGTAGTAGTAGTAGTAGTAGTAGTAGCATTAGCAGTAGTAGCGACAGGAGTAGGTGCAATGGCAGTAGTAGGAGTAGTAGTTGTTGTAATAGTTATAGTACTAATAGTTGTTGTGGTAGTGGTAGTAGTACTTGTAGTAGTAGTAGTTATAGTAGTAGTAGTAGTAGTAGTTGGAGTGGTAAAAGTAGAAGTAGTAGTAGAAGTAGTACTAGTAGTTGAATTAAGCATAGCAGCAGCAGCAGCAGTAGTTGTACTAATAACAAAAGTAGTTGTTGTTGTTGTAGTAGTTGTAATAGTAGGAGCACAAGTAGGAGTTGGTGTAGTAGTAGTAGTAATAGTTGCAACAATTGTAGTACTAATATTAGTAGCAGTAGCAGCAATAGTAGGTTTAATACTTGTAGTAGTAGTAGCTGCAGTAGTAGTAGTAGGAGTAGCAACAATAGTAGGAGTAGTTGTTGTTGTAATAGTAGTGGTAGTAGTAGTAGTAGGAGCTGAAGTATGAGAAGCGGCAATAGCATCAACAGCGGCAGGAATACTATTAGTAGTAGCAGTCGTAGTAGTATTAGGACAAGCAGTCGTAGTTGGAGTAGGCGTAGGAGTAGTAGTCGGTGTAGTAGTAGTAGGAGTAGTTGTATTATTTGCAGCACTAGTAGTAATAGTCGGGGTAGTAGTAGTAGTTATAGTAATAGTAGTAGTCGTAGCAGTAGTTGCAGTAGCAGTAATAGTAATTATAGTAGTTGTAGTGGTAGTAGTAGTTGTGGTAGTAGGAGTAGTAGCATTAGAAGGAGTAGTTGTTGTTGTAATAGTAGTAGTCGTCTTAGTAGTAGTAGGAGTAGCAGCAGTAGCAGTAGGAGTTTTGGTAGTAGTTGCAGTAGCAGATGCTGTAGTAGTTGGTGTAGCAGTTCTAGTAGTAGTTGTTGTTGTAGTAGCTGGAGTAGCAGCAGTAGTAGGAGTAGTTTTTATTGTGATAGTAGTAGTAGTGGTAGTTGTAGTATTAATATTAGTAGTAGCAGTAGTATTAGTAGTAGTAGTAGTAGTAGTAGTAGTAGTAGTAGTAGTAGTAGTAGTAGTAGTAGTAGTAGTGGTAGTAGCAGTAGTGCTAGTAGTAGGAGAAGTAGTTATAACATTAGTAATAGTAGTATTAGTAGTAGTAATATTAGTCGAAGTAGTAGTGGAAATCATAGTTGTAATAGTAGTAGCAGTAGTAGTAGTAGTAATAGTAGTAGAAGTTCTAGTAGTAGTAGTAGTAGTCGTACTAGGAGTATGTGTGGGAATAGGGGTAGCAGCAGGAGCAGTACTAGTTGTTGTAGTAGTCGATGGAGTAGTAGTAGCAGCAGTAGTGGAAGTAGCAGTAGTGGTCGTAGAAGTAGTAGTAGTGGTAGTATGAGTAGTAGAAGCAATAGTAGCAATAGTATTAGTAATAGTAGTAGTAGTATTTGTAGTAATAGGTGTAGTAGTAGCAACAGTAGTTGTAGTAGTAGTAGTAGAAGTAGTAGTAGTTGCAGAACTAGCTGAAGTAGTAGTAGTAGTGGTAGTAGTAGCAGTAGTAGTATTAGTTGTTGTAGTAATAGTACTGGCAGTAGTTGTAGTAGTAGTCATAGTAGTTGAAGTACTAGTAATAGTTGTAGTAGAAGTACTCGTAGTAGTAGTTGTTGTTATAGCAATAGTAGTCGTAACAACAATAGTAGTAGTAGTAGTAGTAATAGGAGTTACATCCACAGCATCAATAGTAGTAGTAGTTGTTTAAGTAGCAGTAGTAGTGCTAGTAATAGTAGTAATAGCATTAGTTGTAGCAGTAGTTGTAGTAGTACTGTAGCCGTAGTAGAAGTTGTTGTAGTAGTGGTAGGACAAGTGGTAGTAGTAGTAGTAGTTTTAGTAGTAGCAATAGTTGGTGTCAGAGTAGGGGTGGTAGTAGGAGCAAGGGTAGTTGTGGTAGCAATAGGAGTAGGAGTAGTAGGAGTAGTAGTAGTATTAGTAGGAGTAGGAGTAGTGGAAATAGTAGGAGTAGCTATTGCAACAGGAATAGGAGTAGTAGTAGTAGCAGGTGTAGCAGTAATAGTAGTAGTAAAAACAGTAGTGGTAGCAGCAGTAGTGGTAGTTGCAATAGTTGTAATAGTAGCAATAGTAATAGCTGTAGCAGGAGTAGTAGTTGTAGTAGTAATAGTAGCAGTAGTAACAGCTGTTGTAGGAGTAGTAGTTGTAGTAGTAAATGTAGTAGTTGTAATGGTAGTAGAAGTAATTGTTGCAATAGTAGTATTAATATTAATAGTAGTAGTGGTAGTAGTAGCAGTTGTTGTAGTATTAGTATTAGCAGCAATAGGTATAGTAGTAGTAGTAGTACAAGTAGTAGTAGTAGTAGTAGTGGCAGAAGTAGTAGTAGTAGTAGAAGTAGTAGTAGTAGTTGTTGTTATTGTTGTAGTTGTAGTAGCAATAGTAGTAGCAGAAGTAGTAGTAGTAGTAGAAGTAGTAGTAGTAGTAAGAGCAGCAGTAGTAGTAGCAGTAATAGGAGTTTTAGTAATTCTAGTAGCAGAAGTAGTAGTTGGTTTAGTTTTAGGAGTAGGAGAATAGTAGCGGTAGTTCTAGTAGTAGTAGTATTAGTAGTAGCAGTACTTGTAGTAGTAGGAGGAGTAGTCAGAGTTGTAGAAGTAGTTATTGTAGTAGTAGTAATCAAATCGGTAGTAGTAGCAGTAGTAGTCGCAACAGCCAGAGTAGTAGTTGTAGTAGTAGTAGTAGTAATAATAATAATTGAATCGGTAGTAGCAATAGTAGTAGTAATTGATCAGGTAGTAGTAGTAGTAGTAGCAATAGTAGTAGTAGTAGCAGCAGTAGCAATAGTAGTAGTAGTACTAGTAGTAGTAGTAGTAATAGTGGAAGTAGTTGTTGTGGTAGCTATTGTAGTAGTAGTACTAGTAGTAGTTGTTGTTGTAATAGTAGAAGTAGTACTAGTACTAGTAGTAGTGGCAGAAAGGGTAGTAGTAGTAGTAGCAAAAGTAGTGGTAGTTGTTGTTATAGTGGTAGTAGTGGTAGTGGCTGTAGCAGTAGCAGTAGTAGCAGGAGTAACCGCAACTATAGGATTAGTAGCAGAAGTAGTAGTAGTACTGGTAGTAGTGCAATTTGTAGTAATAGGTGCAGTAGTAGTAGTCCTAGTAGTAACAACAGTAGTGGTAGTAGTAGCAATAGTACTAGAAGCAGTATAGCAGTACTAGTAGTAGTTCTTGTAGCAGTACTAGTAGTAATAGTAGCAATAGAAGTACTAGTAGTAGTAATAGTAGTAGCATAAGTAGTAGAAGAAGAAGTAGTAGTACTAGTGGTAGTAGTAGCAATAAGAGCAGAAGTAGTTGTAGTAGGAGTAGTAGTGGTAATAGTACTAGAAGTAGTGGTAGTAGTTTGTTATTGAAGTACTAGTAGTAGTACTAGTAGTTGTTGTTGTTGTAGTTGTAGAAATACTAGAAATAGTGGTGGTAGTAGTAGGACTAGTAGTAGTACGAGTAGTAGGGGTATTAGTAGTAGTGCAGTAGTAGTAGCAGTACTAGCTATTGTAGTAGCAACAGTAGTAGTAGTAGTAGTAGAAGCCGTAGTAGTAGTAGCAGTAGTGCTAGTAGTAGTAGTTGTAGCAACAGCAGCATTAGCTATGCTAGTAGTTGTAGTTGTTGTTGTTGTTGTAGTAGTAGTGACAGTCGGAGTCATAGTTGTTGTGGTAGTAGTAGCCATAGTGGTAGTAGTATTAGTAGTTGTAGTAGTTGTTGTTTTTGTAGTAGTTACAGTAGTAGCTGCAGAACTAGTGAAGTTGCAATAATAGTATTAGTAGTAATAATAGTAGTAGCCATAGTAGTAGTATTAGTAGTCGTAGTAGGAGTAGTAGTAGTATCGGTAGTAGTAGTATTAGTAATAGTTGTTGTAGTAGTAGTAACAATAGTAGTAGTAGTAGTAGTAGTAGTAGTAGTCATCGTATTAGTAGTAGAAGCAATTGGGGTAGTAGTAGTAGTACTAGGAGCAAGAGTTGGAGTAGGAGTAGTACTAGGAGTAGTAGTATTTGCAATAGTAGTTGTTATTGTAGTAGTAGGAGTAGCTGAGGCAGTACTAGAAGCTATAGCAGCAGCAGTAGTAGTGGCTGTAGTAGTAATAGTAGAAGTACTAGTAGTAGTAGCATTAATAGCAGCAGGACTAGTAGTAGTAGTAGCAATAGTAGTAGAAGTTGTAGTCTCAGTAGTAGTAGTAGTAGTAGTGCCAGAATTAGTAGCAGCACTAGTAGCAGTAGTAGTAGTAGTAGCAGTAACAATACCAGTGGTAGCCTTAATAGTAGGATTAGTTGCGGCAATGGTAGTAGTTGTCGTCGTATTAGTAGTAGAAGTAGCAGTAGTAGCAAAAGTAGCAGCGGTAATGGTAATAGTAGTAGCCATATTAGTAGTAGTAGTAGTATTAGTGATAGTAGTAGTAGTAGTAATAGTGGAAGTAGTAGTAGTAGTAGCAGTAGTAATAGTAGTCATAGTAGCAGGAGTAGTAATAGCAGCAATAGTAGTCGAAGAAGAAGAAGAAGAAGTACCAGTAGTAGGGGCAGTAGTGGTAGTAGCAGCAGCAGAAGTAGCACCAGCACTGGTATTAGAAGCAGCAGTAGATGTAGTTGTAGTAATAGCAGCTATAGTAGTAGCTGTAGTAGTAGCAATAGTGGTAGCAATGGTAGTAGCTGCAGCTGTAGTAGTAGTGGAACAGCTACAGTTGTAGCAGTTGTACTAGTAGTAGTGTTAGTATTAGTAGTCTTAGTCGTTATTGTAGTAGTAGTAGTAACAGTAGTTGCAGCAGTAGGAGAAGTAGAAGCAGTAGTAGTATTATTAGCTACAGTAGCAACAGTGGTTGCAACATTAATAGTGGTAGTAGTTGCTGTAGTACCAGTAGTTGTAGGAGCAGCCTCAATAGCAGTAGTTATTGTAGTAGCAGTTTTAGTAGTACTAGCAATTGTAGTAGTAGTAACAGTAGTAGGTATAGCAGCAGTAGTAGAGTAGTAGTAGTAGCCAGAGTCGCAATAGTAGTAGCGAACATAGTAATATTATCAGGGTAGTAGCCTCAAGAGTTGTTGTAGTAGTTCTTCCAGCAGCAGCAACGGCAACAACATTAGTGGCGATAGTAGTATTACTATCAACAGCAGCAGCAGCAGTAGCGGAAGCAGTAGCACAGAAGTAGCAGCAACTATAGAAGTAGATTTAGTAGTAGTAGTAGTAGTAGCAACAATAGTAGTAGTACCAGAAGTAGTAACAATAGTACTAGTAGTAGTTGTAGTAGAAGTAGTAGTAGCAGTAGCAGTGGTTGTAGTCGCAGTACTAGTGGTAGTAGAAGTTCAACAATTGCAACAGTAGTTGGGGAAGTAGTAGTTGTAGTTGTAGCAGACATGGTAATAGTAGTAGCAATAGCAGAGTAGCAGCAGTAGTAGTGTTATTTTTAGGGGTACTAGTAGTAGCAATAGCAAAAGTAGCAAAAGTTGTAGTAGTAGTATTATTAGTAGTTGTAGTAGAAGCAATAGCAGTATTAGCGGCAGTAGGTGTAATAGCTATCGTGGTAGTAGTGGTGGTAGTAGTAGCAATAGTTCTAACAGAAGTAATAGCAATAGCAGCTTTAGTTGTAGGGGAAGTAGTAGTATTAGTCATTGTAGTGGTAGTAGTTATAGTAGTAGTAGTGGTAGTAGTAGTTGTAGTAGTTGTATTGCCAATATAAATAGTAGTAATAGTAGTAGTAGCAGCAGCAATAGTCGTAATAGTAGTAGTTGTTGTAGCAGTAATAGTGATAGTAGCAGTGGGAGTAGTCGTTGTCATACTAGTAGAAGCAGTAGAAAATGTAGTAGCAGTAGGAGTAGTACAGTAGTATTAGAAATAGTTGTCGTAGTAGTAGTAGTAGCCGTAGCAGCTATAGCTGTAGTTGCAGTAGTAGTACAAGTTTTAGTAGCCACAGTAGTTGTAGTTGAAGTATTAGCTGTAGTAGCAGTAGTGGTAGCAGTAGTAGTAGTAGCAGTAGTAGTAGTATGTGAAGTAGTATTAGTAGTACTACTAGTAGTTGTAGTAGAAGCAGTAGCAGTAGTAGTAGTAATAGTAGTAGCAAAAGTGCAGCAATTGCAATAGTAGTAGGGGAAGTAGTAGTAGTAGCAGTAGCAGAAGTAGTAATAGTAGTAGCAGCAATAGTAGTATTAGTTTTAGTAGCAGTAGTAGTAGCAGAAGTTATACTAGTAGCGGTAATAGTAGAAGTAGTAGGAGCCGGAATAGCAGCAATAGTAGCAGAAATATTTGCCATAGTACAAGTAGTAGAAGCAGTAGCAAAAGTAGTAGTAGTAGTAGTAGTAGTAGTAGTAGTAGTAGTAGTAGTAGTAGTAGTAATAGTTGTAGTCGTTTTAGTAGGCGCAGTAATAGTAGTAGTTGTAGTAGTAGTAGCGATAGCAGTAGCAGTTGTAGTAGCGATAGTACTAGTAGCAGCAATAGTGATAGCCGTAGTAGTTGTAGTCATAGTAGTAGTAGTAGGAGGAGGAGGAGGAGGAGGAGGAGGAGGTGGAGGAGGAGGAGGAGGAGGAGTAGTAGTAGTATTAGCAGTAAAAGTAGTAGGAGTAGTAGTAGTCGTAGTAGGAGCAGGTGGTGGAGTAGGATTAGTACTAGTAGTAGTAGCATTTGGAGTAGTTGTAGTAGTAGGAGTAGTACTAGTAGTAGTAGTATTTTGAGTAGTTGTAGTACTAGGAGTAGTACTAGTAGTAGTTGTATTTGGGGTAGTTGTAGTAGTAGGATTAGTGATAGTAGTTGTAGTATTTGGAGTAGTTGTAGTAGTAGTAGAATTTGTAGGAGCAGTACTAATAGTAGCAGCAGTATTAGTAGTAGAAGTATTAGTAGTAGTAGTATTAATAGCCGAAGGAGCAGTAGTACTTGTAGTAGTCGGAGTAGTAGTGGCGATAGTCGTAATAGTAGGAGTAGAAGTAGAAGCAGCAATAGAAGGAGTAGTAGTAGAAGAAGTAGTAGTAGCAGCAACAACAACAACAGTAGTAGTAGGAGTAGTAGTAGCTGTAGCAATAGGAGTAGTTGTAGTAGTAGTAGTGCACGTAGTAGTGTCTTAGCAGTAGCAGTAGTAGTAGTAGTAGTTGTTGGACTAGTAGTAGTAATATTTATAGATGTTGGAGTTGTCGTAGTATTAGTAGCAACCGTTGTACTAGTAGTTGTTGTAGTAGTAGCAGTAGTAGAAGTAGAAGCAGTAGTAGTTATAGTAGTAATCATAATAGGACTAGCAGTAGAAGTACTAGTAGTAGTACTAGTAGAAGTAGTAGCGGCACTAATGAGAGCAGTAGTGGTAGAAGCAGTAGCAATTATACTAGTCATAGTAGCTATAATCGTAGTTGCAGCAGCAGCAGCAACAACAACATTAATAGTAGTAGTTGGAGGAGGAGGAGGAGTTCTGGTAGTTGTAGTAGTAATTATTATTGTTGTAATTATAGTGGTAGTAGTAGTAGTAGAAGTTGTAGCAGTAGCTATAGCTGTAGTTATAATAGTAGTAGCAATAGTAGCAGAAGCAGGAGTAGTACTAGCAGTAGTAGTATTACTAGTAGCAGCAGTAGCAGCAGTAGTTGTAGTAGTAGCTGTAGGAGTAGTAGTTGTAGCAATAGTAGCATTAGTAGTAGTATTGGTAGTAGTAATGGTAGTAGTTGTATGAGTAGAATTAGTACTATTAATAATTGTTGTAGTAGTGGGGTAGTAATAGTAGTAGTTGTTGTTGTAGCTATAGCAGTAGAAGTAGTAGTAGCGGCAGTAGTGTTAGTGGTAGTAGTAATAGTAGTAGTGGTCATAGAAGTAGTAGTAGCATGAATGGTTGTAGTAGCAGTAGTTGTTGTAGTAATGGTCATAGTAGTAGTAATAGAATTAGTAGTAGTTGTTGTTGTAGTAGTAGCAGCTACAGTAGTAGCCTCAGTAGTAATAATGGTAGTAGTAGTTGTTGTTATTGTTGTACTAGTAGTAGTAATTGTTGTAGTAGTACTAGTTGTAGCAGTAGCAATAGTAGTAATTGTTGCAGCAGTACTAGTTATAGCAGCAGCAGCAGTAGTAGCTATAATAGTAGTAGTAGTGGTAGGAGTTGTAGCAGTACCAGCAGTAGTAATAGTAGTAGTAGTAGTAATAGTAGTAGTAGTAGTAGTCGTAATAGTAGTAGTCGTAGGAGTAGTAGTAGTTGTAGTAGAGATAGTGGTAGTTGTAGTAGTAGTAGTAGTTGTTGTAGTAGGAGTAGGGGTAGCAGTAGGGTTAGTCGTAGTTGTAGTGGTAGTAGTATTTGTAATAGGAGTAGTACTATCAGTAATAGTAGTAGTAGCAATAGCAATAGTAGTAGCAGTAGCAACGGTTGTAGTAGCTGCAGCAGCAGCAGCAGCAATAGCAATAGTACTAGTTGTCATTGTTATTGTTGTTGTAGTAGTAGTAGTAGTGCTAGTAGTATTAGTAGTTATTATTGTTGTAATAGTAGTAGTAGTAGAAGCCACAGTAGTAGTAGTTCTAGTAGTAGTGGTAGTAGTAATAGTAATAGTAGTAGGAGTAGTCTTCCTAGTAATAGTAGTAGTTATTATTGTTGTCATCGTAGCAGTAGTAGGAGCTGCAGTTGGAGTCGGACTAGGAGTAGGAGTAGGAGTAGTAGTCATAGTGGTAGTAGTGATAATTGTAGTAGTAGAAGCAATAGTAGTAGTAGGATGTACAACTAGCTATAGTTGTAGTAGTTGAAGTTGTTGAAGTAGTAGGAGTTGCAGAAGTAGTATTAGTGGTAGAAGAAGTGACAGTAGTAGTAGCAGCAATATTAGTTGTAGGGGAAGAAATAGTAGTAGTAGTAGTAGTAGTGGTAGTGGCAGTAGGAGTAGATGTAGCAGCAGGAGTACTAGCACTAGTAGTAGTAGCAGTAGTAGTAGTAGTAATAGTTATAGCAGTATTCGTAGTGGTAGCAGTACTAGTAGTAGTACTACTAGCAGTAGTAGTAGTAGTAGAAGTAGTAGTAGTAGTAGCAGTAATAGTATTGCTAGTAGTAATAGTAGTAGTAGTAGTAGTAGTAGTAGTAGTAGTCGTGGTTGGAGTAGTAGTAATAGTAATAGCAGGAGTAGCAGTAGTAGTAGTATTAGTAGTTGTAGTAGTTGCAGTAATAGTAGCAACCGTAGTCGTAGTCGTGGAAGTAGTTGTAATAGTAGTCATAGTAGTAGTAGTAGGAGTAGTAGTTGTAGTAATCGTAGTAGTCGTTGTTCAAGAAGAAGTCATAGTAGTTGTAGTAGTATTGGTAGTAGTAGTAGCAGGAGCAGTAGTAGGAATAGGAGTAATAGCATCAGCTGCGGCGGCAGAAGTGCTATTAGTAGTAGTTGTCGTAGGAGTAGTAGGAGCAGTAGTCAGAGTAGTAGTAGGAGTAATAGTCGGTGTAGTAGGAGTAGGAGTAGGAGTAGTAGCAGTGCAATAGTAGTAGAAGTAGTAGTAGTATTTGCAGCAGTAGTAGTAACAATCAGAGTAGTAGTAGTAGTTGTAGCAATAGTAGTAATCGTAGTAGTAGTTGCAGTAGCAGTAATGGTAAGTGTAGTAGTTGCAATGGTAGTAGTAGTTGTGGTAGTAGGAGTAGCATCATTAGAGGAAGTAGTAGTTGTTGTAATAGTAGTGGTAGTGGTAGTAGTAGTAGGAGTAGCAGCTGCAACAGCTGGAGTTTTGGTAGTAGTCGCAGTAGCAGATACTATTGTAGTAGGTATAGTAGTTCTAGTAGTAGTAGTTTTTGTAGTAGCAGGAGTAGCAGCAGCAGCAGCAGTAGTAGGAGTAGTAGGTGCAGTAGTCAGAGTAGTAGTAGGAGTAATAGTCGGTGTAGTAGGAGTAGGAGTAGGAGTAGGAGTAGTAGCGGTGTAATAGTAGTAGAAGTAGTAGTAGTATTTGCAGCTGTAGTAGTAACAGTCAGAGTAGTAGTAGTAGTTGTAGAAATAGTAGTAATCGTAGTAGTAGTTGCAGTAGCAGTAATGGTAAGTGTAGTAGTTGCAGTGGTAGTAGTAGTTATGGTAGTAGGAGTAGCAGCATTAGAGGGAGTAGTAGTTGTTGTAATAGTAGTGGTAGTCGTAGTAGTAGTAGGAGTAGTAGCTGCAACAGCTGGAGTTTTGGTAGTAGTTGCAGTAGCAAATGCTATTGTAGTAGGTATAGTAGTTCTAGTAGTAGTAGTTTTTGTAGTAGCAGGAGTAGCAGCAGCAGCAGCAGTAGTAGTAGTGGTAGTTGTAGTATTAGTAGTAGTAGTTGTTGTTTAGTAAGTACTAATAGTAGTAGGCGTAGTATAGTACGGTAGTAAGAGTAATAGTAGTAGTAAGTAGTTAGTAGTAGTAAGTAGCGGTAGTATGTAGTAGGAGTAGTAGTATAGTAGTAGTAGTAGTTAGTAGTAGTAGTACTGTGGTAGTAGTGGTAATAGTATAGTAGTGGTAGTAGTGGTAGTAGTAATGGTCGTAGTAGTCGTAGTACCAGTTGGAGTAGTGGTGGTAGTAGTAGTAGTAGAAGTAGTAGCAGTAGTTATAGCCAAAGTAGTAGTAGTAGTGATAGTAGGAGTATTGGAAGTAGTAGTAGTACTTATTGTTATAGTAGTTGGAATAGTGGTAGTAGTAGCAGTAGTTGTAGCAGTTGTAGCAGTAGAAGTAGCAGAAGTAGTAGTAGTTGTTGTAGTCGCAGTAGTAGTATTAGATGTAGTAGTAGTAGCAGTGGGATTATTAGCAGCCTAGTAGCAGGAGTAGTAGTAGAACTAGTAGTAGGCATAGTTATCGCAATCGTAGTCGAAGTAGTAATATTATTTGTAAGAGTAGAAGTAGAAGTAGTAGTAGTAGTAATAGGAGTGGCAGTAGTAGCAGTAGTAGTAATAGTAATAGTAGTAGTGGTTGTTGTACTAGTATTTGTAGTAGAAGTAGCAATAGCAACAGTAGTAGTAGTACAAGTATTAGCAGTAGTAATAGTAGTAGTAGCAACAATAATAGCAGCAACAGTAGTAGTAGTAGTAGCAGCAGCAGTACTAGCAGTAATAATAGCAGTAGTTGTAATTGCAATAGGAATAGTAGAAGTAGTAGTCATAACAATTGCAGAAGAAGCTATGGTCGTAGTAGTTGTAGTAGTTGTAGTAGTAGTAGAAATAGCTATAGAAGTGGTAGTATTACTTGAAGTAGTAGCAGCCGTGGTAGCAGTAGTTATTGTAGCAGAAGTTGTAGCTGTAATAATAGTATCAGTTGTAGTGGAAGTGATAGTTGTAGTAGCAGCAGTAGTAGTAGTAGTTGGAGTAGTAGGAGTAGTGGTGTAGTAGCTGTAGCAGTAGTTGTCGTACTAGTAGTAGTAGTAGTTCTTGCTATTGTGGTTGTGGTGGTAGTAGAAGTAGTAGTAGTATTAGTAGTTGGAGTAGGAGTAGTAGTCGGTGTAATAGTAGTGGTAGTAGGAGGAGGAGGAGCATTAGTAGTAGTAGTAGCAGTAGTAGGTGCAATAACTGTAGTAGGAGTAGTAGTTGTTGTAATAGTTGTAGAAGTAGTAGTTGTCATTGTAGTAGTGGTAGTAGCACTTGTAGTAGTAGTAGTAGGAGTGGTAAAAGTAGAAGTAGTAGTAGTTGTTGTAGTTGTAGTAGTAGGAGCAGTAGTAGTAGTAGTAGTAGTAGCAGTAGCAGTACTAATAATAGTAGTAGTTGCTATTGTTGTAGTAGTTGTAGTAGTAGGAGTAGGAGTTGTAGTAGGTGTAATAGTAGTAGCAGTAGTTGCAGCAGTAGTAGTAGTAATAGAAGTAGTAGTAGTAGTACTTATGGTAGTAGTCGTAGTAGTAGCAGTAGCAATAGTAGGTTTAATGTTTGTGGTAGTAGTAGGAGTAGTAGTTGTAGGAGTAGCAACAGCAGTAGAGTAGTAGTTGTTGTAGTAGTGGTAGTGGTAGTGCCACTAGTAGTAGTAGTAGTCGTAGGAGTGGTATAAGTAGTAGTGGTAGTAGAAGAAGTAGTAGTTGTAGTAGTAGTGTTAGGAGTTATTGTATTAGTAGTAGTAGTAGTAATAGTAGTAGTGACAGATATAGTCGCTGCTGTAGCAGTTGTAGTAGTAGTAGTAGAAGTAGTGGTTTGGGCTGTAGTAGTTCTAGTCGTAGTAGTAGTAGTAGAAGAAAGAGTAGTAGTAGTTTTTGTTGTCAGTGTAGAAGAAGTTGTAGTAGTAGTAGTTGTTGTTGTTGTAGAAGAAGTGGTAGTAGTAGCAGTAGCAGTAGTGGTAGTAGTAGGAATACCAGCAGTGGTTGCAGCAGGGGTACTTGTTGTAGTAGTAGTAGTAGCAGGAGTAGTAGTAGTAGTAGTATTAGTAGTTGTAGTAGTTCTTGTAGTAGTTGTAGTAATAGTAGCAATTGTAGTCATAGTCATAGTGGTAGTTGTCGTAGTAGTCACAGTAGTAGTAGGAGTAGTAGTAGTAATAGTAATAGCAGCAGCAGTAGCAACATCAATTGTAGTAGCCGTAGTACTTGTTTCATTTGTAGCGGTAGTAGTAGCAGTAGTTGGAGTAGTTGTAGGAGTAGGAGTAGGGGTGTTAGTAGTAGTAGTACTAGTAGTTGTAGTAGTCGTGGGAGTAGTTGTAGGAGGAGTAAAAGTTGTAGCAAAAGTAGTGGTAGTAGGAGTAGAAGTAGTAGTAGTAGTAATCGTAGAAGTAATAATTGTAGAAGAAGTCTAGTAGCTGTAGTAGTAGTAGTAGTAGTTGTAGTAGGAGCAGAAGTAGGGGTAGCGGCAATAGCATCAACATCAGCAGTAGGAGTACTAATAGCAGTAGTAGTTGTAGTAGTAGTAGGACCAGCAGTCAGAGTAGGAGTAGGCGTAGGAGTAGTAGTCGGAGTAGTTGTAGTATTTGCAGTACTATTAGTAACAGTCGGAGTAGTAGTAGTAGTAGTCATAGTAATAGCAGTTGTCGCAGTAGTAGTTGTGGTAGTAGAAATAGTAAGTGTAGTAGTTGTAGTGGTAGTAGTAGTTATGGTAGTAGGAGTAGTAGCAATAGAAGGAGTAGTAGTTGTTGTAATAGTAGTAGTAGTCATAGTAGTAGTAGGGGTAGCAGCAGGACCAGCAGGAGTTCTGGTAGTAGTTGCAGCAGCAGATGCTGTAGTGGTAGGTGTAGTAGTTCTAGTAGTAGTAGTTGTTCTAGTACTAGTAGTACAACCAGCAATAGTAGGAGTAGTTGTTATTGTAATAGTAGTAGAAGTGGTAGTTGTAGTATTAGTAGTAGTAGTAGTAGTAGTACTAATAGTAGTAGTCGTAGTAGTAGTAGTAATAGTAGTAGTAGTAGTAGTAGTATTAGTATTAGTAGTAGTAGTAGTAGTGGTATTAGAAGTGGCAGTAGTGGTAGTAGTAGTCGTAGTACCAGTTGGAGTAGTGGTAGCAGCAGCAATAATAAAAGTAGTAGTAGTAGTTATGGACAAAGTAGCAGTAACGATAGTAGTAGTAGTAGTTATTGTTATAGTAGTTGGAGTAGTTGTAGCAGTTGTAGCAGTAGTAGTAGAGAAGTAGTTGTTGTTGGTGTCGTCAAAGTAGTAGTTGTATTAGATGTAGTAGTAGTAGTAGTAGCAATGTTGGCAGCCGCAGTAGCAGTTGTAATAGTAGCAATAATATTAGCCATAGTTGTAGCAACAATAGTGCAAGTAGTAGTAGTATTTGTAGTAGCAGAAGTAATTGTACTACTAGTAGTAGTAGTAACCGGAGTGGCAGTTATAGAAACAGAAGCAGTAGCAGCAGTAGTAGTAATAGTAATAGTAGTAGTGGTTGTTTTAGTAGTGCTTGTAGGAGTCGTAGCAGTAGTAGTAGTAATAGTAGTAGTAGTAATAGTATTAGCAGTAGTAATAGTAGTGTTGTACCAGTATTAGCAAGAGTAGTAGTAGTACTTGTAGTAATAATAGCAGTAGTTGTAGTAGGAGTAGCAATAGTAGCAGTAGTTGTCGTAACAGTTGCGGAAGAAGCTATTGTCGTAGTAGTAGTAGTAGTAGTAGTAGAAGAAGAAGAAATAGCTATAGTAGTAGTAGTATTACTTGCAGTAGTAGCAGCAGTGGTAGCAGTAGTTGTTGTAACAAATGTTTTAGCAGAAGTAATTGTGTCAGTTGTAGTAGAAGCGATAGTAGTAGTAGCAGTAGTAGTAGAAGTAGTAGTAGGAGTAGTGGTGGTAGTAGTAGTAGCAGTAGTTGTAGTAGTAGTAGTTGTTGTTGTTGCTATTGTTGTTGTGGTGGTAGTGGTAGTAGTAGTAGTAGTAGTTTGAGTAGGAGTAGTAGTCGGTGTAGTAGTAGTGGTAGTAGTCATAGTTGCAGCAACGATAATAATATTTACAGTAGTAGTAGTAGTATTAGCATTAGTAGTAGTAGCAGCAGGAGTAGGTGCAATAGTAGTAGTAGGAGTAGTGGTTGTTGTAATAGTTGTAGTAGTAGTTGTTGTTGTCATACTGGTAGTAGTACTTGTAGTAGCAGTAGTTATAGTAGTAGTAATTGTAGTAGGAGTGGTAAAAGTAGTAGTAGTAGAAGTAGTAGTAGTAGTAGTAGTAGTAGTAGTAGTAGTAGTAAGCACAGCAGCGGCAGCAACAGCAGTAGCAGTAGTAGTATTAATAATAGTAGTAGTTGTTGTTGTTGTAGTAGTTGTAGTAGTAGGAGTAGGAGTAGGAGTTGGTGTAGTAGTAGTAGTATTAGTTGCAACAATTGTAGCAGTAATATTAGTAGTAGTTGTTGTAGCAGTAATAGTAGTAGCAGTAGCAATAGTAGGTTTAATACTTGTAGTAGTAGTAGCAGCAGTAGTAGTAGGAATAGTAGCTATAGTAGGAGTAGTTGTTGTTGTAATAGTAGTGGTAGTAGTAGTAGGAGGAGCTAAAGTAAGTGTAGCGGCAATAGCATCAGCAGCAGCAGGAGTACTATTAGTAGTAGCAGTCGTAGTAGTAGTAGGAGCAGCAGTTAGAGTAGGAGTAGGTGTAGGAGTAGTAGTCGGTGTAGTAGTAGTAGGAGTAGTTGTAGTATTTGCAACACTAGTAGTAATAGTCGGAGTAGTAGTAGTTGTCATAGTAATAGTAGTAGTCATAGTAATAGTAGTAGTCGCAAAAGTAGTTGCAATAGCAGTAATAGTAAGTGTAGTAGTAGTAGTGGTAGTAGTAGTTGTGGTAGTAGGAGTAGTAGCATTAGATGGAGTAGTAGTTGTTGTAATAGTAGTAGTCGTCATAGTAGTAGTAGGAGTAGCAGCAGTAGCAGCAGGTGTTTTGGTAGAAGTTGCAGCAGCAGATGCTATTGTAGTAGGTGTAGTAGTTCTAGTAGTAGTTGTTGTAGTAGATGGAGTAGCAGCAGTAGTAGGAGTAGTTGTTATTGTAATAGTAGTAGCAGTGGTAGTTGTAGTCTTAGTTGTAGTAGTAGTAGTAGTATTAGTAGTAGTAGTAGTAGTAGTAGTAGTAGATGCAGTAGTAGTGGTAGTAGCAATAGTGCTAGTAGTAGGAGAAGTAGCTATAGCATTAGTAATAGTAGTATTAGTAGTGGTAATATTAGTCTAAGTAGTAGTAGAAATTGCAGTTGTAATAGTAGTAGTAGTAGTAGTAGTAGTAGTAGTAGCAGTAGTAGTAGTTCTAGTAATAATAGTAGTAGTCATACTAGGAGTATGTGTGGGAGTAGGGGTAGCAGCATGAGTAGTAGTAGTTGTTGTAGTAGTCGCTGGAGTAGTAGTAGCAGTAGTAGTGGAAGTAGCAGTAGTGGTAGTAGCAGCAATAGTAGTGGTAGTATGAGTAGTAGAAGCAATAGTAGCAATAGAATGAGTAATAGTAGTAGTAGTATTTGTAGTAATAGGTGTAGTAGTAGCAACAGTAGTTGTAGTAGTAGTAGTTGCAGAAGTAGTTGAAGTAGTAGTAGTAGTATTAGTAGTAGTTGTCGCTGTAGTAATAGTACTAACAGTAGTTGTAGTAGTAGTAATAGAAGTAGTAGTAGTCATAGTAGTTGAAGTACTCGTAATAGTTGTAGTAGAAGTACTTGTAGTAATAGTAGTTGTTATAGCAATAGTAGTCATAACAACAATAGTAGTAGTAGTAGTAGTAGTAGTAGTAATAGGAGTTACATCCACAACATCAATAGTAGTAGTAGTTGTTTATGTAGTAGTAGTAGTACTAGCAATAGTAGTAATAGCATTAGTAGTAGCAATAGTTGTAGTAGTACTAGTAGCCGTAGTAGAAGTTGCTGTAGTAGTGGTAGTACAAGTGGTAGTGGTAGTAGTAGTTGTATTAGTAGTAGCAATAGTTGGTGTAATAGGAGTTGGTGTCAGAGTAGGGGTAGTAGTAGGAGCAAGGGTAGTTGTAGTAGCAATAGGAGTAGGAGTAGTAGGAGTAGTAGTAGCATTAGTAGGAGTAGGAGTAGTGAAAATAGTAGTCATAGCTATTGTAGCTAGAATAGTAGTAGTAGTAGTAGCAGGAGCAGCAGCAGCAGTAGTAGTAGTAGTAGTAGAAGAAGAAACAGTAGTGGTAATAGTAGTAGTGGTAGTTACAATAGTAGTAATAGTAGCAATAGTAATAGCAGTAGTAGGAGTAGTAGTTGTAGTAGTAATAGTAGCAGTAGTAATAGCTATAGTAGTAGTTGTTGTAGTAGTAATAGTTGTAGTGGTAATGGTAGTAGAAGTAGTTGTTGCAATAGTAGTAGTAATATTAATTGTAGTAGTGGTAGTAGTAGTAGTAGTTGTAGTAGTAGTATTAGCAGCAATATGTATAGTAGTAGTAGAAGTAGTACAAGTAGTAGTAGTAGTAGTTGCAAAAGTAGTAGTAGTAGTAGAAGTAGTAGTAGTAGTAGTAATAGTAGTAGTAGTTGTTATTGTTGTTGTAGAAGAAGTTGTAGTAGTAGTAGTTGTTGTTGTTGTAGAAGAAGTGGTAGTACTAGTAGTAGCAGTAGTAGTAGTAGTAGGAATACCAGCAGCAGTTGCAGTAAGGGTACTTGTAGTAGTAGTAGTAGTAGTAGTAGCAGGAGTAGTCGTAGTAGTAGTATTTGTAGTTGTTGTAGTTCTTGTAGTAGTTGTAGTAATAGTAGCAATTGTAGTCATAGTCATAGTAGTAATTGTAGTAGTAGTCACAGTAGCAGTAGTAGTAGGAGGAGTAGTAGTAGTTGTTGTATTATTATTAGTAACAGTAGTAGTAGTAGCAGCAACAACAATATTAGTAGTAGTGGTACAAGTAGTAGTAGTAGTAGTAATAGTTACCGCAGTAGCAGCATCAAGTGTAGTAGCCGTAGTGGTAGTTGTGGCTTTGTAGCGGTAGTAGTAATAGTAGTAGGAGTAGTAGTAGAAGTAGGAGTAGGGGTGTTAGTAATAGTAGTACTAGTAGTTGTAGTAGTCGTATGAGTAGTTGTAGGAGTAGAAGTTGTAGCAGAAGTAGTAGGAGTAGGAGTAGGAGTAGAAGTAGTACTAATCGTAGAAGTAGTAATTGTAGAAGATGTCATAGTAGTTGCAGTAGTAGTGGTGGTAGTAGTAGTAGGAGCAGAAGTAGGAGTAGCGGCAATAGCATCAGCAGCAGCGGTAGGAGTACTAATAGTAGTAGCAGTCGTAGTAGTTGTAGGACTAGCAGTCAGAGTAGGAGTAGGCGTAGAAGTAGTAGTCGGTGTAGTAGTAGTAGGAGTAGTTGTAGTATTTGCAGCACTATTAGTAACAGTCGGAGTAGTGGTAGTAGTCATAGTAATAGCAGTTATCGCAGTAGTAGTTGCAATAGCAGAATAGTAACTGTAGTAGTTGTGGTAGTAGGAGTAGTCGCATTAGAATGATTAGTAGTTGTTGTAATGGTAGTAGTAGTCGTAGTAGTAGTACGGGTAGAAGCAGGACCAGCAGGAGTTTTGGTAGTAGTTGCAGCAACGATGCTGTAGTCGTAGGTGTAGTAGTTCCAGTAGTAGTAGTTGTTCTAGTAGCAGCAGCAGCAGCAATAGTATAACTAGTTGTTATTGTAATAGTAGTACTAGTGGTAATTGTAGTATTAGTAGTAGTAGTAGTAATAGTACTAATGGTTGTAGTCATAGTAGTAGTAGTAATAGTAGTAGTAGTAGTAGTATAAGTATTAGTAGTAGTACTAGTGGTATTAAAAGTAGCAGTAGTCGTAGTAGTAGTCGTAGTACTAGGTGTAGTGGTAGAAGTAGTAGTAGTAGAAGTAGTAGTTGTAGTTATAGCCAAAGTAGCAGTAACAATCGTAGTAGTAGTAGTTATTATTATAGTAGTTGGAGTAGTTGTAGCATTTGTAGTAGTGGTAGTAGCAGAAGTAGTTGTTGTTGCTGTAGTCAAAGTAGTAGTAGTAGTAGCAATGTTAGCAGGCGCAGTAGCAGTTGCAGTAGTAGCTGTAGTATTAGCCATAGTTGTAGCAATAGTAGTGGAAGTAGCAGTAGTATTTGTAGTAGCAGAAGTAGTTGTACTAGTAGTAGTAGTAGTAACAATAGTGGTAGTTGTAGCAGCAGAAGCAGTAGCAACAGCAGTAGTAATAGTAATAGTAGTAGTCGTTGTTGTAGTAGTGTTTGTAGCAGTAGTAGTAGTATTAGCAGTAATAGTAGTAGTAGTAACTGTATTAGCAGTAGTAATAGTAGTGTAGTACCAGTATTAGCAGTAGTAGCAGGAGTAGTGGTAGTACTTGTAGTAATAATAGCAGTAGTTGTAGTAGCAGAAGCAATAGTAGCACTAGTTTTCGTAACAGTCGTAGAAGAAGCTATAGTCGTCGTAGTAGTAGTAGTAGTAGTAGTAGTAGTAGAAATAGCTATAGTAGTAGTAGTATTACTTGCAGTAGTAGCAGCAGTGGTAGCAGTAGTTGTTGTAGTAGACGTTTTAGCAGAAGTAATAGTGTCAGTTGTAGTAGAAGCGATAGTAGTAGTAGCAATAGTAGTAGAAGTAGTAGTAGTAGTAGTAGTAGTAGTAGTAGCAATAGTAGTAGTAGTAGTGGTAGTAGTAGTAATTGCTTCAGTAGCAGTAGTAGTCGTTGCAGTAGTAGTAGCATTTGTAGCAATAGTAGCAGTAGTAGTAGGAGTAGTAGTAGGAGTAGGAGTAAGAGTAAGAGTAGTAGTAGTAGAAGTTCAGGTAGTTGTAGTAGTAGTAAGAGTAGTTGTAGGAGTAGTAGTAGGAATAGTAGAAGTAGGAATAGTAGTAGTAGTAGTAGGCATAGCTGTTGTAGAAGTAGCAGTAGCAGCAACCGCAATAGCAATAGAAATAGTAGCAGTTGGAGTAGTAGTTATACAAGTAGTGGTAGTCGTAGTGTAGTAGTAGTAGTCATACTAGAAGTAGTAGTATTAGTGGTGTTGGTGGTGGTAGTAGTGGTAGCAATAGTAGCAGTTGTAGTAGTTGTATTGGTAGTTTTAGTAGTAGTTGTCATAGTGGTAGTAGCAGTAGTAGTACTAGTACTACTACTACTAGTCGTAGTAGTAGTAGTAGCCGCAGTAGCAGTAGCAGTAGCAGCAGTACTAGTAGTAGCAGCAGTACTAGTAGTAGTAGTTGTCACAATAGTAGTATTAGTAGTAGTAGTAGAAGGACAAGTAGTAGGGGCAGTTGTGGTAGTAGCAGTAGCAGTTGTAGTAGTAGTAGGTGTAGTAGTAGGAGTAGATGTTGTTGTAGGAGTTGTAGAAAGAGTTGTAGTACTAGTAATAGTGCTAGTAGGAGTAGTTGTAGTAGCAGTAGTAGGAGTAGAAGTAGTAGTAGTAGGAGGAGCAGTAGTAGTAGTAGAAACAGCAGCAGTAATAGTAGTAGCAATAATAGTAATATTTGTTGTGGTGGTAGTAGTAGTAGTAGGAGTAGTTATCAGAGGAGTAGGAGTAGTAGTAGTGGTTATCGTCGTAATTGTAGTAGTAATATTTGTAGTAGTTGTAGTACTAGCAGCAGTAGCAGTATGAGTAGTAGTTATGGTAGTAGTGATAGCGATAGTAACAGTAGTATTAGTAGCAGTAGTAGTCATCGTAGTAATCATAGCTGCAGGAGCAGCAGTATCAGCAGTAGCAATAATAGTAGCGTTTGTAGTAGTATTAGTAGTAGCAGCAGCAGCAGCAGTAGTAGTAGTAGTAGAGGTGTAGTAGTAGTAGTCGTAGTATTGATAGTAATAGTAGTAGTAGTAGTAGTAGTAGAAGTAGTAAAAATCGTAGTAGGGGTTGGAGTAGGAGCAGTAGTAGTAGTGGTAGTAGTAGTAGTTGCAGTAGGAGTCATAGAAGGAGTAGTTATAGTTGTAGTAGTTGCAATTGTGGCAGTAGAAGTATCAGAAGTAGTAGTAGTAGTTGTAGCTGTAGTAGTAGTAGAAGTAGTAGCTGTAGAAGTAGTATTAGGAGCTGCAGCGGCAGCAATAGTAGTAGTAGGAGTTGGGGCACTTGTAGTAGCAATAATAATAGTAGTTGTAGTAGTAATAGTAGTAACTGTAGTTGTAGCAGCTATAGTAGTAATACTAGTAGTAGTGGTAGTAGTACTAGTAGCTACAGCAGTAGCAATAGCAGCAATAGCAACAGTAGTAGTCGTAGTAGTAACAGTAGTAGTAGTGGTAGTAGGAGTAGTTGCAACGACAGTAGTAGTAGCTACTGTGGCAATAGTCATAGTAGTATTGGTAGTTGCAGTGGTGTTTGTAGTAGTAGTAGTAGTAGAAATAGTAGCAGCAATAGCAGAAGTAGCTGTAGTTGTAGTGTAGTAGTAGTCGGGGTAGTAGATGTAGTAGTAATAATAATTGAATTAGTAGTAGTAGTAATAGTAGTAGTAGTAGTAGTAGTAGTAGTAGGAGTAGCAGTAGTGGTAGGAGTAGTACTTATTGTAATAGTAGTTGAAGTAGTAGTTGTAGTTGTTGTTGTTGTTGTAGTACCTATAGTAGTAGTAATAGTTGTAATAGTAGTAGTAGGAGTGGTAGAAGTCGTAGTAGTAGTACAAGTAGTAGTAGTAGGCATGTTAGGAGTAGTAGCAGCAGCAGCAGCAGTAGTATTATTAGTAGCAGGTGTAGTAGTACTAGAAGTAGTAGTGGGAGTTGTAGTAGTCATAGTGGTCGTAGTTGTAGTCACAGATGTAGTAGTGGTAGTAGCAGTCGTTGTAGTAGTAGTTGTAGCAGCATTGGTAGTGGCAGTAGTTGTAGAAGTAGTACAAGTAGCAGTAGAAGTAGTAGTAGTAAGAGCTGTAGTAGTAATAGTAGTGGTGGTGGTGGTGGTGGTGGTGGTGGTAGTAGTAGTAGTAGTACGAGTAGGAGTAGTAGTCTGAATAGGTGCAGGAAAAGGTGTAGTAGTAGGAGTAGTAGTAGTAGGAGGAGTAGCAGCAGTAGTAGTAGAATTAATTATAGTAGCAGTAAGTAGTAAGAGTAGTAGGAGGAGGAGGAGGAGGAGTTGTAGTAGTAGTAGAAGCAATATTAGTAGTAGTAGTAGTAATAGTATTATTATTAGTAGTAGTAGTTACAATAGCAGTAGGAGTAGTTGCAGTAATAGCAGCAGTAGCAGTAGTAGTAGTCGCAGTAGTAGAAGCAGCGACAGTAGTGGTAGTAGCAGTAGCAGTAGCAGTTGTAGTAATAATAGCAATAGTAGTCGTAGTTGTAGCAGCAGTTGTAGTAGTAGTCATAGTAGTAGTAGTAGCAATGGTTGTAGTTGCAGTAGCAGTATTAATAATAGTAGAAGATATTATATTTATTGTCATTGTTGTAGTAGTAGTAGTAGAAGGAACAGTAGTAGAAGTAGTAGTTGAAGTAGTACTTGTAATAGTAGCAGTAGTTGTTGTTGTTGTTGTTGTCGTAGGAGTAGCAATAGCAGCCACAACAGTGGTAGCGATAGTAGTAGTAGCAGTACCAGTAGTATTAGAAGTAATAGTGGAACTAGTGGAAGTAGTAGTAGTAGTAGAAGTAGTAGTAGCAGTAGTAGTAAAAGTTATCGTACTAGTAGTAGTAGTGCGAGTAGTACCAATAGTAGTAATAGTAATAGTAGTAGCAAATGTTGCAGTAGTAGTAGTAGTAGTCGCAGTTGTGGTAGCAGTAGTGGTAGTAGTACGAGAAGTAGTAGTAGTTGCTATAGCCATAGTAGCAGTAGCAGCAGCAGTAGCAGCAGTATTGTAGCAGTTGTAGCAGTAGTTGTCATAGTTGTAGTAGTAGTAGTAGGAGTAGTAGTAGTAGCAGTTGTTGCAGTAGTAGTCGCAGTTGTCATAATGGTAGTTGTACTAGTAGCAGTAGGAGCAGCAGTAGTAGCAGCAGTAGTAGTAGTAAGAGTAGTACCAGTAGTTGCAATAGTAGGAGTTGTGGTAGAAGGAGTAGTAGTAGCCATAGTAGCAGTAGTAGTAGCCGTAGTAGGAGTAGCAGTAGCAGAAGTAGTAGCAGCAGTAGTAGCAGTAGTTGTTGTTGAAGTAGCAGTAGTATTAGTAGTAGTAGTAGCAGCAGCAGTAGTAGCAGTAGTAGAAGTAGTAATCATAATCATAGAAGCAAAATCAAATATAATGG
This sequence comes from Trichopus zeylanicus subsp. travancoricus, assembly GCA_005019695.1. Taxonomy (NCBI): domain Eukaryota; kingdom Viridiplantae; phylum Streptophyta; class Magnoliopsida; order Dioscoreales; family Dioscoreaceae; genus Trichopus; species Trichopus zeylanicus. The sequence goes on along the minus strand of RXID01014825.1, from coordinate 44,903 downwards.
TGGTAGTTTTAGTAGAATTAGTGGTAGAAGTAGTAGCAGTAGCAGCAGCAACAGTTGTTGCAGTAGTAGTAGTTGTAGCTATATTGGTAATAGAAGTATGACTAGTAATACTAGCCGCAGTAGTAGTGGCAGTAATGGTGTTAGCAGCAGTAGTTATAGTTGTAGTAGTCAGGGTAATAGCAGCAGTAGCAGTTGTAGCAGTCGTAGGAGTAGTAGTACCATTAGATGTAGCAGTTGTAGTAATAGTTGTAGTAGTAGTAGAAATAGTAGCAGCAACAACAGCAGTAATAGTAGTTGTTGTATTTGGGAGTAGTAGAAGTGTTATTAGTAGGTGTAGTAGTATTAGTAGTAGAAGCAGTAGCGGTAGATATTGTAGTAGTAGTAGAAATAGTAGGAGTAGTAGCAGCAGTAGCTTTGCTAGTAGCAGAAGAAGCAATTGTAGTAGTTGTAGTTGAAGTACCAAAGGTTTTAGGAGTAGTAGTCATAATAGCAGCAGTATTAGTAGTAGTAGTAGTAACAGTAGTAGTAGTATTAGTTATAGTAGAAATTGCAGTATTAGTAGTAGATGTAGTAGTAATTATACCCAAAAATGTGCTAGGAGACATAGTAGTGGTAGTAGTAGCTGTAGTTGTAAAAGTAGCAGTAATAGTAGCAGTAGTGGTATTAGAATTAGAAGTATTAGTAGCCATAGTAGCCATAGTAGTAGTCATATTAGTAGTAGCAGTTGTAGCAGTTATCGCTGTTGTAGCAGCTCTAGTAGGAGTTGTAGTAGTGGCAGTAGTAATAGTACTAGTCGCAGTAGGAGTAGTAGTAGTTGTAGTAGTAGTAGCAGTTGTAGTAGGAGTTGTGTTAGTAGTAGGAGAGGAAGCAGTAGTATCCGTAGCCGGAGTAGTAGTCATAGTAGTAGTTTAGGTAGTAGTCGCAGCAGCAGTATCAGCAGCAGTAGTAGTAGTCACAGTTGTAGGAGTAGTACTAGGAATAGTCAGAGTAGCAATAGTTGCAGTAGTAGTCGCAGTATTAACAGTAGTAGTAGTAGCAGTATCAGCATTAGTAGCATTAGTTGCTAAAGTAGCAGTAGTACTAGTAGTAGTAATAGTAGTAGTTGTAGTTGCATTAATAGTAGCAGTTGTAGTATTAGTGGTAGTAGTAGTAATAGCGGTACTAGTTGTTATAGCAGTATTAGCGACAGTAGTAGTAATAGGAGAAGTAATAATAGTAGTTGTAGCCGTAGTAGTACTAGAAATAGCAGCTGTAGTAGTAGATATTATTGTGGGAGGAGTAGTAGTAGTTGTAGTAGCAATAGTTGTAGTAGTTGTAGAAGTTATAGTAGTATTAGTAACATTAGTAGCAGTAGTTGCAGTAGTACATGTAGTAGCAATAGTTCCAGTAGTACCTTAGTAGCAGTAGAAGTAGTAGTAATGGTAGAAGTAGTAGTAGCAGTAGCAGCAATAGTCATAGTAGTAGTTGAAGTAGTAGTAGTAGTTGTAATAATACTAGCAAAAGTAGTAGTTGTGGTAGTTGTTGTAGTGATAGTAGCAGCAGTTGTAGTATGTTAAGTAGTACCTGTGGCAGTAACAGTAGCACTAGCAGTAGTAGCAGTAGCAGTAGTCATAGTTCTAGCCGTAGTAGTTGCAATTATTGCAGTTGTAGTAGTTGTACTAGTGCAATAGTAGTAGTAGTAGTAATAGTGGTAGTGGTAGCAGTTTTAATAGTAGTTGTAGTAGCGGTTGTCGTAGTCATTATGGCAGTAGCGGTAGTAGTAATAGTAGTAGTAATAGTAGCATCGTAGTAGTCAAAGTAGTATTAGTCAGAGAAGTAGTAGTATTAGTAGTAGTAGTAGTAGTAGCAGTAGTAGCAGTAGTAGCGGTTGTCATAGTAGTACTAGATGTAGGAATAGTAACAGTAGAAGTAGTAGCAGTAGCAGTAGTAGCCGTAGTAGTAGTAGCAGTAGTAGTAGCAGCGGTAGTAGTAGCAGTGGTGGTGGTGGTAGTAGTAGTAGTAGTAGTATTAGTATCAATGGTAGAAGTCGTAGTAGTGGCAGAGATAGTAGTAGTAGGAGAAGTAGTAGTAGTAGTAGTAGTAGCCGTAACAGTAGGAGCAGTAGTAATAGTAATAGTAGAAGTAACCATAGTAGTAGCAGAAGTAGTAGTAGTTATAGTAATAGTAGCAGCCGTAGCTGTAGTAGTGGTAGTAGTAATAGTAGTTGTTGTAGTAGCTATAGTAGTAGTTGTAAAAGTTGTAGTAGTGGTAGTAGTAGCAGTAGTAGTTGTAGTAGCAGTAGTAATCGTAGTAGTAACTGCAATTGTGGTAGTAGTAGCAGTGGTTGCAGCAATAGCAATATTTGTAGTAGTATAGTAGTAGTAGTCGTAGTAGTAGTAGTAGCAGTTGTGGTAGCAGTTGCAGTAGCCATTGTAGTAGTTGTAATAGTAGCAGTAGTAGTAGTAGTAATTGTAGTCGTAGTAGTACTAGGAGTAGTAGTAGGAGTAGTAGTAGTAGTAGTAGTAGTAGTAGTAATGGTAGTCGTAGTTGTTGTATCAGCAACAGTTGTAGCAGTAGTACTACTAGTAGCAGCAGCACTAGTAATAGTAGCAGCAGTAGTAATAGTAGCTGACGTTGCCGCAGTAGTAGAAGCAGTAGTGGTAGTAGAAGGACATGTAGAAGTAGTGGTAGCAGTTGTAGCAGTAGTATTAGCAGTAGAATTAGTAGTAGTAATCACTTTAATAGCAGGTGTAGTTGGAGAAGTAGTAGTAGTAGTAGCAGCAGCAGAAGTAGTAGTAGTAGTAGTAGTAGTGGCAATAGTAGCAGTAGTGTAGAAGTAGGAGAAGTAGTAGTAGTAGCAGTAGCCGTAATAGTAGTGATAGTAGTACTAGAAGTAGTAGTAGCAGTAGTAGCAACTGTAGTTGTTGTAGCAGTTGTTGTAGAAGTAGTTATACAACCAGTAGTCGCAGTAATAGTTGTAGTAGTAGCAGTAGTAGTCGCAATAGTAGCAATAGTAGTAGTAGTAGCAGTAGTGGCAGAAGTTGCGGTAGTAGCAGTAGTATTAGTAGTAGTAATAACAATAGTGGAAGTTGTGGTATTTGTTGTAGTAGTAGTATATTAGCAGTAGTAGTTGTTGTAGTATTTGTAGTAGTACCATATGTAGTAGCAGCAACAGTAGCAATAGGAGAAGTAGTAGAAGTAGTAGCAGTATGAGAAGTAGAAGTAGTAGTAGCATCAATAGTAGCAGTAGCAGTAGTAGTAGTTGCTGGAGAAGTAGCAGCAGCAGTGGCAGTAGTACTAGAACCTACAGTAGTAGTAGTTGTGGCATAATACTTTTACTATTAGTAGAAGTAGTAGTAGTAGCAGTAGTAGAAGTAGTAGTACTAGGAATTGTAGCTGTAGTTGCATTAGTCGTAGTAGTTGTTGTTGTAGTAGCAGAAGTAGTAGTAGTAGAAGAAGAAGAAGTTGTAATAGTAATTGTAGTAGTAGTAGCAGAAATAGTAGTAGTAGTAGTAGTAGTTGTTGTTGTTGTTGTTGTTGTTATTGTTGTTGTAGTAACTGGAGTAGGTGTAAGAGTAGGGGTAGTACTAGGAGCAGTAGAACTAGTAATAGTAGTAGTAGGCGTAGTACTAGTAGTAGGAGGAGGTGTAGTAGGAGTAGCAATAGAAGTAGTTGCAGCAGTACTAGTAATAGCAGTTGAAGTACTAGCAGTTTTGGTATTTGCAATAGTGGTAGTAGCAGTAGCAGTAGTATAAGCAGTAGTAATCACAATATTAGGATTAGTAGCTGTAGAAGTTGTAGTAGTAGTAATACTTGTTGAAGCAGTAGAAGGAATAGTAGTAGAAATAGTAGTAGTATTTGTAGTAATAGGTGTACTAGTAGAAGTACTAGTAGTAGCAGAACAATAGTAGCAGTAGTAGTAGTAACAAAAGAAGTAGTAGTTGCATTCGTAGTTGCAGTCATAGTACTACTAGTAGTAGGATTAGTAGTAGGAGGAGGAGTAGTAGTAGCAGCAGGAGTAGTAGTAGGTGTTGCTGCTGCAGCAGCAGTAGCATTAATAGTTGTTTTAGTAGTTATAGTAGTAAGTAGTAGCAGTACTAGTAGTAGTAGTTATTGTAGTAGTTGCAGTAGTAGTAAAAGTAGTACTAGTAGCAGTAGTAGAAATAGTAGTAGTACTAGAAGTAGTTGTAGTAGTAGCAGTACAAGTAGTAGTAGCAGTAGTAGTAGTACTAGAGTTAGTTGTTGTAATAGGAGTTGGTGTAGTAGTAGGAGCAGCAACAGTAGTAGGAGTAGTAGGGGTAGAAATAGAAGTAGTAGTCGTAGCAGCAGTAATAGTAGAACTAGTAGTAGTAGTCGGAGGAGTACTAGTAGTAGTGGTAGTGGTAGTAGCAGTAGTAGTAGAAGCAATCATAGTAGTAATAGCTGAAGTAATAGCAATAGTAGGAGTAGTAGTTGTTGTAGTGGTAGTAGTAGTTGTAATAGAAGTAGAAGTACTTGTAGCAATACTAGTAGTAATATTCGCAGCAATAGTAGTAGTAGTGGTATTAGTAGTAATTGGTGTAGTAGTAGTAGTTGTTGTAGTAGCAATAGTCGTAGTAGTAGTTGTTGTAGTAGTAGCAGTCGCAGCAGCAGTAGTTGTAGTACCCGTAGGTGTAGAAGTAGTTGTAGGAGTTGTAGTATGATTAGCAGTAGCAGTAGCAGTAGTACTAATAGTTGTAGTAATGGCAATAGCACGAGTAGGAGTAGGAGCAGGAGTAGTAGTAGCAGTTGTAGGAGTAGGAGTTGTGGTAGTAGTGGCTGGAGCAAGAGTAGGAATAGTAGTAGTAGTTATTGTTATTGAAGTAGTAGTATTAGTAGTAGTTGTCGTCATAGTAGTAGTAGTACTAGTTCTACTAGTAGTAGTAGAAGTAGTAGAGTTGCATTAGTAGTAGTAGTAGTACTAGGAGTAGTCGTTGTAGTAGTAGTAATAGTTATTGTAGTAACAGTAGTAATAGAAGCAATAGTCATTATAATAGTAGGAGTAGTAGTTGTAGAAGTAGTACTAATATTAGTATTAGCAAAAGTACTACTAATTGTAGTAGTAGTAGTGGTAGTAGTTGTAGTAGTAGAAATAATCATTGTAATAGTACTACTAGTAGTAGTAATAGTAGTAGTAGTCGTAGGTGTAGAAGTAGCAGTCGGAGTTGGAGTAAGAGTAGTTGTAGTAGTAGTAGTAGTGCTAGTTATAGTAGAACTTTCAGTACTACAAGTACGAGTAGGAGTAGGAGTTTTAGTAGCAGAAGTAGGAGTAGTTGTTGTTGTAGTCATGGTTGGAGCAGGAGTAGGAGTAGTAATAGTTGTTGTTATTGTTGTTGAAGTAGAAGTAATATTAGTAGTTGTAGTAGTTGTAATAGTAGTATTAGTTGTAGTAGTATTAGTAGTAGTAGCAGTTGGAATAGTCGTATTTGTTGTCGCAATAGTAGTAGTAGGAGTGGTAGTAGCAGTAGGAGTTGTAGTAGGGGCAATTGCACTAGTAATAGAAGTAGTAGTAGTAGCAGTAGATACAATAGTTGTATTTGTCACATTAGTAGTAGTAGTAGTAGTAGTAGTAGTAGTAGTAGTAGTAGTAGTAGTAGTAGTAGTAGTAGTAGCATTAGAAGTAGTTGTGGTAATAGTAGCAGCTATAGTAATAGTAGTAGCAGTAGCAGTAGTAGTGGTAGCAGTAGTAGAGGTAGTAGGAATAGTAGTAGGAGTAGTAGTAGTTGTAGTAGTTGTAGTTGTCTGAGGAGTGGTAGTAGTAGGAGTTGGAGTAGTAGTATCACTAGTAGGAGTAGTAGTAGCAGTAGCAGTAGTAGGAGTCGGAGTAGTGGTATTAGTAGCAGAAGGAGGAGGAGGAATACTAGTAGTAGTAGTCATAGTAATAGGAGTACGAGTGGTAATAGGAGTAGTAGCAGTAGCAATAGTTGTAGTAGAAGGAGTGCTAGTAATAGCAGGAGTTGGAGTAGTTGGCGCAGTAGTAGCAGTAGCAGTAGTAGCAGCAGCAGTAGTAACTCCAGTGATAGTAGTTGTAGTAGGAGTACTCATAGTAAAAGTAGTAGTAGTAGTAGCTGTAGCTGCAGCAGTAGTAATGCAATAGTTGAAGTAGTAGGAGTAATAGTAGTAGTAGTTGTTGTTGTAGCAGAAGTCTTAATAGCAGCAATAGTAGTAGTATTGGGAATAGTAGAGGAGTAGGAGTTGGAGTTGGAGCAGTAGTACTACTACTACTAGTATCAATAGTAGCAGTTGTAGTAGTAGTAGTAGGAGTAGTAGTACGAGTACGAGTGATAATAGGAGTAGTAGCAGTAGCAATAGTAGTAGTAGTAGCAATGCCTGGAATAGCAGTAGTTGGAGTAGTAGGAGTAGTTGGCGTAGTTGTAGCAGCAGCAATAGTAGTAGCAGCAGTAGTAATAGCAGTGGTAGTAGTTGCAATAGGACTACTAGTAGTAAAAGTAGTAGTAGTAGTAGTAGTAGCTATAGCACCAATGGTAGTAGTAGTGTAGTAGTAGAAGTAGTAGCAGTAGTAGTAGCAGAAGTTTATAATAGCAGCAGCAGTAGTAGTACTGGCAATAGTAGAAGAGTAGGAGTTGGAGTTGGAGTGGTAGTACTAGAAGTAGTAGTAATACTAGTAGTATTAGTTGCAGTCGTAGTAGTAGCAGTAGCAGTAGTAATAGTAGCAGTAGTAGTTGTAGCTACAGTAGTAGAAGCAACAGCAGTAGTAGTAGTAAAATTAGTAGTAGTAGGAGTAGTAGTAGTAGTAGAGGTAGTAGCAGCAGCAATAGTAGTAATAGTAGTTGTTGTAGTAGTAGTAGTAATAATAGTAGTTGTTGTTGTAGTAGCAGTACTAGGAGTAGCAGTAATTCTAGTAGCAGAAGTAATAGTAGGTGTAGCTTTAGGAGTAGGATTGGTGTATGAGTAGTAGTAGTAGCAGTAGTACTAGTACTAGTAGTAGTAATAGTAGTAGTAGTAGTAGTAGAAAGAGGAGTAGTAGTAGAAGTAGTTGTCTTAGTAATTATAATAGTTTTGGTAGTAGTTGTACTACTAGGAGTTGTAGCAGTAGTAGTAGTAGAAGTCATTCTAGTACTAGTTGTAGTCATAGTAGTAAAAATAGTAGTAGTTGTAGTCGTAGTAGTTGTTGTTGTTGTCGTTGTAGTAATAGGAGTAGGTGTCGGAGTATGGGTAGTAGTTGGAGCAATAATAGTAGTAATAGTAGTAGTAGGACTAGTAGTAGTGGTAGTTGGAGGAGCAATAGGAATAGCAATAGAAGTAGTAGCAGTAGTAGTAGTAATAGCAATAGTAGTAGCTGTAGTGGTTGTAGTTGTAGTAATTGCAATAATAGGAGTAGTAGTTGTAGTAGTAGTAGTAGTAATAATAGTCATAGTAGCAAAATTAGTAGTAGCAATAGTAGTAGTAATATTATTATTAATTGTAGTAGTAGTAGTAGTAACAGTAGTAGTAGTAGTAGTAGTAGTAGTAGTAGTAGTAGTAGTAGTAGTAGTAGTAGCAGTAGTAGCATTTGTAGTAATAAGCGCTGAAGTAGTACTACTAGTGGTAGCAACAGGAGTAGAGTCGTAGTAGCAATAGTAGCAGTAACTGTACTAGCAGTACTAGCAGTAGGAGTACTAGTAGTAACAACAGAAGTAGCTATTGTAGTAGTTGTTCTACTAGTAGCACTAGTAGTAGTCGTAGTAGTAATAGTAGTAGTAATAATAGTAGCGGTAAGAGTAGAAGTAGCTGTAGCAGTAGGAGTAGTAGTTGTTGTCGGAGTTGTAGTAGCAGCAGCAGCAGTAGTAGTAGTAGTAGTCATAGAAGTACCAGAAGTAGTAGTTGTAGAAGTACAGGTAGTAGTAGTAGTAGTAGTTGTTGTTGTAGTAGTAATAGTAGTAGGGGTAGTAGTAGTAATAGTAGTAGTAGTGTTAGAAGTAGTTGAAGTAGTAGTGTAGTACTAGTAGCAGTAGTAGAAGTAGTAGAGGCAGTAGTGGTTGTAGCTGGAGGAGTAGTAGTAGTAGTAGCAGTAGTAGTAGTAGCAGTAGTATCAGTAGTCATTATAATAGTAGTGGTAGCAGTAGTTGTAGTAGTAGCATTAGTAATAGTAGTAGCTGTAGCGGTAGTAGTATTAGCAGTCATTATAGTAGTAGTAGAAGTAGTAGCTGCAGTAGTATTAGAAGTAGTAGTCGTAGTATTAGTAGTAGTAGTAGTACTATTAGTAGTAATAATCATAGCAACTATAGTAGTTGTCATAATAGCAGTAGTAGTTGTAGAAATAGTAGTAATAGTAGTAATAGTAGTAATTGTAGTAATAGTAGTAATAGTAGTAGTAGTAGTCGTATGTGTAGAAGTAGTAGTAGGAATTGGAGTAGGAGCAGTAGTAGTTGTAGTACAAGTAGTACTAGTAGTAGTAGTACTAGCAGTAGTACGAGTAGGAGTAGGAGTAGGAGTAGTAGTAGCAATAGTAGCAGTCGGAGTAGTAGTAGTGGCAGGACAAGGATTATGAGTAGTAGTTGTTGTAGTGGTTGTTGTAGTAGTAGAAGTAGTATTAGTTGTAGTAGATCTAGTAGTCATAGTATTAGTTGTAGTTGTATAAGTAGTAGTAATAAGAGTAGGAGTAGGAGTAATAGTAATTGGAGCAGTGGTAGTAGTAGTAGTAGTACGAGTAGCGGTAGCAGTTGGAGTTGGAGTCGGAGTAGTAGCAGTTTTACTCGTAATAGAAGTAGTAGTAGTATTAGCAGCTACAATAGTAGTAGTTATAGTAGTTGTGGCACTAGTAGTAGTAGTTGAAATTGGAGTAGTAGTGGTAATAGTAGTAACAGTAGTAATAGTAGTAGCAGTTGCAGTAGTAGTGGTAGCAGTAGTAGAAGTTTTAGCTGTAGTAGTAGGAGTAGTAGTAGCTGTAGTAGTTATAGCAATTGTGGTTGTTGGAGGAGTGGTTGGAGTAGGAGTTGGAGTAGCAGTGGCAATACAAGTTGTAGTAGTAGTAGTAGTACTAGTAGGAGTAGTAACAGTAGCAGTAGCTAGAGTAGTAGTAGGAGTAGTGGTAGTACTAGTAGTCGTAGGAGTCGGAGTACCAGTGGTAATAGGAGTAGTAGTAGTAGCAATACTAGTAGTTGTAGGAGTGGTCATAATAGCAGTAGCTCGAGTAGCAGGAGTACTAGGAGTAGCAGCAGCATCAGCAGCAGCTGTAGCAGTAGTAAAAGTAGTGGTAGGACTTGTTGTAGGAGTACTAGTACTAGTACTAATAGTAGTAGTAGTAGTAGTAATATTAGTAGTAGTAGCAGTAGTTGTAGCTATAGTAGCAGCAGCAGCAGTAGTAGTAGTAGAAGATGTAGAACTAGTAGTAGTAGTTGTAGATGTAGTAGTATTTGGAATGGTAGTATGAGTAGGAGTTGGAGTTGGTGTAGTCGTTGCAGAAGTTATAGTAGTACTAGTAGTACTAGTCGCTATAGTAGTAGTAGTAGTAGTTGTTGTTGTTGTTCATATAGTAGGAGTAGTAGTTGTAGTAGTAGTTGTAGTAGTTGTAGTCATAGTAATAGTAGTAGTCGTAGTAGTCATTGTAGTAGTAGCAGTACGAGTAGTATTATTAGTAGTAGTAGTAATAGTACTAGTAGTAGAAGCTGTAGTAGAAGTAGAGATAGTAGCGGTAGCAGTAGTAGCAGCAGCAGTAGTAGTAGTAAAAGTTGTTGTTGCAGTAGTAGTAGTAGTAGTAGCATAAATAGTAATAGCAGAAGTAATAGCAATACTAGTAGTAGTAGCAGTAGTAGTAATAGCAGCCGAAGCAGTAGTAGTAGTCATAGTAGTGGTAGTAGTCGCAGTAGTATTTGTAGTAATAGGTGTAGTACTAGTAGTACTAGTAGTAGTTGTAGTGGTAGTAGTAACACTAGAAGTAGTTGTTGCAGTAGTAGTAGAAGTAGTAGTACTAGAAGAAGAAGAAGAAGTAGTAGTACTAGTTGTAGTAGTATTAGTACTAATAATTGAAGTACTAGTAGTAGTTGAAGTAGAAGTACTAGTAGTAGTAGTAGGACTAGGAGTAGTAGTAGTAGTAGTAATAGAAGTATGAGTAGTAGTAGTAGGAGGAGTTGCAGCTGCAGCAGCAACAACAACAGTAGTTATTGTAGTAGTTGTAGTAGTAGAAATAGTAGTATTCCTAGTAGTAGTAGTAGTAGTAGTAGTAGTAGTAGTGGAAGTAGTAGTAGTAGTAGAAGTAGTTGTAGTAGTAGTGGTAGTAGTAGCAGTACAAGTAGTAGTAGTAGTAGTAGTAGCGGTACTAATAGGAGAAGTGGTAGTAGTAGTAGAAGTAGTAGTAGGAGTAGTAGTAGTAGGAGTCATGTAAAAATAGAAAAAGTAGTTGTGGTTAGTAGTAATAGTAGAACTAGTAGTGGAAGTAGCAGTAGTAATAGTGGGAATAGTAGTAGAAATAATAGTAGTAATTGCAGTCGTAGGAGTTGTAGTTATAGTAGTAGTAGAAGTAGTATTAGTAGTAATAGAAGTACTTGTAGCAATTACAGTTGTAAAATTAGTAGTAGCAACTGTAGCGGTGGTGGCGGTAGTAGTAGTAGTAGTAGTAGTAGTAGTTGTTGTTGTAGTAGTCGTAGTAGTAGGATTAGTAGGAGTAGCAATAGTAGCAACATGAGTGCTTGTAGTAGTAATAATTGTAGTAATAGAAGTAGTAGCTGAAGATCTAGTAGCAGTAGCAGTAGGAGTAGGAGTAGTAGTAGTAGTAGTAGTAGTAGTAGCTGCAGTAGTAGCAGCAATAGTTGTAGTAGTAGTAGCAGCTAAAGTTGTACCAGTAGTACTAGTAGTGGAAGTACTAGAAGCAGTAGCATTAGTAGTGGCAGTAGGAGTAAAAGCAGTAGCAGTAGCAATCGTATCTATATTAGTATTAGTAGCAGTAGTCGTAGTATTAGTAGTAGTAGTAGTAGTAGTAGTAGTAGTACTAGCAGTAGTACTAGTAGCAGCAACAGCAGCAGTAGTAGTAGTAGTAGTAATAGGTGCAATGGAAGTAGTAGTTGTAATAGCAAGTGTTGTAGTGGTAGGAGTAGGAATAGTAGTAGTAGTAGTAGAAGTGGTAGCAGCAACAGCAGTAATATTAGTTGGAGTAGCAGTAGTAGCAGTATGAGGGCTTGTAGTAGTAGTAAAAGCAGTAGTATTTATAGTAGTATCATTGTTATTAGTAGTAGTAGTAGTAGTGATAGTAGTAGTAGTTGTTGTTGCTATAATAGTTGTAGCAGTAGAAGCAATAGTAGTAGTTGTTGTTGCAGTAGTAGTAGCAGTAGCAGCAACAGTAGTAGTAGTTGTGGTCGCAGTAGCAATAGTAGTGATAGTAGTAGCATTTCTTGTAGTAGTAGTAGTAAGAATAGTAATAATTATAGTAATAGTAGTTGTTGTTGTACTAGTCCTAAGAGTGGTAATAGTAGTAGTAGTTATGGTAGTTGTGAAAGTGGTAGTAGTGGTAGTAGTAGTAGTAATAGCAAGGTTTTAAATTTCAGCCGAAACGGTTCGGTTTCGGCCTGTGCTGAAATGTATCTGCCGAATTTATTTTGGTTTTAGGTTTTTGATGGCGATGAGTGCAGAGCGAGCACGGAGAATGGGGCTCACACAGGGATAGGGCGCGACGAGCACGCTAAGGGATAGTGCGCGGCGGGCTAGCATGGGCAAAGCACGCGGCGAGCTCACGCGGGTACAGCGCACGGCGAGCTCATGCAGGGACAGCGCACGGTGAGGTCATGTGGGCAAAGCGCCCAGCAAGGTGGCACGGGGACAGTATGCAGTCATCGTCAGCCTCAGGCTTGCGCCCTCGGGGCCGGCCTCTGGCGGTCGCCCGTGTACTCGCATGCGCCAAAGGCCGGCGTGAGGGTGCGGGCTCGATGCAAGCGATGGTGCGCGCTCGAGCTCACCAGTGCAAGGGTGTGGGTGCAGGGGCCAGAGGGCGCGGGTAGGGGCATAGGTGCGGGCTCGCCGGTGAGGGTGAAATGAGGCGTGGGTGCTCTCGCCCGCGCACATCGGCCTTACGCCCTTACGCTCACGCCCTCGCGCCCTCGCCTGCGCCGTTGCCGGCCGTGGGCCTAGGCTTGCGCCCTGGCCGGGGCCACGCCTCACCGGCCGTGCACCAGTGCCTGCGCACTCACGTGGTAGCTGAGTGAAAAATAGAGCCGTAATACTGTTCACGTGCATGCGTGCATGCCGCTCTACTGTTCAGATACATGCATGTATAGTGGAACGCATGGCTGTTCCACCAAAAGCAAAATGTCAGTCCCACTTCTGCGGTCGTAATTTCCCCTGAACACTTCATACAGTGTGATATTTATTTTCTCATGCATTATTAAACCACTTTTACTATGTGTTGTTAATGAATTTGGTTATCATTTTCATTTTGAACTTTCGATGTATAGTTATACTTCAGAGCTAATTGTTCTGGCTCATATGTCTACAAATGCTCATCTGGATTGCTTAGGTGTTGCTACTACTACTTCTACTACAACTATCGTTGTTGTTACTTCTATTACTCTACTACTGCTCCTATAATTACTACTTCTACTACAACTACTTTTGCGGCAACTATTGATGCCATTGCTACTACTGTTGCTACTATGACTTCAGCTACTACTTCTACTACTACTACGGATGGCACAACTGCTACTGCTACTATTACTATTACTGCCACTTCTACTACTATGCCTACTACTGCTGCTACTGCAACTGCGAATACTACAACTATTGCTACTACTGCCACTTCAACTACAACTACAACGACAACTACTTCTACTTCAACTACAACTACTGCTTCTACTATTCCTACTCCAACTACTACTACTACCACTACTTCTTCTACTTCAACTTCTGTTACTACTTCTACTTCAACTACTACTAATACTACTACGACCCCTACTACTACAACTACTACTACTATTACTACTACTGCGACTACTACTACTAGTAATACTACTTCTACTACAACTACTATTACTCATATTGCTACACCGATTACTACTAATGCCACTACTGCTACTACTACTACTATTACTCATGTTACTACTACTATTGCTACAACTACTACTACTATTACTACAACTACTACAACTACTACTCTTACTACTACTATTACTGCTGCTACTACTACCACTACTGCTACTACCGCTACTGCTACTACCACTTCTACTACTACTACTACTTCTACTCCTACTAATACTACTCCTACAACTACTACTACTTCTACTATTACAGCTGCTACTACTACAGCTACTACCACTACTGCTATGCCTACTACTACTACAACCACTACTGCAACTTCTTCTACTGCTACTACTACTAATGCCACTAGTAATACAACCACTATGACTACTATGACAACTAATGCTACTACTGCTACTTCTACAACAATTGTAACAACTCTTCCTCCTTCTACAACATCTACAACTACTACTACTATCAAAACTAATATTGCTACTGCTACTGCTACAACTATGACTTCTTCTCCTACTATTACTATTACTACAAAAACTACTACTACAACTATTCTTTCTTCTACTACTCTACTACTAGTACTATAACTACTGTTGTTACTACTGCAACTGCTAGTACTACTACTACGACTACTACTACTGCTACTCCTACTACTAATACTACTTGTACTATTACTGGTGCTGCTACTACTACTACTGCTACAACCGCTACTGCTACTACCATTGCTGCTACTCCTACTACTAATGCTACTACTATTGCTTCTGCTACTACTACTACTGTGACTACTTCTACTACTACTACTGGTACTACTACTAATGCCACTAGTACTGCGACCACTACAACTACTATAATAACCACCGATACTACTGCTACCTCTACAACCGCTGTAACAACTACTGCTGCTTCTACTATAACAACAACAACTACTACTATCAAAACTAATACTGCTACTGCTATTGCTACTACTATAACTTCTTCTCCTACTATTACCACTACTACAACTACTACTACTACATCTCCTACTACTACTACAACTACTCCTACAGCTGCTACTTCTACTACTAGTACTACTAGTACTACTACTACTACAACTACTACTACAATTGCAACTACTACTATTCCTTCTACTACTACTTCTACTATTACTACTACTAATAATACTACTACTAATAAAACTGCTACTTCTACTGCTACTATTACTAGTACAGCTGCTGCTACTACTACTACTGCTACTACTAGTTCCCCAACTACTGAAACTACTACTGCTACTGCTACTACTGCTATTATCTCTACTGATGGTACAACTGCTATTACTGCTACTACAACTGTTACTACTACTACACCTACAACTGCTACTACTGCTATGACTACGACTACTACTACTGCTACTACTACTGCTACTATTTCTACTGCTACTACTTTGACCACAAATACCAATACTACTACTACTGTTGTTGCTGCTACTACTACTACTATACTATTTCTGCTGCTGCTACTTTTACTACTAATACAAATACTACTAATACTACTACTATCATTACAGCTGTCGCTACTGCTAGTACTACTGCTGCGACTTCGCCAATTACGATGAATACTGCTGCTACTACTACTGTGACTACTACTACTACAACTACTACTATTGCTCCTTTTGTAAATGCTACTACTACTGCTACTACTACTAGCAATACTATGACTACTACTCCTACTACTAATGCTACTACTACTACTACAATTTCTACCGCTTCTACTACTACTAATGCTACTACTGCTAATATTACTGCTACCACTACGACAACTACAACTACTACTACTACTACAACAACTATTATCTTTAGTAATGATACTCCCGCTGCTACGATGACTACTATTTCTTCAGTTACCACTACTGCAACTCCTACTCCTACTGCTACCGCTACTGCTCCTACAACAACAACTTCTAGTCCTACTACTACTTCTCAGATTACTACGATCGCTGCTACTACTATATCCGCTAATACCGCACCAACTACTACTACTGCTGCTACTAGTACTCCCATTGCTACTACTACTACTACAACTACTACTCCTGCTCCTACTACTTCTACTACCACTTCCAGTACTACTATGGCTCCTGCTACCACAACTGCAACTCCAACTGCTACTACTACTACAACCTCTCCTCCTACTACGGATACTCCAACTACTACTACAACAACTACAACTTTTACTACTACTATCGCTGTTGTTACTCGTACTATACTACTACTCCTACTAGTACTACTACTATGACTACTATTGCTACTACTACTCCTACTTCTACTACCACTACTTCTACTAATGCTGCTACTACTACTTCTACTACAACTATCGCTGTTATTACTCCTACTACTACTACTAGGCTCCTACAATTACTACTACTACGATTACTACTTTTGCAGCAACTATTGATGCTATTACTACTACTACTACGACTTTCACTACTACTTCTACTACAACTATGGATGGCATGACTGCTGCTGCTACTACTACTACCACTTCTACAACTATGTCTACTACTACTGCTGCTACTTCTGTGACTACTATAGCTACTGCTACTTATGCTACTTATGCCTCTTCTACTACAACTACAACTACTACTACTTCTACTTCAACTACTGCTACTGCTTCTACTACTACTACTCCAACTATTGCTGCTACTACTGCTACTTCTATTTCAACTTTTGCTACTACTTCTAATTCAACTACTACTACTACTTCTTCAACTACTACTACTACTATTATGACTACTGTAACTATTACTAATACTATTACTACTATTACTACTTCTCCAACTCCTGACAGTACTGCAACTACTACTACTGATACTACTACTGCCACTGCAATGACTACTAATACAACTACCACTACTACTGTAACTACTGTTGCTACTACTACTACAACAACTTCTCCAACTCCTGACACTACTGCTACTACTACTACTGAAACTACTACTACCACTGCAATGACTACTAATACTACTACCACTACTACTGCAACTACGAGTACTAGCACTACGACTACAACTACAATTACTTCTTCTACTACTACCACTACTAGTACTAACACTACAACTACTATTGTAACTACTACTGCTGCTACTACGATGACTACAACTATTACCACTAATGTTGCTACTACTACTAGTACAACTACTACTACTACTACTTCTGCTGCTACTACTGTTAATACCGCTACTGCTACAATAACTACTAAACTTACTACTACTACTACTACTACCACCACCACCACCACCACCACTACTACTGCTACTACTACTATCACTACTATTACAGCTACTACTACTACTGCAACTACTGCTGCTACTGTTTCTGCTACAACTACTACTATTACTACAACTTCTACTATGAATGCTACTACTGCTACTGCTACTACTACTACAATTGCTATTGTTGCTAATACTACAACTTTTACTACTACTGCTGTTGCAACTGCTGCTACTGCTACTACTACTACCACTACTACAACAACTACCACAACTGTTACTACTACTATAGTTGCTGCTATGACTGTTACTACTTCTACTTCGACTACTACAACAAATACTAATACTACTACCACTGCTGCTGCTACTACTACTACTACTATTACTACTTCTCCTGCTATAATTACCACCGCTACTACTACTGCTACTGCTACTCAACTAATACTATTGCCGCTACTACTACTGCTACTACTAAAACTACTAGTATTATTATTATTACTACTACTACTACTACTTCTAGTTCTATTACTTCTGCTACTACTGCTGCTGCTGTTGCTACTATTGCTACGACTGCTACTTGTACTACTGCTACTACGGTTACTACTGCTACTACTACTACCACTTCTTCGACTGGCACTACAAATACTATTGTTATAACAACTACTGCTACGACTATTACTTCTACAACTACTGCTACTACAGCTACTATTGCAACAACAACAACTACTACTACTACTACTAGTACTACTGCTACTACTGCCACTACTGCTACCACTAATTTGACTGCCACTAAAATTACTATTGCTACTACTATGACTTCTACTACTTCTGCTACAACTGCTACTCTTGCTACAAAAACAAGAACAATAACTACAACTACTACAACCATTACTCCTATGGCTACTACTATTGCTCCAGCTACTGCTACTACAACTGCTACTCGTGCTACTACTACTATTAATGCTGCTGCTGCTGCTACAATCATTACTACTACGAATATTACTACTAGAACCTCTACTGCTTTTGCTACTACTATTACAATTCCTACCACTGCTGCTACTACTACAATGGCTATTCCCACTAGTACTACTGTTGCTACTACTTGTTTTTCTACAACGAATATTAATACTGCTGTTACTATTACTACTACTACTACTACTTCTGCTATGACAATTACTACTACTACTACCACCACCACCACTACTGCTACGACTGCTACTACTGTACTTCAGCTACTGCGGCTACTACTACTACTACTGCTACCACTACTACAACTGATACTTCTGCTACTAATGCTACTATTGTACTACTATAGCTACTACTACTGCTACCGCTGCTATTGATGCTACAACTACTGCTACTATGTCTAATACTGCGATAACAACTGCTGCTCTTGCCACTAATGCTACTAGTACAACTTCTGCTATAAGTACTGCTACTGCTGCTACTACTGCTACTACTACTACTCTTACTGTTGCTACTATTGCTACAACAACAACAACAACAACAACAACAATAACAACAACAACTACTACTACTACTCCACCTCCTCCTCCTCCTCCTCCTCCTCCTCCTACTAAAGCTACTGCTGCTACTACTGCTACTTGTACTACTACTCTACTACTACAACTTCTACTATTACTACTACTAATACTACTACTACTAGTCTTACTTCGGTTAATATGACTACTACTGCAACTAACACTACTACTATTAATACTACTACTATAACGACTGCCACTTCTGCTACTACTATCGCTACTACTACTACTACTACTACTACTACTACAACTGCTACTGCTAAAATGCTACTGCTATAACTACTTATACTACTGCAACTGCCAGTACTACTACTACTACTACGACTACTACTCCTGCTACTGATACTACTATTTCTCCTAGTGCAACTATAGGTACTACTAATGCTACTACTTCTCCTACTACTACTACTGCTTCTCCTACGATAACTATTACTGCTACAACGACTAACGCTCCCGCCACTCCTGCTACTACTACTACTACTGCTCTGCTACTGCTGCTATGACACTACTTCTACTACTACTATTATTGCTACAATTGCAGCAACTACTACTAATACTATTTCTACTACTACTAATACTATTACTACTACTTCTACTACAACTACTGCTACTACTGCTTCTACTGCAACTGATAGTTCTACTACTACTACTACAAATGCTACTTTCGCTACTACTGCTACTACTAGTGTTACTACTACTGCTGCTACTGTTGCTACAACTACTTCTCCTACAACAACAACTAATCCCCCTACTACTACAACAACTACTGCAACTTTTACTACTACTTCTACTCCTACTGCTACTGCAGTAGCTACAACTGCTAGTGCTAATGCTACTGCTCTAATTGTCTAACATCTACTATAACTCCTACTATTACTATTACTGCTACTACTACTACTACTACTACTACTACTACTACTACTACTACTACTACTACTACTACTACTACTACTACTACTACTACTACTACTACTACTACTAGATTGCTATTGCTTCTTCTTCTACTACTACAACTGTGGATGCTACTTCTGCTGCTGCTACTACTACTACTACTACTATGACTACTACTTCGACTAATTTCACTGCTACTACTTCTACTACTTCTACAACTGCTAATACTGCAACTGCAACTACTGGTACTATGTATGCTGATTCAATAGTAACTACTGCAACTACCACAACTACTAAATTTGCTACTACTTCTACTACTACTACTTGTTCAACAACAACTACTACTACAACTACTAAAATTGCTGCTACTACTGCAACTACTACAATAACTATTACTACTACTATTACAACTTCAGCTACAACTTCTTCTACAACTATTACTACTACTACTGCTACATCTAATACTACTAGCACTACTGCTACTGCTACCACTATTACTACTACTACAACTATCATTGCTACTTCTGCTTTGACTACTACTACTACTACTACAACTACTGCTACTACTATGGCTACTACTACAACTATTACTACAGATACTGCTATTATTGCTAATAATAATAACAATACTACTACTACTGGTATTGCCATTACTACTAATACTATGACTACTACAATAGCTACTAGTGCTACTGCTACAACTACTACAATAGCTACTATTGCTATGGCTGCTACTACTGCTACTTCAACAACAATAACTACTACTACTACTACTGCTATTGCTAATACTGCTACTACAACAATGACAACTACCACTGCTATTACTGCTATAGCTACTACCGTTGCTACTACTACTACTACTACAACTACTCTTACTCCTAATGCTACTGCTACTACTAATACTACTCCACTACTACTACAGCTACTACTATTATTACTGCTACCACTACTACTGCTACTTCTTCTACTACTACTACTGTTACCATTACAGATAGTTCTGCTACTACAACCATTGTTACTACTACTAGTACAACTACAACTATGACTCCAACCATTACTGCTACTATCGTTCTTGTTGCCACTACAACCACTATGACCACTACTACTACTACTGTACTACATCTACTGGTACCACCACCACCACCACTACAACTACTATTACTACTACTACTACAACTACTACTGCTGCTGCTACTACTATTACTACTACTGCTGCTACTACTACAACAACTATTACTATTGCACCTTCTGCTGCTACTACTGCTACCCTACAACTACTACTACTATTGCTGCTGCTGCTACTACTACTACTATTACAAGTAATTCTACTACCACTACTACAACTACTTCAGCTACTACAACAGCTACTACTACAACTACCTCCTTCTACTCCTACTACTCCTTCAACAACTAGTAATACTATTACTACCGTTGTTACTACTACTACTGCTCTTACTACTGCTACTGCTCCCCCTACAAATACTTATGCTATTAATACAATGCTGCTACTACTACTACTACCGCTACTACTATTGCTATTACCACTACTACCCCTACCACTACAACAACAACTACTACTACTATTATTTCTACTAGTACAACTACTACAACTACTAAAACTATTACTTCAACTACTACTACTACTAGCAGCACTGCACTACTACTAGTACTGCACTACTACTATTACTATGACTATTCCTCCTACGAGGACTACTCCAACTACTACTCCTACTCCTACACCTATTCCTACTACTACTGCTACTCCTACTACTTCTACTACTACTACTACTACTACTAGTACTAATACTTCTACTACAACTTCTACTAACACTTGTACTGCTACTCCTACCACTGCTACTACTGATATTGCTACTACTACTACTACTACAACTATTACTACTACTTCTACTCCTATTACTACTACAACTACTACTACTACTACAACTTCCATTATAACTACCACTACTGCTTCTATAACTACTACTACCGATATTGCAACTATTACTACTACCACCACTACTACTACCAATATTGCCACTACTACCACTATTACTACCACCACCACCACCACCACTACTACTACTGTTACTACTACTACTACCACACCTACTACAACAACAAGTACTACCACAGCTACTACTACTACACCTACTACAGCAGCAAGTACTACTATAGCTACTACTACTGCTGCTGCTATTACTACTACTATTGCTATTGACACTAATACAGCTACAACTATTATTACAACTACTACTACTAGTCCAACTACTACTGGTGGGCCTACAACTACCACTACTACCCCTACAACTAAAATTACTACTACTGCTACTACTACCACTACTCCTAATACTACTACTACAATAACTACTACTAATACTATTACTACTACTACCACTACTATGACTACTACTACTACCACTACAATAACTACTACTACTACCACTATAATAAATCCTACTACTACCACTACAATAACTACTACTCATACTTCTACTATGACTACTACTACTACTTCTACAACTAATATTGTTACTACTTGTACTCCTACTACTACTACTACTACTACGCTTGCTACAACTACTACTACTAGAACAATGGTTAATACTACCACTACTAACACTATAGTACCACTACTGCTACTAATAATACTACTACTACTACAACTATTACTACTACTACTCCTCCTAACATTCCTAATACTACTTCTACTACTACTACTACTACTACTACTAATGCTGCTACTACGATGACTACTACTAGTCCTATTATTACTACTGGTACTACAATTTCTGCTACTACTGCTACTACTTCTACTCCTACTCCTACTCCTACTAATAGTACTCCGACTGCAACTACCACTTTTGGTACTACTACTACTACTACTATGACTACTACTACTACAATAACAACTACTACGACAACTACTACTACTACAATTTTTGTTACTAATACAGCAGCTACTAGTATTATTACTACTATTATAACACTACTACTGCTGCTAGTGCTATTACTACTACAACTACTACTAATACTGTTGCTACTACTACTGCTGCTGCTATTGCTACTACTACTACTGTTACAACAACAACAACAACAACAACTACTACTACTACCACTACTACTACTACTACTACAACAACAACAACAACTACTACTACTATTACTATTGCAGCGCTATTACTGCAACTGCTACTATGCCTACTACGACCACTGCCACTTCTACCACTACTACCAGTTTTCCTACTACTACTACTACTGCTACTACTACTTTTGTTACTATTGCTACCACTATTACTGCTACTACTACTTCCACTACTTGTGCTGCTACTGCTGTTGCATCTATCGTTATTGCTACTACTGCTACTACTACTTCTATTGTTACTAGGACTTCAACTACTCCTATTACTACCACTAATACGACTGCTATTTCTGTGACAAATACTACAACTATTACCACCACGACTACTACTACTGCTACTGTTGCTACTACCTCTTCTACTTCTATTGCTGCAACTTCTACTATGACTGCTACTATTACTACTCTTCTTATAACTACTACTAGTTTGGCTAATACTACTGCTACTACGACTATTACTACTACTATGACTGTTACTACTAGCAATACTGCTACTGCAACTACTGCTACTCCGATTACTACTGCTATAGCTGCTTCTACTACTACTACTATTGCTGCTACTGCTGCTGCTACTGCTACTACAACTACTCCTGCTACTATTACTGCTGCTACTATTATTGTCATTACTGCTACTAATACTAGTACTACTACTACTACTATTGCAGCTGCTGCTACTGCTACAACCACTAGCACTAGTACTACTACCAATGCTGCTACTATTACTACTAGTGCTGCTACGACTACTACTACTATAGCTATAGCTACTATAATGGCTACTACTACTACTACTACAACTACTACTGCTAGTGCTACTACTAGTACAATTGCTACTACTACTACTACTACTAATACTACCACTGCTACTAACAACACTACTGCTTCTACAACAACCACTACTAGTACGACAACTGCTACCACTACTACAACGGATGCTGGTACTAGTAATACTACCACTAGTACTACTAGTACCACTATGACTGCTACTGCTACTACTATTACTACTTCTACTGCTACTACTGCTATTGCTGCTCCAACTACTACTACTGCAACTGCTGCTACTATTGCTAGCACTACTACTACTACTACAGTAACTACTACTACAGCTGCTACTACTACTATAATTACTATTGCTACTGCTACTGCTACTACTGTTGCAGCAACTGCTACTTCTATTACTACTAATATTACTACTACTACAAATACTACTACCCCCACTACTGCTGCTACAACTATTCCTTCTTCCCGTAATTCTACTACTTTTGGAACTACCACTTCTACAATAACTACTACAAATACTACCACCATGACTACTACTGCTGCTACTCCTACTACTACTATTGCTACTACTACAACAACAACAACTTCAGCTACCACAACTACTGCTGCTAGTATTAACACTACTATTAGTACTACTACTTCTACTGCTCCTAGAGCTACTACAATGATTGCTCATAAAACAATAACAACTACTACTGCTACTATTGCTGCTACAACTACTACTACAACTTCTGCTGCTGCTAGTACTACTACTGCTACTACTACTGTTGCTGCTGCTATTACTACTCCAGCTGCTGCTGCTGCTGCTACTACTACTACTACTACTACTACTGCTACTGCTACTACTGCTATTACTACTCCAACTACTTCTCATAATACTACAGCTACTGCTACTAATTTTGCTACTACTACTACTTCTAATGCCGCTTCCACTACTTCTACTACTACTACTACTGCTGCTTCCACTATTGCTGCTACTTCTGCTACTACTACTACTGCTACTATAGCTACGACAGATACAACTACAACTATGACTATGATGGCTATTGTTGCTGCTACTACTACCACTACTACGACTCCGACTACTGCTACTACTGCTACAACTGCTATAAGGATTACTGCTGCTATTGCTTTTACTACAACTACTTCTACTACTATCTCTGCTACTATTGTTACAACTTCTAGTATGACAGCTACTAAAAATAATAGTGCTACATCTGCTACTACAACTACTACTACTTCTACTAATACTACTGTTACTACAATAGTACTACTACTACTATTGCTACTATTGACACTACTACTTCTGCTTCTACTACTCCTCCTCCTACTACTGCTTCAACTGCTACCACTACTACTACTATTGCTGCTACTGCTACTACTACTGCTACTACTATTATTTTTACTACTACTACTACTACTACTAGTACTACTACTATAACTACTGTGGCTGCTCCAACTGGCACTACTACTACTACTAGTACCACTGCTGCTGCTACTACTACTATTGCTAGTTCTATTGGTAGTACTACAACTCTGCTACTACTACTATAGCTAGAACTACGGCTACTACTACCACTACTACTACTGCTGCTGCTAGTACTACTACTAAAACTATTGCTCCTACTAGTACTACTGCTCCAAGTACTACTCCTACTACTATTGAAGCTACTACTACCACTGCTACCACTACTAGTAAAACAACAACAACTACTACTATTGCTATTGCTACTACTTTTAATACTTCCATTAATACCACTGGTACTACTACTGCTACTACTATTACTACTTCTACTACTACTTTCGCTACTATTGCTCCAACAACTACCACTACTATTGTGCTTTTCCTGCTACTCCAGCTACTACTATTGCAACTATTGCTACTACTACTACTATTACTACTGCTGTTACTACTGCTACTACAATTACTACCACTAGTACTATAAATACTACTACTACAAATGCTCCTACTATTGCTATTACTAATGCTGCTACTACCACCACTACTATTGTTAGCACTGCTACTATTACAACAATAACAACTACTAGTGTAACTACTACTATTGCTACTACAACTACTACAAATAGTGCTACAACTACTTCTGCTACTACTACTACTATTACTACTACAAGTACGACGACTACTACTTCTATTGCTGCTACTACTTTTACTACTGCTGCTACTACTCCTCCTACTGTTGCTACTACGAATACTACTACTTCTACTACATCTACAACTTTTGCTACTAGTACTATTACTGCTACTGCTACTACTACTATTACAACAACTACTGCTGCTGCTACTTCTAGTACAACTGCTACTACTGCTAGCACTATCACAACTTTAACTATTGCTACTACTGGTACTACTACTACTACTGCTACTACTACTATTACTATCACTACTACTGTTACTATCGCTACTACTATTACTAGCACTACAACTACAACTACTTCTACTACTCCTTCTGCTATAGCTAGTGCCACTACTTATACTACTAATGCTACTATTGCTACTACTACTACTACTGTAACTACTATAGCTAATACTACTGCTATTATTGCTACTACTACTACTCTAACAAAAACTACTACTACTATTGCTGCAATTGCTATACTGTTGCTTCTCCTACTAATACTACTACTGCTATTATTACTACTACTACTACTACTACTACTACTACCAATTCTGCTAGTACTACTGCTGCTACATCTACTATTGCTACTTTGGCTGCTACTGCTCAACATCCCGAACTACTACTAAAACTATTGGTACTGCTTCAGCTACTACTACCGTTGCTGCTGCTACCACTGCTACTACAACCGCTGCTACAAATAGAACTGCTACTCCTACTACTACTACTGCTACCACATCTACTACTACAACTACAACTGCCACTATAATTACTACCACTGCTACTACTTCCACTACTATAATTCCTAATACTGCAACTACTACTACTACTACTAATGCTACCACTACTACTACTAGTACAACTTCCCCTACTACTATAACTAGTACTAATGCTTCTACTACTTCCCATACTACCACTTCTATTGCTACTATTTCTACTGTAACTACAGCTACTATTACTTCTACTACTACCAACACTATAGCTACTATTACTACTACTACTATTGCTTCTACTAACTACTTGTTCTCCTATTACTGCTACTACTCCTACTACTCCTACTACTATTGTTACAACTACTATTGCTACCACTGTAACTACTAATACTATTGCTGTTGCTGCAACTACTACTACTACTATTGCTACTACTCTTGTTCTCCAACTTCTACTACCACAACAACTACTACTACTATGACTACTATTGTTGCTACTAATACTACTACTACAGGTACTACGACTACTACTGCAACCACTACTGCTACTACAACTATTACTACTACTATTATGGCTACCACTACGATAAATACTGCTATTCAAAGTACTACTTCTATAACTACTACAGCTACTGCTACTACTACGACTACTACTACTTCTACTAATGCTGCTGCTACTGCCACTACTACTATTACTACTACTACCACTTCTCCCACTACTGTCGATGCTCCTACTACTAATGCTTCTACTACAATAACTATGACTACTACTACTCCTACTGTTGTTGCTGCTGTTACCACTTCTACTACTACAACTACTACTAGTACTAGTACTACTTCTACTTCTACTACTTCTACTTCTACTACTACTACTACTACTTCAAAGCAGAAGTAGTAGCATTAGTAGTAGTAGTTCTTGTTGTAGTAGGGGTAGTAGTAGTAGTAGTAGTAGTAGCAATACGAGTAGTAGTAGTCAAAATAATACTAGTAGCAGTACTACTACTAGTAGTAGTAATAGCACTAGTTATTGTAGTAGTAGTAGTAGTAGCAGACAGAGTAGTAGTTGTAGTAGTAGTAGTCGTAGTAGTAGTAATAGTAGTAGTGGTCGTAGAAGTAGTAGTAGTAGTAGTAGTAGTAATAGTAGTAGTAGTAGTAGTAGTAGTAGTAGTAGTAGTAGTAGTAGTAGTAGTAGTAGTAGTAGTAGTAGTAGTAATAGTAGTAGTGAAACTAGTAGTGAAAGTAGTAGCGGTAGTAGTTATTGTTGTAGTAGTAATAGTAGTAGTAGTATTAGTAGCAGTAAGAGTACAAGGTAGTCGGTTGTAGTCCTTAGTTGTAGTCAGAAGTACTAATAGTAGTAGTATGTAGTAGGAGTCGAGTAGTTTGTTGCTATATTAGTAGTAGTCATAGTAGTAATAAAAGTATTCGAGTTGTGTTGGTTGAAGGCACGAATCGACCTTCCCTAACGCCGCGATTCTCGCCGAAGTTTACGAGGTCGCGGGAAGCTCTTTTCAAGACAGGAAAGTAGCAACAAGAAATAAGAGAAGGATTATGGAGAAACTCTCGGATCTTATTGCTAATTCACACCACACTTGGATTTCTAAGCTTTACTGCTGATTCTTCAGATTGTCATTTACAATGGAGGCGTGCCCTTATATAGAGGGCACGGTGCTGTACGCGCTCACATCAGCTGGTGGTATGGCTAAGCGCTTTACCTTCAGGATAATAGTAGCCTATGTTAGGGTAGCCATCGCCTTCCAGATAAGACTCCAAGGGAAGTCTTGTCCTAGGCATAGCCTTTATATCCTAAGGCGTAGCCGTTACAAAAGACTCCAAAAGAGATCTTATCCTAAGGCGTAGCCTTTATATCCTAAGGCATAGCCTTTACAGAAGACTCCAAAAGACGTCGCTGTCATAGGCTGGTAGCTCGTCCTTTGGCTAGGCTAGTCCTCTTGCTAGGCTTTGACTTCTTATTTCATAGCTCTAGCTGCTACTGTACTGTACAACAGGATTCTACTTTCCTGTATTAGCTACTATATTTCATAGCACGCCTCCATTGTAAATGATAATCTGAAGAATCGCAGAAATCTTAGAAATCCAAGTGTTGTGTGAATTTAGCAATAAGAATCCGAGAGTTTCTCCATATCTTCTCCTTATTTCTTGTTGCTACTTTCCTTCTTGAAAAAGAGCTTCCGCGACCTCGGAAACTTTGGCGAGCATCGCCGGCGTTAGGAAGGTCGATTTCACTAGTAGTAGTTGTTGTTGTTGTTGTCAAAGCACTAGTAGTCGTAGTAGCAGTAGTAGTAGGAGAAGTTGTAGTAGTTGTAGTATGAGAAATAGTAGTAGTAGTGTAAAAGTAGTTGTAGTAACAGTGTAGTAGTTGTAGCAGTAGCAGTAGTATTAGAGGTGGTGGTAGTAGTAGTAGTAGGAGTAGTAGTAGTAGCACTAGTAGCAGTTGCAGTAGTAGTAGCAGTAGCAGTAGTACTAGTCATAGGAGTAGTGGTAGTAGTAGTTATAGCATTAGTAGTTGTTATTGTAGCATTTGTAGGAGTAGTAGCAGCAGTAATTTTCGTGGCCATCAAATTAGTGGTAGCAGTAATGGCAGTAGTAGTAGTAGTTGTAGTAGTAGTTGTTGTTGTTGTCATTATTGTAGCAACAGTAGCAGTAGTAGTAGAAGTAGTAGAAGTAATAGTAGTAGCAAAAGTTGTTGTAGCAGTAGTAGTTGTAGTGACTATCGAAGAAGTGGTAGTAGTGCTAGTAGTGGTAGTAGTAGTAGTAGTAGTAGCAGTCATAGTAGATATAGTATCAACCACAATAGTAGTAAAACTAGTAATAGAACTAGTAGTAGTAGTAGTAGTTGTTGTTGTTGTAGTAGTAGTAATAGTAGTAGTAGTAATAGTAATACTTGTAGTAGTAGTAGTGCTAGTAGCGGCAATAGTATTAGTTGGAGTAACAATAGTGCTAGTAGCGGCAATAGTATTAGTTGGAGTAGCTGTAGTACTAGTAGCTATAATTGTAGTAGGAGAAGTGGTAGTAGCTGAAATATTAGTAGCAACAGTGGTAGTAGTACTAGTATTTGCTATACTAGTCGCAGCGGTTGCAGCAGCAATAGTAGTCGTAGTTGTTGTTGTAGCAGTTTTTGCAGCATTATTTGTTATAGTAGTGGCAGTAGTAGTAGTAGCAGTAGTAGTGGCAACAGTAGTAGTAGTTGTAGCAGTAGTGATAGTACCAATATTAAGAGTAGTAGTAGTAACAGCAGTAGTAGTAATAGTAATATTAGTAGTTTTAGTAGTAGCAGCAACAGTAGTATTGGAAGCAATTGTAGAAGTTGTAGAGTAGTAATAATAGTAATAGTAGTAGTAGTGGCAGTAGTAGTAGCAGTAGTAGTACTAGTTGCTTTAGTGACTGAAGTAGCAATAGTTATAGCAGTAGTAGAAGTAGTAGCAGTAGTTGAAGCATCAGTAGCAGTAGTAGTAGTAGTAGCAGTTATAGTAGTAATAGTAGTAGAATAGTAACAGAAGTAGTTGTTGTAGTAGTGGTGGCAGTAGTAGCAGTAGTAGCCGCAGTAGTTGAAATAGCAGTAGTAGCAACAGTAGCAGTTGTAGTAGTAATAGCAATAATTATTGTAGCAGAAGTAGTAGTAGTAGTAGTAGTAGCAACAGTATTAATAGTTGTAGTCACAATACTAGAAGTAGCAGTGGTAGTAGTTGCAACAGTAGTATTATACGGAGTAGCAGTTGTTGTAGTAGTAGAGGTGGTAACAGTAGTAATAGTAATCACAGAAGTAGTTATAGTAGCAGTAGTAGTAGCGGCAGTAATTATTATCTGAGAAGAAGTAGTAGTAGCAGTAGCAGCAGCAATAGAGGTAGTAGATTTACTAGTTGTTGTAGTAGACAATGTAGTAGTAGTTGTAGCAGTAGCAACTGTATTAGTTGTAGTTGTTGTAGCGACAGCTTTAGTAGTAGTAGTGTTAGTTGTAGTAGAAGTAGCATTAGTTACTGCGGTTGTAGTAGTGGAAGTAGAAGCAATGATAGTAGCAGAAGTAGTAGTAGTAGTAGTAGTAACATTAGTATTAGTAGTAGTAGTAGCAGTAGTATTGGTAGCAGTTTTAGAAGTTATAGTGTAGTAGTAATAGTAGCAGTTGTAGTAGTAGTAGTAGTACTAGTAGCATTAGTGGCAGAAGTAGTAGTAGTTATAGCAGTAGTAGAAGTAGTTGCAGTAATTTAAGGATCAGTTACAGCAATAGCAACAGTAGCAGTCATAGTTGTGGTGGCAGTAGCTGAAGTAGTAGCAGTAGTAGTCATAGTAGTAGTAGAAGTAGCAGGAGTAGTTGTAGTAGTAGCAATAATAGATGTAGTAGAAGAAGAAGTAGTAGTAGTAGTAACAGTAGTATTAATAATTGTAGTAGCAAAACTAGTAGTAGCAATGTTAGTTGTAGCAATAGTAGTATTAGAAGGAGTAGCAGTTGTAGTAGCAGCAAAGGTGGTAGCAGTAGTAATAGTAATAGTAGAAGTAGTTATAGTAGCAGAAGCGCTAGAAATTCTAGTAGTAATATTCATAGTAGCAGTCGTAGTAGGAGCAGCAGCAGTA
This sequence comes from Trichopus zeylanicus subsp. travancoricus, assembly GCA_005019695.1. Lineage (NCBI taxonomy): Eukaryota > Viridiplantae > Streptophyta > Magnoliopsida > Dioscoreales > Dioscoreaceae > Trichopus > Trichopus zeylanicus. Next base: position 14,934 of record RXID01014825.1, on the reverse strand, counting down.
GTGGTAGTAGTAGTAGTAGTAGTAGTAGTAGTAGTAGTAGTAGTAGTAGAAGTAGAAGTAGCACTAGTAGCAGTTGCAGTAATAGTAGCAGTAGTTGTAGCAATAGTAGTAGCCATAGGAGTAGTCGTAATAGTATTTGTAGTAGGAGTAGTAGTTGTTGTATCAATAGCATTAGTAGTAGCAGTAGTAGAAGTTATAGTAGCAGCAGTAGTAATTTTACTTGCAGCCAAATTAGTGATAGCGATAGTGGCAATAGTAGCAGCAGTAGTAGTAGTTATTATTATTGTTGTTGTAGCAACTGTAGCTATAGTAGTCATAGTAGTAGAAGTAATAGTAGTGGTAATTATTATAGCAGTAGTAGTTGTAGTGGCAGTCGAAGAAGTGGTAGAAGTAGTGGCAATAGTAACCATAGTAGCTGTAGCAGTAGTAGTAGCAGTTGTAGTAGTAGTAGTAGTAGTAGTAGTGGTAGTAGAAGTAGTAGTAGAAGTAGAAGTAGTAGTAGTTGTAGTAGTAGTAATTTTAGTGGTAGTAGTAATAGTTGGAGTAGCAGTTGTGGTATTAGCTATAGTATTAGCTATGGTAATGGTTGTATGAGAAGTAGCAGTTGTAGCAGTAGTAGTAGCAACAATGATAGTAGTAATGGTAGTTGTTGTTGTACCCGATGAAGTAGCACCTGCAGCAATAGTAGTAGTAGTAGTGGTCGTAGTGGTAGTAATAGTGGTTGTTGTTGTACTCGATGCAGTTGCAGCAGTTGCAGTAGTAACAGTAGTAGTAGTAGTAATAGTAGTAGTAGTAGTGGCAGTTGTTGTAGCTGTAGCAATAGTAGTAGTAGTAGCAGAAGTAGTGGTAATAGTAGTAGTTGTAGTAGTAACAACAACAGCAATAGTAGTAGTAGTAGTCTTTGTAGCGGTTGTAGTATTACTAATAGTTGTTTTAGTAGTGATAGTAGTAGTAGTAGTAGTAAGTGTAGTAGTAGTTGTAGTAGTAGTACTAAATGTAGTAGTTGTACTAGCAGTAGCTATGGTAGCAGCAGTAGCAACAGTAGTAGTGCTAGCAGTAGTTGTAGTAGTAGCAATTCAGCATTAGTAGTAATAGTAGTAGTAGCGATACAATAGTAGCAGTAGTAATAGCAGCCAGTGTAGTGATAGTAGTAGTAGTGGTCATAGTAGATGAAGTAGTCGTAGTTGTAGCCGTAGTAGTAGGAGCAGTTGTTGCAGAAGTATTGATAGTAGTATCAGAAGTCATTGCCGTAGCAGTAGTAGTCGCACTAGTAGTAGAATCAGTAGTATTAAAAGTTGGAGAAGTTGTAGTAGTAGTAGCAGTAGCAGCAGCAGTAATAGTTGTAGTAGCACTTGTAATTGTTGTAGTAGTCGTAATAGTAGTAGTAGTGGTAGTTGAATTAGAAGTAGTAGCATAATTTGAAGAAGTAGTAGTAGAAGCAATAGCACCAATTGAAGTAGAAGTAGTTGTAGTTGTCCCAGACATAGTCGTACTAGTAGTAGAAGTAGTAGCAGATGTAGTAGTAGTAGTAGCAGTTGTACCATCCGTAGTAGTAGTTAAAGTAGTAGTAACAGTAGTAGTAGTAGTAGTAATAATAGCAGCAATAGTTGCCGAAAAAGTAGTAGCAGTAGTAGTAGCAGTAGTAGTAGGAGTATCAACAGCAGCAGTAGTAGTAAGAGTAGTAGGAGAGACAATAGTAGCAATAGTGGTTGTAGCAATAGCAGTAGTAGTAGAAGCAGTAGTAGTAGTAGTAGTAGTAGTAATAGTAATAGCAGTAGTAGTGGTAGAAGGAGTAACAACAATGATAGTAGTAGTAGAAGTAGTAGTAGTTGCAGTAGTAGTTGGAGTATCTGCAGTGTTAGTAGAGGTTGTAGTAGTAGCAGCAGTAGGAGTAGTAGTTGTAGTAGTGGGAGCCACAGTAGTAGTAGTGGCAGTAGTAGAAGTAGTAGGAGCAGGGGTAGTAGTTGTCGATGTAGCAGTAGCAGTGGGAGTACTAGTAGCAGTAGCCGTAGTAGTTGGAGCGATATTAGTAGATGTAGTAGGAGCGGCAATCGTAGTAGTTGGAGTAGCAGTAGTACTAGGAGTAGTTGTTATTTTTGTAGGAGCAGTAGCGATAGTAGTAGGAGTGGCAGTTGCAGTAGTAGTAGTTGAAGTAGTAGTAGTCATAGTAGCAGTAGAAGTATCATTACAAAAAATAATATAGTTGTTGTAGTAGTAGTAGTAGAAGGAGTACTAGTAGTACTAGTTGTTGTAGTAGTAGTAGTTCTACCGGCTGCAGCAGTAGTAGCAATAGTAGTAGTAGTACTATTAGTAGAAGCAGTAGCAAAAAGAGTAGTTGTAGTAGTAGTAGCAGCAGCATTAGTAGTAGGAGCAATAGTTGTGGTATTAGCAGTATTAGCAGTAGTAGTAGTAGCATTTGAAGAAGTAGTAGAAGAAGTAGTAGAAGTAGTAGTAGTAGTAGTAGTAGTAGTAGTAGGTGAAGTTGTATTTGTTAGATAAGTCACAGTGGTAGTTGCAACAGTGACAGTAGTCACATTAGCAGTAGTAGCAGTAGTAGTAGTAGTATTAGTAGTAAAATTAGTAGCAGTAGAGCTAGAGTGGTAGTAGGAGGAGGAGTAGGGAGATTTGTAGCTAGTAGTCGTAGCACGTAAGTTTAGAGGAGTTGGTAGTAGTAGTAGTAGTAGGAGTAGTAGACGTAGTAGTTGAGTGTAGAAGTAGTAGCTAGAAGTCCGTTAGAAGAAGAAGAGAGAAGAAGTCGTAGTAGTAGAGTAGTAGTAGTAGTAGTAGTAGTAGGTGAAGTTGTATTTGTTAGATAAGTCACAGTGGTAGTTGCAACAGTGACAGTAGTCACACTTAGCAGTAGTTTAGCAGTTAGTAGTTAGGTTAATTAGTAGTAGTATTAGTAGTAAAAGTAGTAGCAGTAGAGATAGTAGTGGTAGTAGGAGGAGGAGGAGGAGTAGTTGTAGTAGTAGTCGTAGCAGTCTTAGTAGGAGTGGTAGTAGTAGTAGTAGTAGGAGTAGTAGAAGTAGTAGTTGTAGTAGCAGTAGTGCCAATAGTAGCGATAATAGCAATAGTACTAGTAGTAGCAGCAGTAGTAGCAGTAATGGTTGTAGTTTCAATAGTTGGGGTAGTTGTAATAGTAGTTGTAGTCGTCATAATAGTAGTAGTAGTAGTAGTAGTAGTAGTAGTAGTAGTAGTAGTAGTAGTAGTAGTATGTAGTAGTTATTGTAGTAGCCGTAGTTGTAGTAGTAGAAGAAGTAGTAGTAGTAGTACTAGTAATTGTAGCAGAAGAAGTAGCAGTTTTATTAGTAGTAGTCGTAGTTGTAGTCGTAGTAGCAGTAATAGTAGAAGCAATAGTATTTGTAGCAGCAGTAGTAGTAGTAGTAGTTCTACCAGCAGTAGCCGTAGTAGCAGTAATAGAAGTAGTACTATTAGTAGAAGTAGCAAGAGAAAGAGGAGTAGCAGTAGTAGTAGTAGTAGAAGAAGTAGTAGTCGTAGTTGTAATAGTAGTAATAGTTGGAGGAAAAGTCATAGTAGCAGTGGTAGTAGCAGCAGCAGTAGATGTTATAGTAGAAGTCGCTGTAGCAATAGTAGCAGTAGTTGTTATATTAGTCGCAGTTCTCATAGTATTAGTGGCATAAGTAGTAGTAGTAATAGTCACAGAAGTAGTAGTAGCAGTTGCAGTAGTATCTGTTGTAGTAGTAGTAGGAGAAGTAGGAGTAGCAATAGAAGTAGTAGTAGTAGTAGCAGTAATAGTAGTAGAAGTAGTAGTAGGAGGAGTAGTAGTAGTAGGAGTATTTGTAATACTTGTAGCAGTAGTGGTAGTACCAGTACCAGTAGTAGCAATAGTAATAGTAGCAACAATAGTAATAGTAGTGATACCAGTAGTAGTTGTTGAAGTAGTAGTGGTAGTAATAGTAGTAGAAGTAGTTGTAGCAATAATAGTGGTATTAGTAGTAATAGGTGTTGTAGTAGTACAAGTAGCAGCAGCAACAGCAACTGCAACAGTAGTAGTAGTTATAGTAATAGCAATAGCTATAGTAGTAGTAGCAGTAGTAATATTAGGTGCAGTTCTAGAAGTAGAAGTAGTAGTAGCTATAGTAGAATTAGTAGTAGCAGTTGTAGTAATAGTATTGGTAGTCGTAATTGTAGTAGGAGGAGGAATCATAGTAGTGGTGGTAGCAGTAGTTGTAGTAGTAGTAGTCCTACTAGTAGTAGTATTAGTATTAGTAGTAATGGTAGTAGAAGTAGTAGTTGTTGTAGAAGTGGTAGTTGTGGCATCAGTAGTTGCGGTAGTCGTAGTAGCTGTTGGAGTACTAGTAGATGTAGCAATAGTGGTAGTAGAAGTAGTAGTAACATTAGCAGTAGAAGTAGTAGTTGTTGTAGAAGTGGTAGTTGTGGCATTAGTAGTTGCGGTAGTCATAGTAGCTATTGGAGTACTAGTAGATGTTGCAGTAGTGGTAGTAGAAGTAGTAGTAACATTAGAAGTAGTAGTAGTAACCGGATTAGCAGTAACAGCAGCAGTTGTTGTTGTAGTAGTAGGAGTAGTAGTTGCACTTGTAGCAACTATAGCAATAGTAGCAGTAGTAGCAGGAGTAGTAGTGGTAATAGTAGTAGTAGTAGTAGCAGTAACAATAGCAGCGGTAGTAGTACAAGTAGTTGTAGTAGTGTTGATAGTAGTAGTAGTAGTAAGTATAGTAGTAGTGGTGGTAGTAGTAGTAAGTGTAGTAGTTGTAGTAGCAGTAGCTGTAGTAGCAATAGCAGTAGTACCTTTACTAGTAGTAGTTGTAGTAGTAGTAGTAGTAGCAGCATTAGTAGTAATAGTAGTAGTAGCCATAGCAGCAGTAGCAGTAGTAATAGCAATAGTTGTAGTGTATGTAGTAGTAGTGGTAGTAGTAGAAGAAGTAGCGATAGTTGTAACCATAGTAGTAGTAGCAGTAATTGCAATAGTAGTTATATTAATATTAGTAGTCATTGCAATAGTAGTAGTAGTAGCAGTAATTCGTGGATCGGGCCTCAGGATGGAGCCGGTACCTAGAGGCCGTGGACTTGAACAACCCAAAAAATGCAAACAGAGATCCAAGGGAAATTTTTATAGTCATAGTAGTAGTAGTCGAAGTAGTAGTTGTTGTTGTTGTTGTGGTAGTGGTAGCGGTAGTAGTTACAGCAGCAGCAGTAGTAGTAACAGTAATAGTAGTAGAAGAAGAAGTGGTAGTAGTAGCTGCTGTACTAGTAGTAGTAGTAGTAGTATTAGCAGAAGCAGTTGTAGTAGTTGTTGTAGGAGTAATAGTAGTTGTTGTTATTATTATAGTATAAGTAGAATTAGCAGCAGGAATAGCAGCAGTAGTAGTAGCAGGAGTAGCAACAGTAGTATTAGTAGTTGTAGCAGTAGTAGTAGTTTCAACAGTAAAAGTTGTAATAGTACTAGTAACAGTCAATGTAGTAGTAGTTGTTGTTGTAGTGGTAGTATTAGTTGAAATAATTGATGGAGTAGTAGTAGACATAGGAGTTGGAGTAGGAGTAGTAGTAATAATAGTTATTGTAGTATCAATTGTAGTAACGGCAACAATAATCTTACTAGTAGTTGGAGGAGTAGTAGTAGTAGTAGTAGTAGTAGTAGTCGCCGGAGTAGTAGTAGAAGTTGTAGTAGGAGTAGGAATCGTACTAGTAGGAGTAGTAGTAGTAGTCAAAGGAGTAGTTGTGAAGTGATAGGAGTAGTAGAAGTAGTAGAAGTAGTAGTAGCAACAGGAGTAGTCGTAGTAGTGGTGGTGGTGGTGGTGGTGGTAGTAGTAGTAGTTGTTGTTGTTGTAATAGTAGTAGTAGTAGCAGTAATAGTAGTTGTAGTATTCACAGTAGTAGTCATAGTAGTAGTAGTTGTAGTAGTCGTAGTAGGAGTAGTAGTAGTAGTCGTCGTAGTACTAGTGGTAGCAGTAGTAGTAGTGGTAGTAAAAGTATTAGAAGTAATAATAGTAGTAGTAGTAGAAGTAGTAGTAGCAGTGGGAGGAGGAGTAGTAGTATAAGTAGTAGCGGTAGTGCTAATAGTAGTAGTAGTAGTAGTAGTAGCAGCAGCAACAGCAGTAGAAGTAATAGTAGAAGCAGTATAAGTTGTAGCAGTAGTGCGAGTAGTTGTAGTAGTAGAAGTAGTTGTAGCAGGTATATCAGTAGTATTAGTAGCATTAGTTGTAGTAGTAGTTGCAGTAGTAGGAGTAGTATTAGTAAGTAGTGGTAGCAGTAGCAGTAGCCATAGTGATAGTAGTTGTAATAGTAGAAGCAGCAGTAACAATAGTAGTAGTAGCAGCAGCTACAGTATTGGAAGCAAAATTAGCAGTAGTAGTAGCAGCAGTAGTAATAGAAGCAGTAGCAGTAGTAGCAATAGTAGTAATAGTAGGAACAGTAGTAGTTTTAATAATGGAAGTGGTAGTAGTAATAGTAGTAGCTGTAGTAGTATTAGAAGAAGTAGTAGCAAAAGTACAATTTGAAGTAGTAGCAGCAGTACTTGTAGTAGTAGTAGTTGTAGAAGCTGTTGTTGTAGTAGTATCTATAGTAGTAGTAGCAGAAGTAGTATTAGTAGAAGTAATAGGAGTATTAGTAGTAGCAGTAGTAGCAGCAAAAGTAGTAGCAGCAGGAGTAGTCGTAGTAGTAGTAGCAGTAGTAGTAGCAGTAGTTGTAGTATGTCCAGTCGTAGTAGTAGCAGCAGCAGCACTAGTAATGGTAGTACATTAGCAGTAGTAATAGTAGTAGTTGTAGTAGTAGTAGCAATAGCAGCAGATGTACTAGTAGTAGTAGTAGTGCTAGTAGTATTTGTAGTAGTAGTGGTAGTAGTTGTAACAAAAGTTGTAATAGTAGGTGAATTAGTACAGTTGTAGTTGTGGAAGCAGAACTAGTAGTAGTAGTATGAGAATTCATAGCAGAAGTAGTAGGTGTAGTGGACGTAGTAGTAGTAGTTCTTGTAATGGTAGTATTAGAAGAAATTCTAGTTGGAATAGTAGTAGTAGTAGAAGTTGGTGTAGAAGTAGTAGTAATAGAAGTAAACGCAGCAGTAATAGTCTAAATAGTAGTTGGAGGACTAGTTCGTAGTAGTAATAGTAGTAGTAGTAGTAGTAGTAGTAGTAGTAGTAGTAGTAGTAGTAGTAGTAGTAGTAGTAGCAACAGCAGCAACAGCAGTGGTGGTGGTAGTTGTAGTTGTAGCAGTATTAGTAGTAGCAATACTAGTAGGTGTAATAGTAGTAGTACCAGTAGAAGTTGTTGTACTAGTAGTGTTAGTTGTAGCAGTAGTAGTAGTAGAAGTAGGAGTAGTAATAGCAGTAGTAAAAGTAGTCATAGTAGTAGTTGTTGTTGTACCAGTAGAAGTAGTAGTAGGAGTAGCAGTGGCTGCAGTAGCTACAGTAGCTGTAGTAGTAGTTATGGTAGTACGAGAAGTTGAGTTGTGGCAGTAGCTGTAGTAGGAGTAGAAGTAGTCGTAGCTGTAGTGGTACTAGTAGGAGAAGTAGTAGTAGTTGCTGTAGCAACAATAATAGTTGTAGAAGTAGTAGTAGTAGGAGCAGCAGTGGTAGTAGTCGTACTAGTTATAGTCATAGTTATAGTAGTAGTAGTAGCAGTAATAGTAGTAGTACTAGTTGTAGCTGTAGCTATAGAAGTATTTGTCGCAATATAGTTGTGGCAATGGTAGTAGCAGTAGACAAAGTAGTAGAAGTAGTAGTACTAGTAGTAGTAGTCAGACAAGTAGTAGTAGTATTAGTAGTAGTAGGAGGAGAAGAAGTAGTATTTGCAGTAGTAGAAGCAGTAGTAGCAGAAGTAGTAGTAGTGGTAGTAATTGTAGCAGCAATAGTATTAGTAGCAGCAGCAGTAGTAGAAGTAGTAGTAATAATAATAGTGCGGGTAGTAGTAGTTGCTATTGTTGTGGCATTAGTAGGAGCAGCAGTAGCAATTGTAGTAGTAGTAGTAGGAGGAGGAGGAGGAGTAGTAGTAGTAGTGGTAGTAGCAGTCACAGTAGTTGTAGTGGTAGTAGTAGTAGTCGTATTAATAGTAGTAGTAGTATTACGAGTACTATTACTAGTTGTAACGTTAGTACCAGTAGTAGTAGTAGTAGTAGCTATAGTGGTAGTTGTTGTAGAAGCAGCAATAACAGTAGTAGTAGTAGTAGTATTTGAAGTAATAGTTGTAGTAGCAGGAGTAGTAGTAGTTGTTGTTGTAGTCGTAGCGATAGTAGTAGCTGCAGTAGTAGTAACAGTCGTAGGAGTAGTAGTAGTAGTAGTAGTAGTAGCAGCAGCAGCAGTAGTAGTAGTAGTAGTAATAGTAGCAGCAGTAGCAGTAGTAGTCGTAGTAGTTGTAGTAGTAGTATTAGGAATTGAACTAGTAGTAATAGTAGTAGCCATAGCAACAGTAGTTGTATTGGAAGTAGAAACAACAGTAGCAATGGTAGTATTACTATTTGTTATTGTAGTAGTAGCGAAAGTAGCAGTAGTAGCTGTACTAGAAGTAGTTGCCAGTGTAGCAGTTGTAGTAGTGGTATTAGTAGTAGTACTAGTAGCAGTAGTCGTAATAGTAGTAGTTGTTGTAGTAGTAGTTGTTGTTATTGGAGTAGTAGCAATAATTGTAAACGCAATAGTAGTGATAGTAGCAATAGAAGTAGTAGTTGTTGTAGTAGTAGAGGTAATACTAGTAGCATTAGCGCAGTAGTAGTAGCTCTAGTTGTTGTAGTAGTAGTAGTCATAGTTGTCGTAATAGTAGCAGTAGTAGTACTAGCAGTAGTAGTTATTATTGTAGTAGTAGTAGAAGTAGTAGTCATAGATTTAGTAGTAGTAGTAGTAGTAGTAGCAGTAGTAGTAGTAGTTAGCAAAGTAAGAGTAGTATTAGTAGTAATAGTAGTAGTCGTAGAAGTATTAGTAGTTATAGTAATAGCGGTGGAAGTTGTAGTAGTAGTAGTATTCGTATTAATAGTAGTTGTAGTTGTTGTAGTAGTAGTAGTTGTTACAACAGTTGTAATAGTAGCGCTATTAGTAGTAGCAGAAGTAATAGTAGATGCAGTAGTGGCATTAGTAGTAATAGCAGTTGCAGCAGCAGCAGCAGCAGTAGTAATAGTAGTAGTATCACTAGTAGTAGTGGTAATAGTAGAAGTTGTTGTACTAGTAGTGTTAGTAGTAGCAGTAGTAGTACAAGTAGCAGAAGTAGTAATAGTTGTTGTAAAAGCAGTAGCAGTAGAAATAGTAGTAGTAGTAGCAGCAGCCGCAGCAGCATTAGTTGTTGTAGTAGCAATACTAGTAGTAGAAGTAGTAGTATTAGTAGCAGTAGTTGTAGTAGCTGTAGTAGTGGTAGTAGTAGTAGTAGTAGTAGTAGTAGGAGAAGTTGAGTTGTACCAGTAGCCAAAGTAGTACCAGTGAAAGTGGTAGAACTAGTACTAGCGGTAGTGGTAGTAGTAGGAGATGAAGTAGTAGTAGTTCTAGCAACAACAATAGTTGTAGAAGTAGTAGTAGTAGTAGCAGCAGTAGCTGTTGTAGTGTAATAGTAGTAATGCTAATTGCAGTAGTAGTAGTGGCTGTAATAGTGGTAGTAATAGTTGTAGCAGTAACAGTAGTAGCAGTAGTTGTAGCAGGGGAAATAATCATAATAATAGTGCTACAAGTAGTAGTAGTAGATGCTGTTGTTGTTGTAGTAGTAGTAATAGTTGTCGTTATAGTAATTGTCGTAGTAGTAGTGGTATTGTAGTTGCTTTGTTGTAAGTTGTAGTAGCAGTAGCTGTTGCAAGTTAGTATAGTAGTAGACAATTGATAGCAGTTTAGAGAAAGATAGTAGGTCTTTTTTTCTTTTTTTTTAGTTTAGTTTTAAAGTGTTTGTTTTAGTTGGTAGTTTTTTAGTTTTAGTTTTTTTTATTTTTTGTTTTTTTTTGTTTTTTACGTTGTAGTTTTAGTTTTTTTTTTTTTTTAGAAGATGTTTTTAGATTTTTAGTTTTTTTTTTTTTTTTTTTTAGATCTTGTTTTTTTTTTTTTTTTTTTCTGTAGTAGTTTTGTTTTTTCAGTGTTTTTTGTAGTAGTAGTAGTAGTAGCAATAATAGTAGGAGCAACAGTAGCAGTGGTAGTAGTAGCAGTAGTAGTCATTGTAGAAGTTGTTGTACTAGTAGTAGTAATAGCAGTAGCAATAGTGGTAGTAGCAGTAGCAGCAGCAGCCGCAACAGTTGTAGTAGTAGAAGTAGTTGTGGTAGCAGTAGTTGGAGTAGTAGTAGTTGTTATAGTTATAGTAGCAGTAGAAGGAGTAGAACAAGTAGGAGTAGTAGTAGAAGTAGTTGTGGTATCCATAGTATTAGTAGTAGTAGTAGCAGCAACAATAGTAACAGTGTAAGTATAACTAGTAGGAACAACAGCAACAATAGTAGAAGTAGTAGCAGTAGTAGCAACTGTAGAATTAGTAGTAACAGCAGCAGTAGCAACAGTAGTAGTAGTTGTAGTAGTAGTAGCAATAGCGGAAGTAGTAGCAGCAGTAGTAGTAGCAGCGGTAGTAGTTGTAGAAGTCGTAGCAGAAGTAGTAGCAGCAGTAGTAGTAGGAGCAGTTGTAGTAATAGTAGTAGTAGTAGAAGTAGTAGTAGTAGTGGCAGTAGTATTAGTAGTAGCTATAGTAGCAGTAGGTGTAGTGGAAGCAATAGCAGTAGTGGTGGTATCAGCTAAAGTAGAAGTAGTTGTAGTAGTGGTACTAGAAGTTGTAGCAGCAGTAGTAGTAGCATTGGTGCTTCAATAGTAGTAGAAGTAGTAGCAGTAGTAGCGGTTGTAGAAGTAGTCGTGGAAGTAACAACAATAGTAGTATTAGTAGTTGCAGTAGCAATAGTAATAGCAGTAGTAGTAGCAGCAGCAGCAGCAGTAGCAGAAGCAGTAGTAGTTGTTGCAGTAGTAGTAGCAGTAGTAGCAATATCAGAAGTAGTAGTGGCAGTAGTAGTAGTTGTTGTAATTGTAGTATTAGTCGTAATAGTAGCAACAATGGTCATAGTAGTAGTAGAAAGAGTAGTAGTAGACGTAGTGCTAGTTGCATTTGAGCAGTGGTGGTAGTAGTAGTTGTAGTAGTAGTAGTAATTGCAGTAGTAGCGGTTGTAGAAGTAGTAGTAGAAGCAGTAGCAGTAGCAGAAGTAGTAGATGTAGTAGTAATTGAAATAGTAGTAGTAGTTGGCTAAGTAATAGTAGTATTAGTCAGAGCAGTAGGCGGAGGAATAGTAGTAGTTGTAGTAGTTGTAGTTGTTATGGTAGTAGTAGCAGCAGTAGAAGTAGAAGCAGTAGGAGCAGCAGCAACAGTAGTAGTAGCAGCAGCAATATTAGCAGTAGTAGTAGTAGTAAAAGTAGTAGCCATTGTATTCTAGTAGCAGTAGGAGTTGTAGTAGTAGTAGCAATAGTAGTAGTGGTCGCAGTTGTAGTAGCAGTAGCAGTAGTAGTCGTAGTAGTTGTTGTAGTGGTAATAGTAATAGTATGATTTATAATAGTAGTCGTAGCAGTAGGAGTAGTAGCAGTGGTAGTAATAGTAGTATAACTAGTAATAGTAATAACAAAAGTAGCAATAGTAGTAGCAAAAATAGTAGCAATAATAACAGAAATAGTTGTAGTAGTAGTAGTACTAGGAGTAGCAGGAGCAACAGCAGCAGCAGTAGTAGTAGTAGTAGCAACAGCAGTAACAGTCGCAGTCGTAGTATTAGTAGCAACAGCAGTAATTGTAGTTGTAATAGTAGTAGCAGTTGTAGCAGTTGTTGTTGTAGCAATAGTAGTAGTACTTGTTGTTGTAGTAGCAGTAGCGATAGTAGTAGTAGTTGTTATTGTTATAGTTGTCCTAGTAGTAGTAGTAGTAGAAGAAGAAGTAGTGGAATTAGTAGTTGTAGTTGTACAAGTGGTAGTAGTAGTCGTCGTAGTAGCAGGGGTACTGGTAGTAGTAGTTGTAGTAGTAGTAGTAGTTTTAGTAACAATTATAGCAGTAGAAGTAGCAGTGGTTGTAGCAGCAGTAGTAGTAGTAGTAGTAGTTGTAGTAGAAGATGTTAACATAGTAGTAGTAAACAACAACAGTTGTAGCAGTAGTTGTGGTCGTAGTTGTCGTACTATTAACGACTGTAGTAGTAGGAGTTGTAGTAGTAGTAGTCACAGCAGGAGCAGTAGTAATAGTAGGAGGACTAGTAGTAGGAGTAGCAGCTATAGTAGTAGTAATATTAGTAGTAGCAGAAGGAGTCATAGTAGCAGTCATGACAGTAGCAATAGTTGTAGCGGTGTTAGTAGCAGTAATGGCTGCAGGCGCATGAGCAGTAGTAGTAGTACTAGTAGCAGCAGCAATTGAAGCAATAGTAGCAGTAGTATTTGTAATAGGGTTAGAAGTAGCAGAAGTAGCAGCCATAGAAGTAGTAGTAGTAGTAGTAGTAGTACTAGAAGTAGCAACAATAGCAGTAGCAGTACTAGCAGTTGTATTAGGCATAGTAGTCACAGTAGTAGTAGTAGTACTACAACTAGTAGTAGAGTAGCGGTAATAGTAGGAGTTGTAGTTCTAGTAGTACATGCAGTAGTAGTAGTAGTAGTAATCTTAGTTTTAGTAGAAGTAAGAGTTGTAGTAGCAGCTGTAATAGCAGTAGCGGTAGTAGTAATGGCAGCAACAACAGTAGTAGTAGTAGTAGTAGCAGTAATAGTAGCAACAGCAGTACGAGCAGAGTGGTAAAAGTAATAGTCGTACTTGTAGTAGTATTAGTAATAGTAGTAGTAGTAGTAGCTGTGGTAGTTGTAGTAATAGTAATAATTGTAGTAGTAGTAATAGTAGTCATTGTTATTATTATTGTTGTAGTAGGAGCAGTAGTAGGAGTAGTTGCTATAGCCGTTCGTGTAGGAGTAGTAGTAGGTGTAGTACATGTTGGAGTAGGGGTCATAGTAGAAGCAGTAGGAGTTGGAGTTGGAATATTAGTGGTTGTAGTAGCTAGTGGTAGTAGTAGTAGTAATAGCGAAGTAGTAGTTGTAGTAGCAGTAGTTGCAGTAGTAGCATTAGTAGTCACAGTTGTAGCTCTAATAGAAGCAACAGTAGTAGTTGTAGCAGCAGCTGTAGTAGTTGTAGTGATAGTAGTATTTTTAGCAGTCAAAGGAGTAGTAGGAGTATGAGTTGGTGTAGTAGTAGTAGTAGTATTAGTAGTAGTTGTTGTTGTTGTTGTAGTAGTAGTAGTAGCAGTAGTAGTAGTAGTAGTAGTAGTAGTAGTAGTAGTAGTAGTAGTAGTAGTAGTAGTAGTAGTCGTAGTAGTGGTAGTAGTAGTAGTATTAGTAATAGTAGTTGTTGGAGTTTGAGTAGTAGTAGGGGTAGTAGTACTTGGAGTAGTTGTACTTGTAGCAGCAGCAGCAGTAGTAGTAGTATTAGTAGTAGTAGTAGTTGTTGTTGTTATTGTAGTTGTTATCGTTGTTGTTGTAGTAGTAGTAGTACGAGTTGAAGTAGGAGCTGTAGTAGCAGTAGGAGTTGGAGTTGGAGTAGTAGTGGTAGTATCTGTAGTAGAATTAGCTGTAGCAGTAGTTGTTGCGTTGGAAGTAGCAGTTGTAATAGTAGTTGTATAGCAGTAGTGGCAGCTGTAGTAGTAGTTGTAGTAGTAGTGGCAGTCATAGCAGTAGTAGCAGTGATAGTAGTAGTAGCAATTGAAGTAGTAGGAGAAGTAGTAGTAGATTGCGAAGTAGTAGAAGTTGTTGTAATAGTTGGAGCACTAGTGGGAATAGGAGTAGTAGATGTAGTAATCGTAGAAGCGGTAGTAGCAACAGCAGTAGTAGTGGTGGTAATAGTAGTAGTTGAAGGAGCAATAGCAGTTGTAGCTATAGTAGTAGTGGTAGTGGTAGGAGCAGTAGTGACAGTACAATACGTGGTAGTAGTAGTAGTAGTAGTAGAAGTAGTTGTATTTGTTTTATTTGTAGTACAAGGAGTAGTAGTAGTTGTAGCTCTAGTAGTAGGTGTAGTAGTAGTATTTGTTGTAGTAGTACTAGTAGTAGTTGTAGTTGTAGCAGTAGTAGTAGTAGTAGTAGTGGTAGTAGTAATAGCAATAATAGCAACAGTAGTAGTATAGGCAATTGCCATAGTAGAAGTAGTAGAAGTGTTGGGAGAGCCGAAAGAGTGTCGAATTGGAATAAGATAGTGGGTCAGACACCAAACCAAGCCAAAAGCTTAAGCTCATGGGATATGTGCCTTTTTCACTATATGTTTTGGACCCTATCTGTCCAATATCCGATGTGGCACTAATTTATCACACCTGACACAATCACAATCTCCCCCTTCAGGTCTGATTTGACCACATCGATTTTAACACTGTTAACCAAGAACTCTTTTACTCGACTAGTTCCACTGTGTGACCCATACCAATGGATTTTTGTCGCATTCTTTTAATTTTTTAAGAGAAATTAACATGCGACTCAATTCAGTCACACCATCATGGTAATTTTGGTCTTAAGAGTTTGCATAGTTTCGAACCTGAAGTCTGATACCACTTGTAGCGCTAAATATTGATGTCCACCACAACTCACAATGTAGAAATAGAACAAAAAAAAGGAAAAGATAGCAGACAAGAGATTTATGTGGCAAAGAAGATCAAGAGGATATTGTATTGATGAGAAGAGGAAGAGAAGATTATAATGATGGAGGTGAAAGTACAATATCACCAACTCTCACAAAAGACTAAGTAGCCTAGCCATCACAAGATGTCTTGAGAGTATTAATCTATGTCTCTCTCTCACTCAATATTGAAATCCTTACATGAATAGTGTATTTATAGATGTGGCCTAATTGTGTTTTAGTAAAAGTAGAAGACTGACTCAGATAAGACTTCTGCTAATTTAATTCTCTTATTAGAAGATAAATTCACATAACGATTAGGCCCACTAAATTACTTTCTAATATAATTAAGACTCTTTGAGAAATTTGAATTCGAGACACAATTAAGCCAACATAAAAGTAGTAGGAGTTGTAGTA
>RXID01014824.1:466268-656140 GCA_005019695.1 Trichopus zeylanicus subsp. travancoricus | reverse complement strand
GGTAACGGGAACATAAGGGAGTATATTCTCGAAATGTTTAATCTTGTAGGGAAATTAAAAACACTAAAGTTAGAGCTTTCGGAAGACTTGCTCATTCATTTAGTGTTGATTTCTCTTCCTCCGCAATTCAATCAATTTGAAGTGAGGTATAATTGTCGGAAGGAGAAATGGACAATGAATGAGCTCATTTCTCATTTAGTGCAAGAGGAAGACAGAATGAAACAACATAAAACCGAGAGTGCTCATTTGGCATCATCTTCCTACGAACAAGGCAAGAAGAGAAAAACTAAAGATGTTGCGGTGAAGAAACTGCAAAAGAAGCAAAAAAATACGTCCGAGAGACATAAGGAAAAGAAATGCTTCTTTTGCAAGGACTCTTCCCATTTTAAGAAAGATTGTGCCAAATTTCACGCTTAGCGTGTGAAGAAAGGTACATCTTTTGCTCTTGTTAATCCTGAAGTTAATTTAGTTTCAGTACCTAGATATACTTGGTGGTTGGATTCGGCTACCACAACTCACATAAGTATATCTATGCAGGGTTGCCTGAACTCCCGACAGCCAAATGATGACGAGAAGTACATCTATATGGGGGCTGGAAAAGGGGTTGAAGTTGTGGGCAAGAAGTACATCTATATGGGGGCTGGAAAAGGGGTTGAAGTTGTGGGCATTGGGACTTTTCGGTTGTTATTACGTACTGGTTTTTATTTAGAATTAAATAATACATTTATTGTACCGTCTTTTAGACGGAATTTGATATCAATTTCTATTTTGGACAAAGAAGGATTTGTTTGTTCATTTGGTAATAGAAAATGTGATATTTATTTTAATTCTGTGTTGTATGAAACCAGTCATTTAACTGATAATGACAACCTTTATTTGCTTCATATAAAAAGTTCATACAGTGAGTCCCATAATATTGAAACAAAAGGCACTAAACGTAAATTTTCAAATGAAAATTCCTTTAAATTATGGCATAAGCGTTTGGGTCATATCTCTAAAAGGAGAATTGACAGACTTGTGTCAGAAGGAATTCTTGAAACACTTGATGATTCATATCATAATATTTGTGTTGAGTGTATAAAGGGAAAAACTACAAATAAGAGCAAAGTAGGAGCTGAGAGAGCTAAGGAAATTTTAGACTTGATACATACAGATATTTGTGGATCGTTCCCTACAGCTTCTTGGAATAGTCAACAATATTTTATCACATTCATAGATGATTACTCTCGATATGGCTACCTATATTTAATTCATGAGAAATCACAAGCATTGGATGTTTTTAAGTTGTTCAAAACCGAAGTTGAAAACCAACATGGTATATCAATTAAAGCTATAAGATCTGATCGTGGTGGTGAATACTACGGAAGGTACGATGGATCAGGTGAACAACGTCCAGGTCCATTTGCTAGATTTCTTAGTGAGTGTGGGATCGTTCCTCAATACACCATGTCGGGTTCTCCGAACATGAATGGTGTAGCTGAGAGACGAAATAGAACCCTTAAGGATATGGTACGAAGTATGATTTGTCGTACAACTTTGCCTCACTCACTATGGGGAGATGCATTAAAGACCGCAATGTATATTCTCAATAGAGTTTCTACAAAAGCTGCTAACAAAACCCCTTATGAGTTATGGACGGGTAAGAAACCTGTCTTAAAGCACTTACGAGTTTGGGGATGTCCAGCTGAAGCAAGGCCTTATAAGCCAAATGAAAAGAAACTGGATGCAAGAACTGTTAGTAGCTATTTTGTAGGATATGCTGAAAGATCACGGGGATTTAAATTCTACGATCCTAAAACAAGAACATTTTTTGAGACGGGAAATGCTCGGTTCTTTGAGGATGTTGAGTTTGGGGGGGGGGAAGATAATGTTAAAGGTTTTGTGTTTGAGGAGGAGTTGGAAAATATTCCTTTTCCTACAGTAGTTGTTGATCATGATCAAGCTTTCATTCCTAACATGATTGAACAACATCCGGTACAAATCCAAGACAATGCTGAACTTCCAACTCATCAAGATCATCCAGTTATTCCTCAAACCATTATTCATGAGGAAAATGTGGATCAAACTCAACATACTCAAATTCAAGAGCCTGTGCCTTTAAGAAGATCCACTGGAGAAAGGAGAAAAGCAATTTCAGATGATTATGTTGTTTTTCTTCAAGAACATGAGAATAACATTGGCTTAGAGGGAGAGGATCCACTCACCTTCCATGAAGCAGTCAATGGTTCCAACTCTCAAAAGTGGATTAATGCCATGGGTGAGAAAATGCAATCCATGAAAGACAATGACGTTTGGGATCTTGTTTCATTGCCTGAAGGTGTGAAACCTATTGTTTGTAAATGGATTTTTAAAACCAAAAGGGATTCACAAGGTAATGTAGAAAGATATAAAACTCGTCTTGTCGCCAAAGGATTCACCCAAAAGGAAGGCATTGACTATAAAGAGACTTTCTCTCCAGTTTCTTTAAAAGACTCTTTTAGGATCATCATGGCACTTGTAGCGCATTTTGATCTTGAGTTACATCAGATGGATGTAACGACCGCTTTTCTTAATGGAGACATTGAGGAAACAATTTATATATTACAACCGGAGGGGTTGGATTCCAACGAATCTAGCCAATTGGTTTGTAAACTTAAGAAATCCATCTATGGGCTTAAGCAAGCTTCCCGTCAATGGTATCAAAAGTTTCATCAAGTTGTTCTCTCATTTGGGTTTAAAGTGAACCCTGTTGAATATTGTGTATACCATAAGTTCAGTGGGAGTAGATTTATTTTCTTAATCTTATATGTGGATGATATTTTGCTTGCTAGTAGTGATGTAGAACTGCTTCGAGAAACCAAGAAATTTCTTTCGGAACAATTTAAAATGAAAGATCTTGGTGAAGCATCCTTCGTATTAGGGATCCAAATTTATCGTGATCGTTCACGAGGAGTTTTAGGATTATCACAGAAGGGTTACATTGAAAGTCTATTAAAACGATTTAGCATGCAAAATTGCAGGCCACATGATACCCCCGTATCTAAAGGAGATAAATTTAGTTTGAACCAGTGTTCCAAAACTGATATTGATTCCAAGTTTATGGAAAATATTCCTTACGTATCAGCGGTAGGGATCTTTATGTATGCGCAGGTTTGCACTCGTCCGGACCTCGCATTATATTGTTGGAATGCTTGGTAGATATCAAGCTAATCCAGGAAGAGAACATTGGGTAGCAGCCAAAAGAGTCTTCAGATACTTACAAAACACAAAAGATTTAATGTTCACATATGGGAAGTCGGATAGACTTGACATCATTGGGTTTTCTGATTCCGATTTTGTTGGATGCCAAGACAGTCGTAAATCGACATCTGGCTATCTTTTTCTGCTAGTTGGAGGTGCAGTTTCATGGAAGAGTGCCAAACAAACACTCGTTGCATCTTCCACTATAGAGGCTGAATTTGTAGCTTGTCATGAGGCATCTAATCAAGCTATGTGGCTGCGAAACTTTGTTTCAGGACTGCAAATAGTTAATGGTATTAAAAGGCCACTTAAGTTGCACTGTGACAGTAGAGCAGCAGTCTTGTACTCAAATAACAACAGGAGCTCTTCAAAATCTAAGTATATAGATATTAAGTTCCTTGTTGTGAAGGAAAGAATTCAGAGTGGGTTAATTAGTATTGAGCATGTAGGAACAAACTCTATGATTGCAGATCCGCTCACTGAGGCATTAGCACCTAAGGCCTTTCATGATCATGTTACAAATATGGGTGTTGTTGCATTTGATGCCATTTCATTTAGTGGGAGTTTGTGTTTTTATTTATGCTTGGTACTGTACTTAATGTCATGACATTAATAAATTATTCAGTTATTTTCAGTTTTCATTGTTTACTTTGAATTTTGATGTCATTTGGTTAAAGTTGGACCAGTTGAAAATAGGCATGTGCAGATCACATTACATGTAATTTTCATGCTACACATCCACACTTGATTTATGTCATTTAGTTAAATTGATGCATGAGATTAATGTGGGTTTAGTTGCAAACAATAGCAACGACTGTCTCTTTGGTCCTTGTGTTAGTGAGACTAATGGACGGAATCGGTTTAGATGACTTTTCTAGTTGTGTATACATTAAAGATGTAGAAATGTATATGCAATAGAAGTTACATGTACATGGTTATATATAGTCCAAGTGGGAGATTGTTAGAATTTGGACTATAAATCATGTACATTTATGCATAAGGATATGTAGACGTACATGTATTGCATGAAATTATTGTATATATATTTCTATTATATGGTATAAGGACCTAATTGAGGTGATCTATTTAATTTAGGGTTTTTGTCATCTAAAATATAAGTGTGGTGGCTAAATTGTGAATGTGTAGAATTCCTGGGGTTTAATTGTTAATTATTGATGGACTAATTAACAATTAACCCATTAAGATTTATGGGTGTGGTCCCTGACTGTGGAATTTGATATAAAAGGAAAAGAAACCCTAGATCCATCGGTGGTGAAATTCCAAACAGTCAGAAGACTTCCTCCCCAAAACCCTAACCCTAATTCTACTGCTGCCGCCGCCACCGCCAGGCCATCACGGCTGCCAGGCTGTCACGCCGTCCGACGTCGTCAGATCCGTGCTCTCTTGCGCCTCCGATCGTCGTTAATCCGTGCCTTCGGGCCGAAGCAGGCGCTGCCGCAGCCCGAGCAGCCTGCGCAGCCGCATGCTGGCCGACTCCGGCCTGTGCAGTCGTGTGCATGCCACCGGCCGCTCCCAACGCCGTACCCCGCGCTGAAATTGCGTCGACGCCGGGTCCCGTGCTGCCTGCGCACGACGCCTGCGTGCAGTAGCGCCGCACGCCGCCGCACCGCACGCTGCCGCCTCCACTGCCGGTCGCCGGAGCGCAGTGGACTTGATCGGGTGTCAGTCTTCTTTAATCTACTCAATGGAATCAGGTACGCTTCTGTGTTTTTTATTTTTCTCAATGATCTGACATGAATGTTTCTGGATTATTTTGACATATTTAATGAATTTCTTGCATAATCTTCTACAAATTCAAGTGCCTGAACTTTTGGGATTGAGGGAGGTAAGTGTATTGTTCCAAGACTGCGGGAAAGATCTCATCAAAAAGAACATTTGCGCTGCAGCAATGAACCTAGCCTTGATGAGACGCCAAGTTTTTTCACAAAATTCAACAGTGAGACCATCTACCCCCAGCGCATTGTCTCAAGCCATGCCTTTAATAGCCTGCTCAATCTGAGCATCACAGACCGATTGCACCAAGAGAGCATTATCTTCCGGCGTACCCATAGCTAAAGGCATAAAATTTTCCACGCATTTATATCTATGTTGCAAGTATCCCAAAAATTTTTCATACGAGTGAACAAACTCCTGTCTTTTATTTTCCTACCGATATAGTTCCTTCATCAGCACTGGTTAGCCATTTGGTCAAAGGATTATGTATTTAGATCCCCTTGTCTTTAACATCGAATGCAAGACCGTTAGCCAGTAGACTTCCTTTTCGCCGCAACAAAGCCGAGGACTTGCGCTTAAGTGCCCGCTGCTGGTCCATCTCATTAGCAGTTAATGGTTTTGCGGCCTCAATCTGAAGCAAATTAGCAAGAGAATCTAGGCACTGTTGCATTCTGTATCCAATAGAAAACATCTTTCCGCCCCTTCATTTCACAAGGAGTTAAGGGAGTCATCTTAGCAAATACTGTAGCTGTCTAAAAGCCGATCTAGTCGAAGAATCATTAGGCACCTCCACAGTAATGGAGAAGAATAGAGGGTGTTGTTGTCCAACAATTTGGGATTCGGTCGAGCTTGCCTTCTTCTCCAGTCTGCCTTCATCTCTAGTCAAATCATAGCTTGCAACACTAACACGGGGAGTTGCCAACCAACATTAACACTGTGAGCTGTCCTACCAGAAAAATTATGAGGGAGTATGCTATGATACTTAAGTTAGACATCTTTCAATTAAAGAAGACTTGTGTTAATGAGAGAGTTGAGGTTAGGAGAGGGCTTCATACTTTCATCCATTCATTTATAAAGGACTAGGGACCTAATCCTCAAGTTAAATTGACCTAACTTGGATTTCTCTTTGGGTCAATCGTCTAGAAAATTTATTTGTACTGCCGAGTGATATTCCTTTGTCATATGTAGGAGATGGAGCAAAAATTACTTATCACGCTTGGAGACCACTTTTTAGAAAAATAAGTCAACCTTATGCAGTAATCCAAGCTGCAATATCTTGAAAACACTAAAGAGAGACTCCCTTTAGTTGGCTCCATAAATCGAGATCTTCTTGGATTCTCTTGGGTTACAGAATCTTAATTATGTGTTGCAAAAACTCGGTTCAAAGTATAAGTCCAACTTTAGCAAGACAACTTGATAATTCAACGAGTTTAGCTTTGATTTAGGTAGTAGACTCTGATTTAGGTAGATTGAGTGCATAATTCATCTTGACACTTCAATGTCCCCCAAGCTTTTTAATCAAGCTACTGGTGCTCGGTTAAAAAGGCTTGAATATATTTTTCTTACTTCTAGTTGGCCAATAGGCTACTATCTGTCGTGTAGGACCAATCTCCCTCTAATTAAGTTCATAGATTGGAACCTCAAATTTTTCTCGAGTGATGTGCATACGGGATACAAGTGTTAGTGATGCATATCATTCACAATGATGGGGCCAAGATGGGAATCAATGTCATCGTTACACAACATCTCCTTATATTTTTCACTTTTGTAGGGTAGCGAACATGTCTTTGGCGTTTAGGCTTAGGCGGCGAGAAATTTCCCACCCTTGGCTGAGAGCATATCGCAGGACACTAGGGATTAAACATAAATCATTGCTTTGGGCTTATATAAGAAGGAGGTAGAGGAAAATTCTCCTTCTAGAGTTTGGGTTTGGCTAGTAGATGGACCCTTGAGAGTTGCTAGTCTCCAAATTCAAATTTCCCTCATACAATGAGATAAACCAATTCAAATATGACAAATATTTGAATTTACTAAAAGAAGAGTTTGGGTATTGCTACAACATGTACTAGATATTTTTTTTGAGATAGGTCTTATTTTCTTCTTTCCAAAGTTCATTTGAGATGTTTTTGAGGAGTACGAACTACAATTAAACAAAGCATCCACTGGGGGTTTTTTTGCTAAGATGACCTAGGTCTAGTTACCAAGATAGGGAATCCCGAGGGTTGCCATGATAAACCTGAAAGCCCTTCTCTTGGGTTTGAAATCCTTAAGTCATAAACCAAATTTGTGGATTTGAAAGACTGGAAATGCCTTGAGTGGTCATTTGAGAAATTCTTGTGTTTATATGGATTTTGTGTGGCTAGGAAATGTGGTATGCATAAATTGACTAAGTGTTAGCTCGAGACTTTAATAGGTATAAGCTAAGAGTGAAACCCAAGCCCAAGTAGGGATCATATGTCAATCATTCTCTAACTTAGTCCATTCCAATTCCAATCATGAATTGACCAAGTATTATTTCATGAACTAGGTTATCTTAGAGAAGCTTGAATATGTGCTTCCCATTTCAGCACAATAATGTATTGATCATTGTTTGACTTTACTCGATCAAATTGTAATTGCGAGAATTCACAAGTTTTAGCTTGCTTGGTAATTGGTCTCCTATTTTCATCACTTGTTCATTGAGTTGAACTTCCCTTGTCAAACATGTAGATTGTTGTTAGGTTCCTCATAGGGCTTGCATATATTGCTTTGTGGTCCTATCTACAACTGGCTATCAAGTTTTGCTCATACAAACACAGAACTGGTGGACAAAGTTCTATGGTTGGGTATCGATCTCATGATCAAAATTTGTGTGGTTTAGCATAAAGCTTATAACTAGGGATCTACGGCCAAGTGTTGAACTTGTGGTTAGGCTTTGTGTGGTCCAACACAAGCTTATAATTGGAGGTCCATGATCAAGTACTAAATTTGTGATTGAGTTTCATGAGGTCAAGTGTGGAGTTTGTAATCGGGAGTCCATGGTCAAGTGTTGAACTCGTAACCAAGCTTTGTATAATCATATGCAGAGCTTGTAACTAATGGTTTAAGATCAAGTGTTGAACTTGTAGTCAAGTTTTGTGTGGTCAAGTACAAAGCTTGTAATCAAGTGTCCATGGTTCAGTATTGAACTTCTAATTGGATTTCGGTTGAGTGGGCTTGGAAGTACATGCACAATTTTCATGAAGATAGTAGCATAATGTACTCAATCTTCTTGACGACAAGGTATTGGAGTTAAGCTCTTTTTAGTGCATGATTGACATATTACACTGGATACTACTTTCCTCCCCAATTACTCAACAATATTGAGCTAACTAAGCTACTACTCGCTGCTATAGATAGAGGACTTCACCATAATTTGGTTTCACTAGTAGAGGAGGAGGGCAAGATATGATTTGAGGTTTTCAAAGGCTAGCTCACACTCCTCATCTTACTCAAAGTGATGCTTTTTCCTAAATACTTTAAAGAAGGGAAAACACTTCTCTCCTGATTTTGTGAGGGAGCGAGTGAGAGCTATCAGACTCCTTGCTAGCCTCTGGACCCCTTTTATTGAAGTGGGGGACTTCATTTCAAGGACTATATTGATTTTCTTTGGATTTGGTTCAATGACCCTCTCTAATATGAGATAGCCGAGGAACTTTTCAACTACAACTCTAAAAGTGTACTTTTCTAAATCTAATTTCATTTGATATTTTTTAGGGTATCAAATGTCTCCTGCAAGTTTGAGATATATGATTCAAATTATGATTCTCCTCATTAACATATCATCCACATAAGCCTCTATATTCTTCTAGAGTTGTGCTTTGAAGACTTGGCCTACCATCCTTTAGTACATGGCATAATGTTCTTTAAACTAAAGGGCATGGCCACATAATAGAACATTTCCAAATCTATGATGATTGATATCTTCTTCTCATCATCAAGGTGCATTTAGATTTAGTGATACCCTAAGAATGCATCCAAAAAGTTCAGGATTTGATGTCTTGTATTGGAGTTCATGAGTTGGTTGACCATGGGAAGCATATAGACATCCGTTGGACATGTTTTGTTGAGGTATGTATTGTTGAGGTATGTAAAATCTACATATATCCTCTATTTTTCATTGCTCTAGTTTACTATCACCACATTAGCTAGCCATTCATGGCATTGAATTTCACTAATAAATCCTGCCTTCAAAAGCTTTATGCTTTGTATACTATGGGCTTCTGGTGCTTTTGAGTGAAGTGCCACTTTTTTGCTTCACATGTTTTGAACCTCTAATGATGGCAAGCTTGTGCTCCACTACCTGAGGGTCTATCATAGAGAATTTGTCTGCTGTCTAGGTGAAAATATCTTGTTGTCTTTTAGCAAACTCTATAGTTTGGATAGAAGTGGGTCCATCAAATAGAATCCAACCCTAATTGACCAACCCATGGCCACATCCAAAATGATATTCATGAATTACTTGACTACTTTAGACTTATCCCGGGGCTCGCTTCAAGATTTTCTTTATCTTTAAGCTTGGCAAACCAAGTCTCTATCACCACAAGCTTCACCTACTCTCAACTTGGTGGGAATTACATAATTAGATGGTACATAAAGATTGTTGCTTGTAGCTTGTTCAAAGTCAACCTTCCCAAGATTGCATTGTACGAGAACTGGGCTCTTACCAATAGGAAGTCTGTGAGCACTGTTGAACTTCTATGGCCTTCTTTCACTACCATGAGAAGGCATACCATCTCGTCAGAGCTTAAGGGTCTCTTGTGAAGTTAGTGAGACAACCACAATTGGGATACATTAGCAAGTCATACTTTATTTATGCCCTTACAAATAAAATATTTGATAATGCTCTTGTGCCTATCATTACCTTAAGAGCCAGTAGCCATCCAACATTGTGGTTATGACCAAGGCTTCATTATGTTGTTCTATGACATTTTTTAGAATTTGAATTATAATGGTCAATTTTTCGAATTTTTGCTTGACTTTGCGACATCTAGCATTACTGGCCCCCAGTGGGAGCATGGCATTTGACAGCATCTAGGTTGCCACTATTAGGTTGGATATGACAACATATCCTTTGATGGCTTGAGGGGGAGCTTGCAGGACTTTTTTATGCTCCAGAATTTCTTGTTTTAGCTGGTCATCATCCTTTGTTGGCAAAATTTTCTAAATCCTCTATTCTCACTTAGGTGCCTTTATCGAATCAATCTTTTGATATTCACTTTTAGGTTCCTACATTCCTTTATGTAGTGACCATAGTTTTGATGAAATCTATAATATTTTAAGGTGCCTAGTTTGTTTCTTTCTTAGCAAATTCTTGGTGGCCTCTTGAGGTAATCTTTATCTTATATTTGAGATAATAACTTGGTTTGCAAGCAGTTGACTGGGGTATTGGTACAAAACTCCAACTTCCATTCTTGTAGGTTAACCCTTGCGTATATGATGTCTTTTGTTTCTCTCTTAGCTCTCAACTATTGACCTCCTGCCAAACTACCATCATCTCTTCAATGTCAATATGCTGCTAGACTTGTTTCATAATTTTGACAAGAATTTGTGGTGGTTTCCTTGCCATTTAATTAGCCAATATTCCCACTCTCAATCCATTCATAGTTGCTACTAGCATAATGGAGCTATTCAGGTTGTTCACCTGAATCAAAGTCACATTAAATCAAGCTAAATAATTATGTAAGTTTTTGTCATTTGCTTCTTGGATCACTAGTAGTATGGATGAGTCGTAATGCAACGAGACGAGTGAGACAAATTGATTGATGAACTTTTGCTCCATCTCTAAGAAGTTCACAATGATCCCTTTAGTAAATTGGAGAAGCAATCTCTTGTTGATCCCTAAAAGATCACTTAAAATACCTTGCATATTATAATCTCTATTGCACCATGCAATAATATATTATTTTTGAAAGAGCTTACATGGTCCATCTGATCCTTAGTTTTATCATAAGCTTCCCATGGTGGCTACCACTATAGTGCATGTCTTTAATGCCATTTTTTTGACAAACTAACTATTGAGGTGGTAGATGCATATGTAGTTTACGTTGCTGATCCTTGACCACTTGGTTAATAATGTGGATATCAGTTAGCAACTAATTTCACTCAACTCTGGAAACTGAGTTATCTCTTTGGTTCTCTCGAATTAACTCTAGATGCTCTGGCCTGAGATCTTGTTGTTGGAGCAATACTCCAATAAAGTCATTGTAGCCTGCTGTTGAGGTCCCAAACCATTATTAGAAGAGGCATGTTGGGATATCATCAATTATGTGCACCTATTGGCTACTTGCATCACTGTACATTATTGTCTTGGTGGCATTGTTGGAGTGAGGCTACCTAGAGAGATATTCATACAAATCTCAATGAGAACACCATTATTGTTGCCTCATGAGTTGGGATCTGGTTGAGTCTTGTCTTCCTCTCTAACCAAATTGCAATTTGTAACACTAGCACCATGAGCTACCCATATGCAGGATTTTGGGGGAGGACACTCTAATGCTTATGTTAGGCATCTTCTATTTGAGGGAAAGACCATGAAGATGGAGAGATGTCAGATTTTTGGAAGGAAGAAAATAACTTGGTATTAGTGAGAGAGTTGAGTTTAGGAGAGAGTTTCATATATACTTCCATATCCATCTATATATAAAGGACAAGGGACCTAACCCTCAAGTTAGACTAACCTAACCTGAGGTCCTATATGAGTTAGTTTAGGGGCAATCCTGAAAATCCATTTGGCTTTACATAATGTCAAGTGGCGCGTGTAGTGGGAGTTGGAGGAAAAGGTGAAGGAGGTGGTTGCCATATTTGAGGACCATCTTGTAGAAGACATATCAGTATAGTGTAGTAGTCTAAACTACAATATCTTGAAAATGCTGGCAGCAAGACTCACGTTGATCGGAACCATAGCCCAAGGGCTGTTTGGATTCTCCCGAGCTAACCAAATCTCAACCTGAGTTGCAAAAACTCAGTTTATAGTATGGGGTCCAACTTCCGCAAAATAGGCTCGATGAATCAATAAGTTTAGCTTTGATTTAGGTAGCAAACTTCCGATTTGAACACATAACTTATTTTGACACATCAGAGGGGATTCAAGTCAATAATGCTCCATGGTGAACCATTTCATGGTGGTCAGCCTCACATGGTGAAGCCTTAGAAGCATGAACCTATGATTTGACATACCCAATTTATCATAATGAAGAACACACTTAGGGGACATCTCCAGCCAACTTGAAGCGCATAAAGTTTTATCTATCCACTTGAATAGCAACAACCCAATAGCCCTCAATTGGTTGAAGTGTTGCAACCTAGATGAAATTTGAAAACTCCTTCACCTTATAAGATGTAATAAAATTCCCAAGATTGGATCTTTCATCAAATTGAAGGATAGCATCGCAGTCTCTAGTGGCCATAAACGGCATCCCCACAATAAAAATATACAATATATGCCCCAACCCATAAATAAATTTTAAAAAGAATTGTTTATGAAACTCATAATTTTGCTTACGAGATATATTAATTGTTTTGTAAAATAAATTTTATTAAAATTACAAACACTTTTTTATAATGGCCATAAAAATATCAGTAATTTGTAGCATTTATTGACAGACGTTGAGAATTACCAGTGGTTATTTACAAATGCCGAAAATTCCTATTATTTTAAATATAAATTTTTGGCATTTGTGATAAAATGCCAAAAATTGCCGCTATTTAAAGAAAAATATATAGGGAATTAGAAGAAACACCGAGAATTACCAGCATTTTCTCCAAAATGCTGAGAAATATTTGGCGAATTTTATAAAATCCTCCCCCATGAAACCCTAACCACCATTACTATCTTGATCGGCTCCAGCACACACTTACCCCGTCTGCCCACTACCACACTCGCCCGCACTAGCTCGTACCAACCCCATCTGTCCACTGCCACACTCGCCTGCACAAGCCCACTTATGCCCCGGCCTCTGGCGCCTTGCCCATGCTTGCCCCAACACTAGCCTTGCCCGTGCTAACCCGCACTAGCCTGCCTCCACTAGCCCACCCGTGCCCTGACCTCCAGCATCACGCTTGCACTTGCCTCGATGTCAACCTGGCCTACACCAATTTGGCCACACTGCATCCGCGCTTGCCCTCGCCCCGCCCCATCCATGCCCATCATATGCCCTCGCCAGCTCCTCCTACTCGTACTGCTTCTCCCCTCTCTCTTCTCCCTCGGGCGTAGGTGTGGGCTTTTGACTCACAGGATAGTCTGATATGTCATGTTATGAGTCGTGTTTAATATGATTCAAAATCTATAATATTTGAATTGTACTTGACACGTCCCATATGTCAGATTATATCTAATTCCCTCCTCATAATCTATAAGTCAAGCACGATCCTCGGCACAATTAGAACAGACACAACACGGTCTGACCTGTAAAAATTTTTTTTACTTAATCGAAAAGAAGCTCCTAGGTACAAATGCAATGACCCTATGCAGAGCCATTATAATTTTTTTTTAAAAAATAATAATTAATATATATATTTTTATTTAAATAAAAATTTTATAATTATTAAATTAATTTTTTATTTAAATATTACTTATAAAAATCGAATCAGGTACGATGCGGGTCATGCTTGACGCCCAAATTTTCTTACGGACCGTGCGAAATACAGTTCGAACGATATCGACAACCAGTTGAAACGGGCCGTGCCGATTTAGCACCCCTACTCGATGCAGAATTTTCTTGGTCTGATCTCTCCATTCGTCGGCATGAATGCCCAAACGCGGGAGGAGCTGCTCGCCACACATCTCGAGCAGCAAAGGATCGACGTGAGCTCACCCTTCGCTTCCCATCGGCAGATCTGATTACTCTGATGTTTTTACCTCTTATTTTGGTATTTTTCGTAATATTTTAATGGTAATATTTTAGGTCTTCTTCAATGTCGATTTTTTTACGAATGAGACAATGCATATTACTGAAAACCCTCTTTCAAATTTGTGTTTTGAAAACCCTATGAAACAATTGTGGCTTTTGTGTTTGTTTTTGTTAGAAAGACGCTGGCTTTTTTGTTCGATTTCTTCAAATGAATTTATGAGTTTTCAGGGATAAATCTTTCATATAGATGGTGAATCATGGCTTTGTTTTCAATTGCTTTTGCCGATCGATGGTAGCTCGACAAAAAATGATGCATTTAGTGTCAGGATATCATTTACTTGTGGTAAATCAACATAAACATTTCACTCTGAATCAGTTGGTGGTGGTGCTAGTGCATGGACAGCTTGAACTTCATATGTTATGAAATGTGGTCCATGTAGTATAATAGTTTCACATCAGATTAGAGGTTAAGTTCTTATGTTGACATTTCAATGTGGAGATCTTGGAGAAAAGTTTAAAATCTACGCATTAACTTAGAAATTATAAGTAGTGAGGAAGTTTTGAAGGAATTCATGGACATCTTAGCCTTTTTATCAAGAAAATTTTAGTTTTTGAACTAAGGAATTACTAAGTTAATTATAAATTTAATGTGTTGTCTCAATGTTGTGCATGCTAGCTAGTACCCACCAAGCCCATGCAATCAATTGAGGTCGAATAATAGGACCCTTGACCTCGAGCCTGATATGAGATCATGTCATACTTGTGGTTCGATTTTGTTCAAATAGCTTTCACATAGGCTCGTGTATGAACTAACCCAAGATAGAAATCTCATAATACCAAACTAATGCCTAACAAGGAAACCATACTTTGAGACACTTTGTACTCTCCCCAAAATTATGTTTTTGATGTGAGTAAGCTTTTCATGAGTAATTATATCATCACCATCTGATAATCATGCTGCTAATTCCTTGGCAACTTAGTTTAGGTCGCGGGATAGTTTGCGTCACTGCAACAAAATCTTTGAGATGACTTCACTAGTCATTCTTTAGTTGTGAAGATGTACCATATATGTCTCCTTGAACTTTAATTTACGGATCCATTCACAGTGTGCATATGACTCCCACTTTCTTGTTAATTATGTTATATAGTTCTTTCAAGAACTTCTCTTTTGGGTCCTTTTCTTATCTTTGACCGCTGTTCTGTTTGCATTCCGTATGCATGTATGCTTGCTTTTGTTTTTACCTTATGGAAATTTAGTCACTCAAGCGTCTTACAGGTGGAAAAACGATAGAGGGTGGCACCTGCAATGAAAGGTCAAGGAGAAGGAAGAACGCTACCAGCTTTCTGGGATCACCAAGTCCGTCTTTGTTGCTGCAGAGCAGAAAGCCAGCATTGCCGGATCTGCCCTTATGAGCATGTATCAACAGGGGCAACATGGTTTTCGAATGCATTCAAGATGGTGGTGAAAGCAGTTGGAGATGCGAGCATGATGACCAAAAAGGTGGATAAGGCTGAGGAGGGATAAGAAGGAGATCATCTCCAGGGAGAGGAAGGGGTTGGTGGCCAAGCATACACAACTCCATCTCGATGAGCCATCGCGGGAGGAGAGGAGCCTCCCACAGTTCCTCTTTTGGGATTCTTCAAATCTTTGTTTCACATTATTTTGGTTGCATTTTTCATCAAAAAATTGTGAATTTTACAAATTTTTACTTCTCTAAAAAATTCATAATTTTTTAGTTCAGTTTTTTAAATCTTTTTTGGCACATTATCTAGATTACTGTAGCAATTTACTGCAGCAGCATTTTTTGAAGAATTTTCAGCGTTTCAGAAAAAATGCGCAGGATTTTTTCTGGGGTTTTTGACCAAAATGTGGAAAATAGTTCTTTTTCGCCAATATATTTTAAATATCGAAAAAAAAATTTCTGAAATTTAAAAATCTCCAAGAATAATTTTCAATAACTTTTTCTGACATTTCTGAAATACAAAAAAAATATCAAAAATATTTTTGCGGTATTTTTTATTTTTTGAGATATTTTTAAAGTGACAAAAATATCTAAATTTGTTATAGTTGTTGCCACCAATTGATTGGTAGTGGTCCATGCAAAACAGGACAAAGTAGGATTATAGGTGGCGTTTGGAATGGAGTCAGGGCTAGGCTGACCCCGTTCTGATTCGATTATCTTTCAAACACCTAAAATTTGACCGCACTAATATTATTTTATTCATTTAAATTTACACCAGGTTTTCACTAAAATACCCCTACTTAATCTGAACCGTCGGATCTCAATCCAACGGCTCAGACCACGTGATTGTGAAACCCTAACTATTTAAGCACCCCCCCACACCAAAGAACCCAAAACCCCGCCCGCGCCCCTCGGATGCCGCTGCCCGCAGCAGACCCCCGCCCCTCGGACGCCACCCTCCGCGGGCGAGCTCGGCCGGCGACCTCCGCGCGCGAGCTCGGCCGGCCAGCTCTGCACGCGAGCTCGCCTGGCGAGGAAGATGAACAGTACTGTATCAACAGTACTCAAACGGAGGGTATTTTGGTCCACAAAAAATTTTAACCATCTGTTAGCCAGATCAATAACCAAACAGAATTTATTTGACCGTATTAGCGTTTTACACTTTATCTCTTTTTTTAATCTTGACCTTGACCATGACCCCATTCCAAACACCACCATAATATCTAATGGTCAATTTTCGTCTTCCGAAGGAACATCATTTTCGTCCGACTCTGTGATGCTTGAGTTGCATTTTTAGCACGTTCATTCATGCTATGAAACAAGCTGGTAACAAGCCAACAACAAATTTTTCTTTTTTCTTCAAATTCAAATGGATCACATTACATTGACTGGTCATGACAATAAATTCATTATTTTAAACCCAAATAAAGCCGTAACCACACAGTATAGCTGCATGACCACAAGCCAAGAAGCTTCCTGCAAATTGCACAGCATGTTACCCATTGCATGATGAAATTTCAGAAATTCCATAAAATATCATTTCCAAAATGTAAAAGAAAAGAGAAGAAAATTTGGGGTGAAAAAAATCCCTTCTCAAGCGTCAGACCTTGATGAAAATTAGGCTATGAAAAATTCGAAAAATTACCTTCTGTCCTTTCTAAGGAGCAGACTTAGGAGCTGACAGCATTCCCCTCTTTTTACTGCAGCTCCCACCAGATGCTGAAACTTCCTTACCATTATTCTGATCACTGTAGCAAAAAAAAGTACGGTTGCGGGGGTTGTCTTAGCAAGCCCTTCTGCATATATTGCTGCCTACGGTTCCGATCCTTGACTAGCACGAGATCAGGGATTCTCTTGATATTGAGATCAACAAGAACTTGTCTACTCTGATGAAATCTGTGTTCCATGTACTTCGAATGGCCTCTGTTGAACTCTCTCCCTTGTTCTACATTGAACTCACAAGAATTTCCACTCTGAACGTAACGCCGGGTGCGGTTTCATCATAATTAACATGAGTTTTTCTCTCAACAAGGACCTGTTTCCTTTGATGAAGGTTGTTTGATAAAAAATTAGTATTATCTAACAAATAATTAAATATAAATTATTTTAAATTAAAATATAAAGGGTTATGTCTTTTTGGATAAGTTTATTTATTTTGATTTAGTGTGTTTATTCAAGAAAAAATGTATTATTTGTAGGCATTAGTTCATTAATAGATTCATAGTTTATAAATAAAGACTTGCTCACAAGTCTTTAGATAACACCAAAATAAACAAAAATTATAATAAAATAATAGATGATATCTGAAAAATATTTTTTATTTATGCTCTCAAAGTTGATCCTAAATGATTGAGATTTTCAAATAGATTCGAAGTGTAGATCAAATTTTTTATTCATATTAGACATTATATTCTCGGAATATCTTCTCATAGTCCAATCTACAATCACATGGAGAAAATACTATCCTAAAAAAAATATATTATTTTTATTTTGTCTTACCTAATATTATCTTCTATTTTATTTATAGCAATTTTTCATATTCTTGAATTTTTATAATAATAATTCTAGAATAATATTATCTTTCCAAGTTTTGATGATTATCAAAGCACAAAATTTAGAATATAGAGAAATAAATTTTATTTATGTGATATTAAGTTTTCTCTTCCCAGTTTGTGGTCATCCAACAAATATCTTAAAAGATCAAAGGATTTTAAGAGTTGCTTTAAATGAGATGCATTGAATGGCTAAGACAGTTTATTCAATGACCACAAGTCAAAGGGTTTAATTTGGATGTTTCATTCAAAAACAATACAAAAAAAAAAAACTTATTTAACTTCCTTATTATTATAAGATTTGTTAAGATAATTAATAAATTTTTTGAATGAGTTTATTAGTGTAGGAAACATTAGCTCAAAGACATACAACCATTGAAAAGTGAGATGAAAATGAGAATCAAATTCTCAAATTATACATTTTAAATAGTGGGGCTACTAATCAAATATGAGTAAAAGCTAATAAAATGATAAATTTTATTCAAAAGAGCTAAGTTATATTTATATATTACTTATAATATTTTTTAATTATTATATTTAATTTAAGTATTTATTTTATCTCTTGACTATAGTAATCGAGATTATGTATTTAGATAGTCAAGATTTTGATCAATTAGCATCTAGTCGATGATAATTTTGATTGGTCTAAAATAAACAGTGTATTTATAAAGAATTTACATTTATAAAATTTAAGTTTGTGTTGATTTTTTTATTAATTCTAAAGTATTAGTATTGTGAATTTGAATTTATTGTAATTACTTCCTAGAATATTTAATGAGTTAGAAGTGCAATAAGAAGCACTTTTGATATATAATATATGTTAAAAAGTAAGAAAAAAAATACTCACCTACTCATGGGTCAATAAACAAGGTATAATCATATCAAAGATATAATGTTTGGTAGGTATATTAAATATGTGGGAGGATTCTTTTGTCAAAAATATTTATGAGGTAAAATACTAGTTAAATCTCAATAATACTTCTATTTAAAATAGAGGACAAGTTTGAGAGGTATGAGATTGTTACTAATTAATAGATAACTTGTTTAAACTCACTTTATCACATTGATGCCGATTATTATTAGAAACTATATGCATGGGATATTAGGCTATCCAAATAAAAATCTATCGGAAAAATATATGCTAGGAGGTCAATATTTTCAATGCATAAACTTCAAAAAATAGTGAGGCTGAAATCTATTCCTAAATAAAGTTTTATACCCATTGCATTGTATTGTACAATAAGAAGGTTGAATTTATATACTTTTAATAGATTCATAGCTTATGTAGGGTGTTAAAGTGGTTGTTAATATTCTTTCATGAATCTATCTAAATAAGTAGGAGGTGGGTTGTTTTTACATATTATTATTGATAAAATTTAGAGAGTACTTGGTAAAAAGGATCATCACATGATATTAAACAAAGATAGTTTGGTTGTTTGAAGTAAGACAAAATCCAAATTGAAAGAGTTGAGAAGGCCTTAAAAAAGTGACATTTGTCGGGGTTACAAAATGCTGGGACATTAACAAAAAGAAGCTACATCTACAACCAACATGACTCTTTCATTCCTACATCTTGCTTGTACAATAGTTTTAGGATTAATGAAAAATATAAAATATTTTTAAAATTAGACATATATATATGTATATATTATTATTAGATAAAAAATGGGGAATTATTGTATGAAATTAGTATTATTTAGTAATAATTAAATATAAACTATTTTAAATTAAATTATAAAAGGCATGTCTTTTTGTATGAGTCTACTTATTTTGATTGAGTCTATTTAACAATGTATTATTTGGATGCATCACTGTATCAATAAATTTGTAGTCTATAAATAAAAATTGCTCACAAGTCTTAAAAAATAGAAGATAGAGAAAAAAAAAATAGATGACATTTCAATATAATTTTTATTTTTCCTCTTAATGTTAATATTGAACGATTCAAATTTTTAAATGGATTTAGAGTACAAATTGAATTTTCTATTCATATTAGACATTATATGTTTAGAATATCTTACAGAAAAATTCTTTTCAATCATTTTGTCTAATATTACCTTTTATTTTTATTTCTTATTTTATAATAATTTTCCATGCACTCATTTAAATGGTGTTTATTCATTGGCAAGTGGCCCATGAACTATCTCTCTCTTGTCCCAAATTGAAATCACGATCTGAATTCTGATTTTTGATCTTTGGACTTCTCCGAATTTGCTCCATAAAATAGACACGTAATAAATTTTTTTTTAAATAGCATAATTGGTTAATATTAGGACAGAATCTCTTTCTCAATGACGATTTATCTTTATATTAAATTAATATAAAAAAATAAGGGCTAATTACCTATACCCCTTAGATTTTTCTTAATTATCAAGAACTCTCTGAAATTTTCATAATTACTTATACCTCCTTCCTTTTTAAATTATTTACCTATAACCCATGATTGTTATTTAATCAAATTTTTTTTCCAAAAATTTCACTTTTATCCTCCGTAATTTTACAATTAAATTCCTAAAAAATTTATTATTTATTTTATATATAACTTTCAGATATTTACGTGTGACACCCTAAAATTAATCATATTTATAAAAAAAACTCCTGATATTTACAATTAAACCTTATCTCCTTTCCTGCTGCAACCTAACCCCGCACTGTTGCTCTGCTGGTCCCCCGCACTCTCGCGCCCTCGTAGCCCCGCTTCCCAGCTCCCTTGCGAGCAAATCCGCACCCCGCCTGCCCCGCCTGTGAGCAGATCCGTGTTCACACCTCCCCCCGCAAGCCGATCTGCGTCTGCCTCTCCCGCAAGCGAGTAGATCCAAGTTCGCACCACACCCCCACACCCCCCTCCCCCACAAGCTAATCCGTGTCTGCCTCTCCCGCCGCGAGCAGATCGGCCTCCGCCTTCCCCGCCGGCAAGCCGATCTGTGTTCGTTCCCCTTGCACCCCCCCCCCCCCACCCCCCCCCCCCCCCACCCCCGCCCCCCCCCCCCCCCCTCCCCCGCCCCCCCCCCAAAAAAACCCACCACCCAAAACACACACACACACATCACACAAAATAAATAAAAAACTTCTTTCCGCGAGCGCGGGCGTGGGCGTCATGCCAGTGAGGGCGCGCAAGCTCGTGGGTGAGCATGCCAGATGCCGGTGCGAGCGCGGGACCCATGTCGGTGAGGGCACACGAGCAGGTGAGCGCGTGGGTGAGGATGCCTGAGGCCGATGCCCTTGGAGTGTGAAATATTGCGTTCTTTTTTTTTGGGAATCGACGGAAAGAAGGGGAAGAAATCCAAGCACATTGAGCCGGAGAAACGGCTGCTTCTCTACAATATCGGAGCTTGTCCATGGTTCATCTCCTTCCTCTTCGTGCCACTTTTACTTCCCAATCGAGGTCCCTGGCTTCCGATGCCCTCGTCGAGCTCAAGCCCGGCGAGATCGGAACGATCTCCGGCATCCCTGAGAAGCACCTCCGCCGCAAAGTAATTCTCTAATCCACTTTTCTCGTTCT
The DNA here is from genome assembly GCA_005019695.1 of Trichopus zeylanicus subsp. travancoricus. Lineage (NCBI taxonomy): Eukaryota > Viridiplantae > Streptophyta > Magnoliopsida > Dioscoreales > Dioscoreaceae > Trichopus > Trichopus zeylanicus. The sequence continues at coordinate 634,800 of RXID01014824.1, read as the reverse complement.
TGAAAATTATCTTTCCTAGGGTTTTCTATGCAATCCTTAAATTTAATTGAGATTACATGGGATCTAAGATTTGGGAAGTTGGTGTTTTGATTGATTTCATAACCACTAGAGAAGGCAACATTTGATAGATTGAATAGATAACTAGTTGGAGGTGGTCACCGTCTTGTGATCGGCATCCCATGAGCTACTTCTCGTTGGGCATCAGTGCCCCAACGTCGGGACTGTGGACAAGTTCAATGCTAGTCATGCTGTTGGTGCCATGAACATCTCTTGCATGTTCAAGGTTGGATCAAGGTTGACCAAAAACCCTAACTTTCTAGAAGAAGTATCATCTGTTTTCTGAAAGGATGATAAAATAACTGTGGGTTGACAGAGTGCGAGAAGGTCACTCATATTTGCTATTGAGCTTTCTTCTGCTGGTTTTTATGGTGTCACGGATATCACTGGTGGTTATTCAACATGGATGCAGACTAGTCTTCCCACCAAACAGTAATAGTTCACAGAAAATGTGATCCTGCTCTTTAGAGTTGAGAGATGGAAATGTTATAAGCAAACGCTGTACAAAATAATATGTAATTATCCTGAACTATTGCAATAAGATTATACACAGATTTTTATTAGATCCTTATCTGCGAATGTACTACATACTCATCACTACTATTTTGGATGTAAACACTATAACGTATGTATTATGATGTCATATATTAGAATATGTTGTATCCATATGATTAGTTATGTGTCTTTTAATATGCGTATGTTAATTACAATCTTATTCCAGGAAATACATAATTTTTCATGTTAATTTTTAAGCAAATTTGTGTCAAAGTTTAGACTTATCTATAAATAAAAATATTTAATGAGTTTATTTATAAATGTATAAATATTAACCTTGTAATTAAAAATTGATATACTTAAAAACCTTCCATGTCTGTTTTCTAAAATTTTATTGTAAAAAAAATAAAGTTGTGACTTATTTATAAATAAAAAAATTTAGAGGGCTTATTTGTAAATATAAAAATATTAAACTTATATTTTAAATACCTAAATTACAATCTTCATATTTCTACAAATATTTCAAGGGTTCTATTTGTAAATGTACAAATATTAAATTTGTAATTTTAAATTTATAGTTTAAAATTTTTCAATGATTTTTTCATAAAATTTTAATTTAAAATAATAAAATTTGGACTTATTTATAAACAAAATATTCAAAGGTTCTATTTGTAAATGTATAAATATTAAACTTGTAATTTTAAATTTAAAGTTTAGAAACTTTCAATGACTTTTTCATAAAATTTTATTTTAAAAATAATAAATTTTTGACTTATTTATAAATAAAAATATTCAAGGGCTCTATTTGTAAATGTACAAATATGAAACTTGTAATTTGAACTTTTAAGTTTTAATACCTTCAATGTCGTTTTTGTAAAATTTTATTTAAAAAATAATAAAATTTGGACTTATTTATAAATAAATATATTCAAGGGTTTATTTATAAATGTATAAATATTAAACTTGTGATTTGAAATTTTAAGTTTTAAAACTTTCATGTTGTTTTTTGTAAAATTTTATTTTAAAGATGATAAAATTTGGAATTTATTTATAAATAAAAATATTCAAGGAATCTATTTGTAAATGTACAAATATTAAACTTGTAATTTAAAATTTTAATTTTTAAAACTTCAATATTGTGAAATTTTATTAAAAAATTGATAAAAATTGGGCTTATTTATAAATAAAAATATTTGAGGGGTCTATTTGTAAATATACAAAATATTGAACTTGTATTTTAAAATTTTAAGTTTTAATACCTTCAACTCTTTTTTGTAAAATTTTATTTTAAAACTTATAAATTTTGGACTTATTTATAAATAAAAAGTATTCAAGGGACTTATTTGTAAATTCATAAATATAAATTTCGTAATTACATTTCTTGTATAGGGTTTATTTGTGAAATATTTAAAACATTTAAGGTTTTTTTAAAATTTTTATTTGAAAAATATTAACATTTGGACTTTTTATAAATAAAATATTCAAGAGTTTATTTGTTAATATACAAATATTAGTATTTATTTATGAAATATTTAAAATATTTCAGCTCATTTATAATTATTTATTTGAAAAATATTAATATTTTGATTTTTTTTATAAATAAAATAATTTAAAGGGTTTATCTGTAAATATTTGGGAGAAAGAGTAGACGGTGAAAAAATAAATTTTTTAGGTATTTAATTATAAAATTACGGAGGGTAAAAGTGAAAATTTTGAAAAAAAATCAAATAAAGATTGTAGGCAAATAATTTGAAAAAAAAAGAGAGGTAGATAATTATGAAAATTTTGGAAAGTTTTTGATAATTAAAAAAAATTTTCAAGAGCGTAGATAATTAACCCAAAAAATAAATGTAATCTTCCAATGAGCCCCTTTTTTTTATTTTTCAGATTTGGTTACTACTTTCCATCAGTTTGTTAAAAAGAAGGCTAAAAGATGAGCTCCAAATGCAATATTCGTTTACAGCTACAAAAAGATCTTTTTTTAAGAAGAACAAATATGAAAAGATCGCAAAGTGGAAATTGCAAATATCCAAAAGTGATTTTCAGGATTTATATGCGCAATTCCCAAAAATCAGGTATTTTACAATAAAATCTTCTCCGTATACATTTTTAAAAAAAAAACAGAGGCTCATGCCCAATTTTGTAAACCACTTATGGCATATAAGCGAAAAAGAAAATTAACGAAAAGGACAGTATCGCGTCAACCACGCCGGCGCATCCCATCACCGCTGCACCGCCCCCACATTGGTGTCGAAGACGTCACCGGCGTTGGACAATGCCGGAGCACTTGCCCTTGACCCATCTGATTCCCCGAAGAACTGAGGCCTTGACCTTGCCCTCTACGGCGTAGGCTTTGTAGCTTGCCATCCTCCGCTTCCGCTTCGCCTCCGGGTCGCCGAAGCACATAGCGCCCGGCCTCCACTTGGCCGACGAGCGCGGAGGAGGCTGCGACCGGACGGGGCTGAATTCCTTGGGGGCGACGATGTCGAGCTTGCGGTCGCCGGTGCCGGTGGATCGGATGGTGGCGCAATACGCCGGGTCCGGTTTGGGCATTTGGGAGCGGAGATGATTTCTAGGGCTAGGGTCTCTTGGAGGATTGGGATTTGGAGGAGGATTAATAGGTGACGGTGGAGAAGAGGAAACGGCGGGGACGAACAAGGCTCTGCGGAATTTTCTGTTTTGGGAATAAAAGTACGTCAAGACGTATAATGGGATAAGCGATCATTAGATGCATAATGCAATTACATACTGCTTTGATGTTCGTGGGTGACAGTAAGATTAATTTTTCATAATCACGTATATATTGATATAATAGAGTTATAATACAAATCGTGTGATGAAGATAATATAATTAAAATTAACATAATAAAATAAATTATAAATCACTTACATAAGAAGTATTATAATTTTTATTTTTGATTCTACTTTTGATCCCCATTTTTATTATATTTTTTATTAAATTTATAAACTTTTTGTATAAGAGAATCACAAAAATTATAAATCTAAAATTTATAAGTCCAACAAAATAAATAATAAATTTTAAAATTTCATATTTACATGTTTTATAAAATAAATATACTATCAAACTTTTTAACTTTAAAATTTTAAAATTTTAGAACATTACAAGTTTTAAAATTTAAAAGTTTACAAAATAAATATACTAAAATTTTTTTTTATAACTACATGATCCAAGTTTTTTATTCATTATGTTCTTCTTTACTGATCAGACCAAAAACTTAAGGGATAAAATTACAACTAGTCTAAGACAAAAATATAACTATGTAATAGGGCCTTTACAAAATGTGAGAACCCTAATTTTTCAATTCTCAACCATTTAGCTTTTCTTTTCACCTTTTCCGACTTTGATCAACATTTCCGGATACATTCGCCTCCAATCACCATCTCTGTACCTCCCACCTTATTTTTCTTGATTTCTCTGGCAACCTTCTCTCTGCTATTTTTGGTGTGTTCCTCCTATCCCATATTTTATCTTTTTCCTTGGCAACACCATTATTCTAATGGTGTTAAAATAGGTCTTCAATTCACAAACTGGTCTAATACGATAAATAATGATTTGTGTTTGACACGATTTAAAATTTACAGTAGTCTAATCGTGTTGGCACAATTCATATGTCGGATCATATTTGACATAATTCATATGTCGGACCGTGTCTATCGCTCTACGCGTGATCCATGAGCCAAACACGACCAATGATATGATTGAGCCAAATACGACATGGTAGATTTGAGCCAAATACGGCATAACTCGATTCGTGAATTTTTTTTTTTTTTTTCAAATCAAGAGTCTTGTAGCCAAGACTTAAAAGGTGTAAAATGACTTTGATTAGTTAAAAGGTGTTACAAAGGATAACCAAGGTTACAAGTCTATAAATACAATGGCTCTTTGCTTTTACAAGAGCTGTGGTATATTTTTTAAAAATGTATTCATTTTTTAATTTAAAAAATAAAAAGTAAAAAATTTAATTATTAAATTTTTTTTATAATTTATATATATTTAGTTATATTTTTTTAAAAAAAAAATTGGAGCAAGTACCACGCGGCCCAAGGGTTATACCTCTAATTGGTTACTATATGTCGAAAATAGTATTAATAGTCCGTTTAAAGGGCGGACACGATGGTTCGACGCCTCTAATTATCTTCTTTTTTTTTTAAGCCAAGTCTGACAGTCTTTTGTTGGCTCTAAACGCCTCCTTTGTCGGCACCGATAGATTACCAATACAGGCCGAAGACATTTGTGCTAAATTTTTTGAAAACCAAAGTTGGATTTTCTACGTCGACATCACGACGTTGGTGAGCAAAAAAGTGCTCGAGGAGAAAGCGGGCGGGGGCGTACGGGGAGAAGGGCATCTCGAAAACTGAGGTCAGAGAGAATGAAGAGGCATCCCATTACTGACTACATGCACTTAGTGCTAGAGATAAGACCCTTTACAAAGTCAAAATACAATTCGTTTACTCACCCAGGACTAGTTGATGCATACTTGTATTCTAAAAATAAAAACCACATGATATTTGAATGAACATGGAAAAGTAAATACAAGCAAATAAAAAACTGAGTAAATGCATGCTTCTTACTTAAACAAGCAGAATCGTATCCCAACCAATACATGAGAAATCAATATATTATAATATCTCGAAAATAACATTCATAAAAATTTGGTATTTAGCCCAATTAACAAACAAGTTGGGAGTTTATCCCAATTATCCACTTGTCAAGTAAAATACACAAATCCAAACTTTGAATGGGTAACATCAACAATCAAATTAGGGATACTGTAGAATACCTTGGTGCTTTCATTTCACAAGGTATTGGACACGAGTAGGGGAAGGAAAACAAGGATGGTTGGGGAAATATGCCAAGAACAAGAGATAATGACAGAGTGAGAGGAAAAGAGGATTTATCCCAATTATCCACATTTTTCAAGTAAAATATTCCAAGTCAACTTTACATGGATAAAATCAATAGTCAAATTAGGAGATTCTATAGAATATATTGGTGCTTTCACTTCATAAGATATTAGAAACAAATAGGAGAATGAAAACAAAAACCATTAGGGAAACATGCCAAGAACAAGAGGCATTGAGAGAGAAGAGTGAGCAGAGCGGGGTGGGGCAGGAGGGGGGGCACGAAGAAGGTAGATGACACCATGGGTAAAGCTCACTTGTTGTTGTGACAAATGCTCATCGAAAACAGGGATTGAGAGACATGGAAAGACCGAGTAGTGGAAAGACTCCGTGCAATTGATACATGACTGAAAGAATACCAAGTGCCGAATTGGAGTTGAAGTGGATTGAACGTCGAGAGACCAAACATTAGAGAGAAAACAACTGGAGGAAAGTCATGGCGCTGATTTAAACTTTGAATACATGTAGGTTTTAGATTAAAATTGAAGATGATGAAGGCTTAATTGAAAATTGAATTTCTAAATTTACTTTTCTAACTACTTGGCATGTAAGGGGCAAAGTCAAAAATCTCCCAACCAAGTCAGCACCAAATAGCATAGTGTGGCTAAAAAGGAAAATTATTACACAAGAACAACTAAAAAAAGAAGAGAAATTTTTGGACTAAACTATATAAAAAAGTTTTTTAGCAGGCTATACGGAATTTTTTGCTAATTTTATAGATTGTAACAAATTGAGCATCATACGCTGCTATATCTAATTCTCTCAATCAAGTTTATACATGTCCGGTTGAGTCCTAATTACTCTAAGGGAGGATTTTAACTAGGGTGATGAGTTTGGTATGAACATGATCCTAGGGTTGCCCAGCTTACTGATGAGTAGTGATAGCTTTTAAATGAGTATGGTCTGGCAATATAGTTGAACTACTAAATGTTGTTACCTCAATCTATTTGTAGCTTTTTGTTTTGCATCTATCCAGATTGTTTTTCCTCTACTCCCTATGTGCATGTTTTTTGTTGTGGGAGCTTGGTTCGTCATTAGCTTCGATATGAGAGTTTTTTTTGAGATCACAGTCTGTTAATTTAAATTTCTATCAATCTATGAGAAGACAAATTTGAAAAAAATCATTAGGAACTGTCTGGCGACAGCGCTCCAATGTCCAAATCAATCACAATGAAAAGAAAATAGTATAATTCTTTTTTTTGTGAATACTATACTATTTATAGTGTATAGAGGTGGTTCAACTTATCTAAGACCTCTTGGTCTCAATGGAGATATTCGCCGAATCCTCTATAACTAATTACAATAAATTCTAGATCTCTCGAGATTATATTTTGGGTAGTAAAATATCTGTAGATATTCAAATCATTTGGCTAAAGTGTTTATGCACTAAGGTTTCTGAGCTTATGATTCACCTTGTAATGGCCCTTCATTGGATCCACCAAGCTGTAATTACGTTAAAGGTAGGATCGGTTTGGGAACCTCAGTTAGCTTTATTGATGGCTGGATATTTGGACATGGATTCAACTTTTTAATTTGGTCGATTTGATTCGCTACATTATCAGTGGCCCCAACTTCAAGTGTTGATTTTTTAACTCGGTGTACGGAGTTATGTCGGTCTTCACCAACTCAGTACAAACCACAACCATTGTGACTCCTCAAAATTGAGCTATTATCATGTTAAATCTCGTGAAATCATTAGGCCTTGCTCCTTCTTCAGATGGTGACGTCGAGCCATCAATTCAATTATTGAGGTGTCATTCGATACTAATACATGCTCTTTGTGATCATCATCCAAACCACTTCTTGTGATTAAGCTCAAATATATGATATGTGTTTCTCGTGATTTGGACAATGAATTTGAACTCCCACTTTTTGATATTTAGTAACTTGGATTGAGACACATAGAGGCCATCCAATAGTTTGGTGAGGGGTATATATAGGTCTTTTTGTTCCCAATTCCCATTTTTTTGCCATTTGAATTCTCTAGTTCCCTTTTTTGGCAATGTTTCTATCTAGATTCCAGTTTTCTTCTCCAATGGCTTCCCCAAGCTCTTCCTCTTCTAGAGTGGCCCCTCAAGTGTTGGAGATGGTCATCACTACCATTGTTGTTAACATCATCAACTCTAGTGCCATCGCACCACTCGCACTTGTGCTCCGGCTCACAGCCATGCCTACTCCTCCGTGATTCGAGTAAGTTCTTTTTTCTTTATTTTTTGCAAAGTTTCAGGTTGATTTATCTTATCTTCCATATTTCTCCTACATTTCCACTTCAATATGACAACTTATTATATAAAAACTTAGGCTAGAAACTTAGTAACCTTAGATGAACTTTAGGCCCACTTCGGATGATCCTATATGAGAACATCCAGTAGTTAGGAGTACTCATAAGTGAATTTCACTGAGATTGAATAGTAAGGAAAATGTCCTGTGTTACCTCGATTGTTCTCTATAAATAGCAAAACCTAGCTTTGTCATTGGGCAAATTAAGACCTCTTGATCTCAATGGAGATATACGCCGAATCCCCTGTAACTAATTACAATGAATTCTGGATCTCTCAAGATTATATTTTGGGTAATAAAATATTTGTAGATATTCAAATCATTTGGCTAAAGTGTTTATACACTAAGGTTTTTGAGCTTATGACTCACCTTGTAATGGCCCTTCATTGGATCCACCAAACTGTAATTACCTTAGAGGTAGGATCGGTTTGGGAACCTCAGTTAGCTTTATTGATGGCTGGATATTTGGACATGGATTCAACTTTTTAATTTGGTCGATTTGATTCGCTACATCATCAGTGGCTCCAACTCCAAGTGCTTATTTTTTAACTTGGTATACAGAGTTATATAGGTCTTCACCAACTCAGTACAAACCACCAACCATTGTGACTCCTCAAAATTGAGCTATTATCATGTTAAATCTCGCGAAATCATTAGGCCTCGCTCCTTGAGATGGTGAAGTCGAGCCATCAGTTCAATTATCAAGGTGTCATCTGATGCTAATACATGTTCTTTGTGATCATCATCCAAACCATTTCTTGTGATTAAGCTCAAATATATGATATGTGTTTCTCGTGATTTGGACAACGAATTTGAACTCCCACCTTTTGATATTTAGCAACTTGGATTGAGACACATAAAGGCCATCCAATAGTTTGGTGAGGGGTATATATAGGTCTCTTCGTTCCCAATTCCCATTTTTGGCCATTCGAATTCTCTAGTTCCCTTTTTCGGCAATGTTTCTATCTAGATTCCAGTTTTCTTCTCCAATGGCTTCCCCAAGCTCTTCCTATTCTAGAGTGGCCCCTCAAGTGTTGGAGAAGGTCATCACTACCATTGTTGTTAACATCATCAACTCTAGTGCCATCGCACCACTCGCACTTGTGCTCCGGCTCACAGCCATGCCTGCTCCTCTGTAATCCGAGTAAGTTCTTTTTTCTTCATGTTTTGCAAAGTTTCAGCTTGATTTATCTTATCTTCCATATTTCTCCTACATTTCCACTTCAATATGACAAATTATTATATAAAAATCTAGGCTAGAAACTTAGTAACCTTAGATGAACTTTAGGCCCACTTCGGATGATCCTATATGAGAACATCTTGCTGTTAGGAGTACTCATAAGTGAATTTCACTGAGATTGAATAGTAAGGAAAATGTCCTATGTGTTACCTCGATTGTTCTCTGTAAATAGTAAAACCTAGCTTTGTCATTGGGCAAATTAAGACCTCTTGATCTCAATGGAGATATTCGCCGAATCCTCTATAACTAATTACAATGAATTCTGGATCTCTCGAGATTATATTTTGGGTAGTAAAATATCTGTAGATATTCAAATCATTTGGCTAAAGTGTTTATGCACTAAGGTTTTTAAGCTTATGACTCACCTTGTAATGGCCCTTCATTGGATCCACCAAGCTGTAATTACCTTAAAGGTGGGATCGGTTTGGGAACCTCAGTTAACTTTATTGATGGCTGGATATTTGGACATGGATTCAACTTTTTAATTTGGTCAATTTGATTCGCTACATCATCAGTGGCCCCAACTCCAAGTGTTGATTTTTTAACTTAGTGTACGGAGTTATGTCGGTCTTCACCAACTCAGTACAAACTGACAACCATTGTGACTCTTCAAAATTGAGCTATTATCATGTTAAATCTCCTGAAATCATTAGGCCTTGCTCCTTCTTCAGATGGTGACGTCGAGCCATCAATTCAATTATTGAGGTGTCATTCGATACTAATACATGTTCTTTGTGATCATCATCCAAACCACTTCTTGTGATTAAGCTCAAATATATGATATGTGTTTCTCGTGATTTGGACAATGAATTTGAACTCCCACTTTTTGATATTTAGTAACTTGGATTGAGACACATAGAGGCCATCCAATAGTTTGGTGAGGGGTATATATAGGTCTTTTTGTTCCCAATTCCCATTTTTTGGCCATTCGAATTCTCTAGTTCTCTTTTTCGGTAATGTTTCTATCTAAATTCCAGTTTTCTTCTCCAATGGCTTCCCCAAGCTCTTCCTCTTCTAGAGTGGCCCCTCAAGTGTTGGAGAGGGTCATCACTACCATTGTTGTTAACATCATCAACTCTAGTGCCATCACACCACTCGCACTTGTGCTCTGGCTCACAGCCATGCCTGCTCCTCCGTGATCCGAGTAAATTCTTTTTTCTTCATTTTTTGCAAAGTTTCAGGTTGATTTATCTTATCTTTCGTATTTCTCCTACATTTCCACTTCAATATGACAACTTATTATATAAAAACCTAGGCTAGGAACTTAATAACCTTAGATGAACTTTAGGCCCACTTCGGATGATCCTATATGAGAACATCCCACAGTTAGGAGTACTCATAAGTGAATTTCACTTAGATTGAATAGTAAGGAAAATGTCCTATGTGTTATCTCGATTGTTCTTTATAAATAGTAAAACCTAGCTTTGTCCTTGGGCAAATTAAGTCTAACTAGATTTTCGTATTTATAATAGACATTTCTGAACCCAAAGAGAGCTCCACTTCAGTTTGGTTATGGATTATTGAATCTATACTTAGAGAAAAGCCAACTGATTACTTGGTTCTAGTGTTTAGATTTTTGGTTGGCACTGAGGTCAATCTTTGGGGGTCAGTAGATGAGAGTAGAAAACTTCTGAGAGAGTTTGGTTTTGTATTTTCTATTTTTTGGGAATTATTTGAGGGAGGATTTAGGTATCTCATAAATGACTTTACCCATGACTTCTTAGCATATTGGGACCTTATCTCATATTAACTTGTCCCAAACTCTATGTAGTTCATCATAACCTTTTGAGCTTTAACCAAGTCTAAGGGAGTTATCCCCACTATAGAGATGCTCCAAGATGCTTTCAGGGATTACAAGAGGGTCAAATATCAGTAATAGATGGTACTTTGTTTAGAAGAAAATTTTTAAAATTTTCACATCCACTCCCTCCTCTATCTATTTTTAGAAAGATCCCCTAATAGGGTATTTACCCATGAGTATCAAAGCCTTCGGAGTGAGTGGAGTAATCTCACCAACCATCGAGCTAATCCTAAAATACTCATCGAGGAGTGTAGGCTCTTTGCATCTTGGATTGAAGGTTGGAGAGAGTGAGGGAGTTAGGTTAGCTTGGTCCACTGAGGTGCACCTTGACAACACGGTCTATTTGTGGCTCACCAATCCAATATGCATCCCATATTTTTTCCATTTGACCTTAGTAACAAGGGCCAAGTTAGTACTATTTAGCTCATTGGTTTGTGTCTTAAATAGGATTAGAGTAAATTGCCTTTATGAATGAGGGACTTAATAGGAGAGTTGGTGCTCCTTGGGTGGTCAACCCTCCCCAACTGCCATGAAAGAAGAAAAACTTCGCGGGGAGATAGCCAAATCTTCTTTGGCGTAAGAAGCTCTTAAAAAAAAGAGGAAAACAACTTTGGCCAAAGAGGGCAGCAGTCATGCCACATGTTAGGGGGGAGAGGAGGAAGAAGAAAGGGTGATTTTCCAACCTATTTTTCTTGCCACTCCACCTGATGGCCTCCCTCTATCAACTAAAGCTTCCAATTCTCCAACCCCACCATTGACCATTCCTCTTGCCGTGGTTCTCACTAAGTTGACTATGGCATTAGTAGACCACCAAGGGATGGTGATTGAGCTATTGCCGATTCGCCCCTCCTCGACCCAAAATTTCAACTTCAAACTCAATCAGCCACCACATAGTAAAGCATATAGCCAAGTTGAGTGCTAAGGAGTACTTCAAGTTTGACCTTGGTTTGGACTTTAGCTATCCAACACTGAATCTCCCAGATAATGAGCTCCTTATGGAAGGGATCCTCAACTATGAGATGCTATGTAACTCATTCTTCTCCTTAACTTATTATATATATATATATATATATATATAAAATAAGTTAAGGAGAAGAATGAGTTACATAACGTCTCATAGTTGAGGATCCCTTCCATAAGGAGCTCATTATTTAGGAGATAATTTTTTACCCACTAAATTTTGGTTCGAGTTTAAGTCCTAAAACCCTTCCATTTGATTGTAGAGATTCTTTTCCTCCCAAAGGAAGGTGTCCTGGCTATGGGCCAAGGTTACTGCATTTGACTTCGAGGTGGCCCTACTTCGATCTCATCTTGCCAACCTCCAACTTGATGTGCAAAAGGCCATGGATGAAAAGGCTGAGGTAGAGACTAAAGAAGTTGGATAAAGATGCCAAAGTTGTCTCTAAGGCTGATAAGCTATTAGTAGAGAATGCTTGAGTTGAGGCTAAACGAAAGTTTGGCAAGCTCTAGCTTTAGTAGGAAAATGAGCTAAATAAAGCTAGGGAGGAAGCCATGATTTTGTATCTCTAGAGAGAGAGATCCTGCATATTCTCACTTAGACCTAGCTTTAGCTATGGTGGAGTACAAATTGAGCTCAAAGAACCTTTAGTCTCAAGGTAACCTTTCGGCTATCTCATTCGACGAGGGTTATCATTGTTATAGGGACATCATTAGTCACTCCTTCAAAGAGCTCGTGTTTGATTCTAAAAGTCTCCACACTGAGCTCTATAACCTCAAGCATATTCTTCATCTAAAAGAGGAGTACAATGAGATCCTTGCTTGGGATGAAGCCATGCTTCAATTTAGCTCCAACCTAGGTTATTGCCTAAGCAAAGATAACGTTGGTGATGTAGCTAAGGCACTTACTAAGTAGTTGAAGTCCCAAACTCCCTTGTACTTTACTCATGTAGTTCTTTTTTACTATGAACTGAAGTCTATAACTAGGAATTATAATATGCTTACTTTTAGATATTAATAAAAGTCTTTGCTTTTCTTTTTCGCACAAGTTTTGTTTTGGATATAATGGTTTGTCTTGGTTCAAATTTTTACTATTATCTGTTTGTAATAATCTAATGAGTTTCAACTCAGTCTTTGCCGAACTAATCTTGGTTCTATTCAAACAAAGAACTTAATTTGGTAGTAAGCCTTTGTTTGAATCAAAAGATGTTTTATCCTAAAAATTCTGATCAAAGTTTTTACTTGGTTTCTTACCAAGTCAATCATGATTTTATCCAGAAAAGAATTCAATTCGACAACCACTTGTTTCTCGAATCACAAATGATTTTATCCCAAAAATAAGTTTTAACTTGGATCAATAATCCTTAAGAGGTAAAAACTTGATTTGGTTTTATTATCTTAAGCTTCAATAATCCCAAGTTTTCCCTTAGGGCAAAAAGCAAGTTAAGTTTATATTCAATTTTTGGAATAAGCCATATCTATCATGATAAATTTTTAAGTGGAGCTATTATTTGTTGAGTAATCTGGTGTTTGGTTGGCATCTTCTATGACTCAGACAAATGTATAATCTAATATCGAGCTTTGTGCGTTGGTTAGGTGCAAGGGTTAAAGTTGAGATTTTTGTATCTTAGGTAGGTGCATGACTTAGAGTTGATGTTTTTGTGCCTCAAGTAAGTACATGACCTAAAGCCAGGATCTTTGTGTCTTGGGTAAACGTGTAATTTAGAGCTGAGGTTTTTGTGCCTCAAGTAAGTGAATGACCTGGAGCCTAGGTTTTTATGCCTTAATAAGTGTGTGACCTAGAATTGAGGTCTTTGGGTTAGTAGCTTTTCCTCGGACTAATATTTTGACCCTGTTAATAATAAGATCTTATTCAATCAAAGTATTATAAATTTATTTATGGAAAAAAAACCTTCTTAGGTTGTCAATGTATCAAGTCCTTAGTAGCATCTTATCGTCTGGATGTTTGAGCTTGACAGCCCCAGGTGCCATGATTTGAGTGATCTTATAAGGTCCCTCACAATTTGGATATGACTTCTGTAAGTTTTGATTGACAAGATCGGCACGATGAAGTACCCAATCACCTGGTTGTATTTCTCGGCTCTAAACCTGGGCATTATAGTATTGAGTCACCCATCATTGGTATTCCACTACCTTGTACAAGCTTTCTCCCCTCCCAAACTTCTATGAGTAAATCCTTTTCATCTTGATAGTTTAGGTCATGGGAATGTAGCTTTTGGTTTGAGGTGAGCCATGACCAAATTCAATAGGTATGAATGTCCATTGGTGTAGTGGTTCAATATGATTATAGGACATATGGCAGCTCTTCAACCCAAGCTCCTCATGCCTTCTCAAGGTGCTTCTTTAACCTTGAAAGAAAGATTCATTTTGTTACCTTGGTTGAATCATTTAACTAGAGGCTTGACACTAAGGTAAACTTCTATTTGATATGGAAGCTGCTACAATGTTCCTTAAACTTTGAGATATCAAACTACTTTTTATTGTCGGTGATCAACATTTGTGCAGCCCAAATCAATAGATGATGCTTTGCCAAAGGAACACTTATATCCTTTTCTTGGTTATTATAGCCAAGGGCTCGGTTTTCACCCACTTGGTGAAGTAATTGATAGTGGCTATTAAGAACTTTCTTTATCTTAAGCCTAACAAAAATGGACCCAAAATGTCCATTCTCCATTGATTAAAGAGCCAGGTCATTTGGGTTTGTTGGAGCGAAACTACCAAATTATGACACACTAAGGCATATTTTAATATTGTTCATATTTTGAGATGAACTTGGTGACTTCAATGGCCATATTTAACCATTAGTACCCTTTTATAAGGAGTTTATGTGTCAAAGCTCATCTGCCCTTGTGACTTTCGCTTATCACTTTATGCACCTCCCAAAGTGCATATTCAACTATGGTTGACCTTAAGCAATGGAGAAGTGGTCGAGTGACTAGTCTTTCATGTAGGACCTTATTTACTAGGATGAATTTTGGTGTTAGCCTCTTAATCCTCTAAGCTTCTTTTGGCTATTCAAGCAACCATCCTTCTTTGAGATGGTTCATTATGGGATTATCCAATACATTTCCTTGTTCACAACATTCACCTCAGTAGTAGAGGTGCAATTTGATTGTTGGAGGCTTTCCATAAATATTTGCCTCAATTGTGAGTTTGAGGAAGCCGAGACAAGTCATGTGAGGACATCTGCTTCCTTCCTATTGTCCCTTGGTACTCAGAACATCTCTACTTAATTCATTTTCCTATGAGTTTTTGTTTGAATCTAAGTACTAAATCATTGTTGGGTCCTTTACCGCATATTCCCCCATGGCCTACAAGCATATAAGTTGGAAATCACTAAGGGCCCGTTTGGTACGCGGTCAAGGTCAAGGTCAAGGTCAAGGTCAAGACTAATGAACCACTTTTGTAAACTAATATCTTTTTATCAAAATTAAGACTTCAATAGTTTAAATCTCAAAAAAATATTTAATTTTTTATAATAATTTAATTAATAATAATATAAAATAATAAATATTAATTTCACAAGAAAAAAAAAATTCTAAAAAAAGTTGACCTGGTCCCTAACCCCATTCCAAACACAACCTAAGAGTCCATTTGGAACGGGGTCAGGGTCAAGGTCAAGGTCAGAGGAAGGGGTAAAATGTAAAACGATAATGCGGTCAAGTAAATCTTGTTTGGTTATTGATCTGGCTAGCGGGTGTTTTAAATTTTTTATAGACAAATTTGCCCTCAGTAGCACCGCTGCCGATTTCGTCTTCTCCAACGAGGTTCGACGCGCCGGTGAGCTCGTTGGGTAACTCGGGCGACAAGCTCGCCCGAGGAGCTTGTCAGGCAGCTCGGGCGGTGAGCTCGCGCGGGATAGCTCAGGCGGCAAGCTCGCCGGGTGAGCTCGCGTGCGAAGTTGACCGGCCGAGCTCGAGCGCGAAGCTCGTCGGCCCAGCTCGCGTGGGCAGCTCGGGTGGCGAGCTCGCGCGGAGAGTGTATGGAAGGTCGTTTTCCGACGATCCGGCGACGGGGGGTGGGGCTTCGAGTGCAGGACGTCGACATCGATGGCGAGGAGAAGATGAACAGTCAGCGGCGATCATGCTCTCTGCTGCATGTGGGCAGCGGCGTCAGGGGGGAGGGGGAGAAGAGTATATAGTTAGGGTTTCGTGGCTGAGGCGATCTGAGCCGTTGAATCGAGATCTGACGGCTCAGATGAACCGAGGACATTTTAGTCAAATCCTTATTATAATTTTAATGATTTAAATAATGTTAGTGTGGTCAAATTTTTGGTGTTTGGAAGATAGTCTGGTCAGGGCGAGATGACCCTAGCCCTGACCCCGTTCAAAACGCGCCCTAAATGCTTTTAGTCTTTTAACCCCAACTGCTAGTGTTATAAACTAAGGAGAAATTCTTCACATTTGATAACATTATTTAATACAAAAAATTTCAACCGAGCTTAGTATTTTGTTACTCTCCCGTCTGGGTTTAGGAGCATAACACCAAATATGCTTGACTCACATGATTAGCCATCTGCTTGAACTTTCCATAGTTTGAATTCTATCTCAATAATGTACAAAGTGGTTTTCATTACAAAGTTCACCAGGGCTTGGGCTTTAATAGTTCTTTGAGCTTCAAAAGTGACATCGAATTGGCCCAACTCGATGGATCACCTAAGTGGACTTCCTTAGATTTTTAGTTTTTGTAATGTTTGCCAAGGTGGGAGATTGGTGAGTACAAAAACTAGATATGCATGGAAGTATGGTCAAAGCTTCCAAGTTTCCTAGACCACTACATAGGCCAACTTTCCCATTGGTGGATACCAAACCTCAACCTCTATGAGCATATGGCTCACATAGTATATAAGATGTTATTTTTTCAACTTGGTCATTATCAACACCTAGTTGAGCGCTTATTCTAAAGTTGCTACATACAGGAATAGTACCTCATTAGTTTTGGGTCATACTAATAACAGAGGTTCAAAAAGGTAATATTTGAGGGCTTGAAGGTTTGATGACACTCTGTTGTCCATTCGAACTCAAGGCTTTGCTTTAGCACTTTGAAGAAAGGTAGGTATTTCTCACTTAATCTAGATAGGAATCAATTCATTGAGTCTTTGCATTTCTTTGGTGGAGCTTGGTGGCTTCATCCATATAACTACTTTGATCTTCTTAGGATTTACCTCAATTCCTCATTTTGAAACAAGGTAGCCAATGAATTTTTCGAAACCTACTCCAAAGGTGCAATTCTCCTGGTTCAACTTCATTTTAAACTTTTGAAGTGTCTTGAAAGTCTCGTTCAGATCTTTGAGATGTTCATAATCTTGAAGCTCTTTACTAACATCACATCCATGTATGCCTTCATGTTCCTGTTAAGTTGGGGCTCAAAGACTCAATTGAATATCCTTTTTTACGTTGCCCTTGTATTTTTTTAGCCCAAATAGCATGGCCACATAATAGAAGGTACCTTGGTTGATGATGAACTCTATTTTTTTCCTCATCTTTAGAGTGCATCCGAATCTAGTGATATAGCTTGAGAATGCACTTAAGAAGCTAGTGCATTGAATTAAAATAAACTAACTAGAATATCTTCATAATGGGTAGCTATCCTTTAGGCAAGCTTTATTTAAGTTACTGAAGTTGATACTATTCTCCACTTGCCATTAACATTTTTCACTATCCCCACATTAACTAGCCACTTGAGATAATGAATCCCTCTGATAAAATTTGTATTGAGAAGCTTATTTATCTCTTCTGCAATGGCTTTTTGATGCTCAAAGGCAAAATGTCTCTTCTTTCATTTGACTAGCTTATGATTCTCAACCATAGCAACCTCGTGTTGTACCACCGAGAGATTTATGTTGGGTAGATCTTTCGACGATCAGATGATAATATCTTGGCTTCTCCATAAGAATTCTCCCAGTTTGGTACACAAAGGTTCTAGGGGATTCACCTTGAGCTTGAGTATTTTTTTCCAAGCCTTCATCAATGACAAGGTTGACGAGCTACTCCAATGGCTTGACATGCACAAATTTTGGTTTAGTGGTAGTTTCATTGACTCCTGCAATCATTGGACCTTTGCTTTTTTGCCCCAGGCTGTTTTACCAATAGGTCGCTTCACATTTTTTGGCGAGGTTTTGGCCTCCCCATACTTCACCTGTGTCATTTTTAGTCAAAATTCTCATAATTAAATAAAAAGTTGAGATTACTATTTGGAGTTGATTGAGAGTTGAATGACATAGGATGACATTATACACTGAACAAGTTTGGATGACTACAAACTTGTACTTGATAGTTATGCTCTTAGGGCTCTCTCCAACTGTTATAAGTAGGTTGATCACACCAAGTGGAATGACTGAGTCACCCATAAATATAGTATCCCAATATATGGTTTCAACTTATGCTCTATCTGTATTTGATCATAAACTCAGGTGAATAGAATATTATCTGAGCTCCCCAAATTTATCATGATACATTGCATGGTGTAGCCATTTAGGATCACCGAGATGACTAGCACATTATTTTGAGGTGTTGAGACTCCCTCTACGTCTTTTATAGAAAAAATTATGCCTCTAGGGTTTGGTTCGCAATGTTACCTCTTCACCTCTTTCTGCCTCTCAATGATGGTTTGACATTTTCCTGTTGATGTCAAAGCTTTTCTTTGACTTGGAGGCCTTATAAGAATCATGTTGGGATCTCCTTTGATTAGAGGGTTATGGAATTCATTGGTGAGGTTTCTCCAAGGTGATTTCTGATGGTTTTCTTCCTGCTCCCGAGGTTCTTCAATTCAGGCATTTTTTTATGATGAATTGTCCAAGGTGGTCTTCTTTGATGAGTCTTTCAATTTTGTCTTTGAGGTATTTGCATTCCTTAGTATTGTGGTCGTGGTCCCTATGAAATAGGCAGTACTTGAACTTATGTTGCCCTTGCCTATTGAAGTAGATAGGTGGGCACCACTTTAGGTATTCCTTGTGTTCAATCTGAGCTAACAGTTTGGCCCTTAAATTATTTAGGTGTGTGTACACTTGGAAGTGTTCTTTAGTTTGTTGCATCCTTCAAATCTCTTTTTAGCTGACATCACCTCCTCATCATCAATGTGTTCCCTAGCTTATTGGATGAACTCAGCCAGGTTTTGAGGAGGTCAGCATGCCATCTCATATGCCACCTAGACTTGGCGTATCTCATTAATTATTGAAGCAAGAATTATTGAGTTATCTAACTTGGTTACCTCTATCCTAGCTTTATTGAACTATCATATATTCTTGAGACTTTCTCACTCTTTTTGCTTTAGTATTAGAAGTGTAGAAGGATCCTTTTATCGACGTACCAGAGAGATAAATTATTCTATGAACTTATCTACTAAATTATCAAAGCAAGTCACAAAGTAATTAGGACTATAGAATATCAGGCTCAAGTTGGATTTTGTAGTATCATTGGAAATTATTTGCACCTGGTGAAGTCCCATGCTCCTTACAACATCATGGTGTTTCTAAGGTATAGACGTGGTCCACCAGATCCTTTGAGTAATCATACACCTTGTATGGAAGTTGTTGAAACTTTATCTATACATGAGAGTATGCTATTTCAGGATCAAGAGGGTATTGTTCATCACTTGATTTAGTTGAACCCTTGGTCAGGGCCTCCTAAGAGTTATTTGTGGTACAACCTCCTATAGTTCATTGGTTCAGCTCTAACTGAGGCCCTACTAGTGTAAGTGTAAGAGGTGGACTCATTGGTTAGGTCATAGGTAGGATCATCCCTTTTAAACTCCCTTAATGCTTGATATCAAAGTGAGATGTTAGCTAACTGACCATGATGATATCCGAGTGTAGGACTGGCAACTTGGATGATGTTATTCATTGTTGCACGAAAGAACAATATTCATTACAATTCATGATGTAGAAGAATAAAGGAAAAGGAGGAAGAATAGGATATAAGAGATTTACGTGATTCAGTTTGTGATGTACTCCACAGACGAAGGTGATCCGTAGGAGATTTTGTTGATGAAAAAGAAGAGGAGATTACAATGACGGAGACAAAACTCTAATATCATTAACTCTCATACGAGACTAATTTGCCTAGTTGTTACAAGATATTTTGAGAGTTTTGATTTATGTCTCTCTATCTATCTCAATAGATAAAACCCTTAGATAAAAAAGATATTTATAGGAGTAGTCTAATTGAATTTGAATAAGAGTAGGAGACTAATTTGGCCCACTAATTCAAGTCTTCAAGTAGGAGATAAATTTGAAAAATGATTAAGACCACTAAATCACTTCCTAATATGAATCTTAATTTAATTAGGACTCTTTGAAAAATTTAGATTCAAAACACAACTAAATCAACAATCTCCACCTATGCTCGAATCCTCTTCTTCTTTGAATTTGAATATTCAACAAAAGCCTTCACCATTGCCCCATAAGGCGGGATCAATAACTTTAAATATTGATCAATTCCAAGTAGAGATTAAACTTGTTAATTGGAATCACCTCCGTAAGTATATCTGCAAGATTCTTGAAGTATGTTTTTTTTGTAAAAAAATCTTGTCATCTTCAATAATATCCTGAATAAAGTAAAATCGGACATCTATATGCTTTGATCTAGTATGATACATTTGATTCTTTACAAGGTGTATGACACTCTAACTATCACAAAAAAAAAAAAAAGAATACCTTGAGAGAAACCAATTTTACATGCCAAACCTTTTAACCATAAAGCTTCTTTAATTGCTTTTGTAGCCACCATATACCCAGACTCTGTTGTAGACAATGCCATAGTTGATTGCAAAGTACACCTCCAACTAATATAACTACTGCAAAGGATAAAAAGATAATCAGTGAGGGATCATCATCGATTAAGGTCTCCAGTATAGTCTGAATCGACATAGCTAACAATTTCATCCTAAACTAAGTTCCTATTAATAGACAAATATTAAGAGTACTTTTAATGTATCTTAATAACTAGTTCAAAACTTACCAATGCTCTTTTCCTGAATTTGTCGTATAGCGGCTAACACCATAGCATACATCAAACTTTTAACAACACTTGAGATTAGAATATTCTCCATATATGCATGCTCCTCATCTATATAGGAACACAATTGAGCTAAAAGTTTAAAGTGGGCTGCCAAAGCAGTGCTAACAAATTTTGAATTTTGCATGCCAAAATAATAAATAATCTTCTTGAGATAATTACTCTGTTTGAGTCATAATTTGTCATGTTTTCGGTCTTGAACAATCTCTATGTTGAGAATTTTTTTACAGTACCTAAATCTTTTATCTCAATTTTTTTTTCATTCTATACTTTAAATCATTAATTAGAGATATGTCTTGAGTTGTAATAAACATATCATCAATATAAATAAGCAATATAATGAATGAACTATTGGAACGCATCTTAAAGTAGATACAACAATCATGCATACAATGAATAAAACCTTATCCTAATATGAAACTGTTAAACCTTTTATATTATTGTCTTGGAGATTGTTTCAAATCATAAAGTGACTTATTTAACTTGTAGAAGTAATTTTCTTTGCCTTCCCAGATGAACCCTTTAAGTTGCTGCATAAAAATTTGCTCTTCTAATTCTCTATACAGAAAGATGGTTTTGACATTAACCTATTCTAACTCAAAATTATGAAAAGTAACTAAAGCAAGTGTAAAATAAATAGATGTGTATTTAACCATAAGAGAGAAAATTTCATTGAAGTCAATACCCTCTTTTTGTGAATACTCTTTTGTAACTAAATAAGCTTTATATTTCACACCATCTATCTCAAAAGAATTCTCTTTTTTCAGAATACTCACTTGCAACCAATTACTCTTTTACCTTTTGGTAATTTCACTAAGTTTCAAGTATGATTCTTTTGAAGAGAGTCCATCTCTTCATTTATATCAATTTATCACTGAAAAAAATTCTTATCCTGCACTACTTTTTCATAGGAAGAATAATCACCATTGTCATTAAATAAAACAAAAGCTACTATGTCTTCAAAATCATTCCGTTCATGTGGCTTTAAGCTTATTTGAGATCTTCGAGGTGGAATTTTCTCACAAACTTTAACTTGACTTCAAAATTTTCTTGAGAGTTTGATACACCCCAAATATCTTTTTATGAATGAACTGCAGATTCCATCTCTACCTGAATTATATTACTGAGACTTGTTTTAAGAGATTTTAACATAATACTTTTGTCAAATATATCTTTCTCGGTAATTACATTAGAAATACTGGTATCCCACAAATGATAACCCTTAACTCCTTCAGCATAATCAAAGAAAATGCATTTTTTGGAATATGTATCTAACTTATTTTTAACAATATACACATAAGCAGGGGAACCAAAATTTTTTTAAAAAGAATAATTTACAAGATTATCAGTCCATATCTCTGTAGGAGTTTTGTAACCAATGATTATATGAAGAGAGCGATTCACAATAAAATATGCTATATTGATTGCATTTACCTAAAAATTCTTGTCAAGATTTGCTGTATTAAGCATACTTTGTGCTTTCTTCAACAAAGTTTTATTCATTCTTTTAGTCACACCATTCTGTTGAAGTTTTTCTTGGATAGAAAAGTAGCATTTGATGCCTTCATCTTTGTAGAATTTGAGAAGTTCTGTTGATTTGTACTCCCCGCTATTGTCACTTTTGAGTATTTGATTTTTTTGCCAATCCTTTTTCAATTGAAAATTTTCATCGTTTGAAAACAAAAAATACTTCAGTTTTGTGATACAAAAAATAAATCCATACTTTTTTTGGAAAAATCATCAATAAAACTAAACAAAATAATGAGCACCGGATTTTAATAGAATAACAGAGTACCACATGCCAGAATGAATATAATCAATTAAGCATTTAGTGTAATAAATATTGGTATTAAATTTTACATTATACTGCCTACTATAAGGACAATGCTCGTAGAAATTAAATTTGCATGAGTTGAGGCCTTTTAACAGTTTTCTTTTATTGAGCTCAATCAAACCTTACTCATTCATATACCCAAGATGCATATGCCATAAGTAGGTCATATAAGAAGAAACTTGAGAAACTGCTACTCCATCTTTAGCGATTTTTCCTACTAACTCAGATAAATTTTCATGTTCTAGGCCCTCATCACTACAACTAACCTTTAGTAACCTTAAGAATTTCACATTCAGTAGAATATTTACAACCAGTAGAATCCAAAGTACCCAAAAAAAAAATAATCAAGTTCTCTTTTAAATTAGGAACATGTGTAATATCAGTAAGAGTCCTAATAATGTTATCAAATATTTTAGTTTTGATTATTTCAATTCCAATAATTTTGCATGAATTATTATTATCCATCAAAATTAAACTACCATTATAAGACTTATAGTCTCCACACTAATCTTTATTATATAGTCTCGAAACTAATCCTTATTGTGACATATGTCGTAGAACAATCGGAACAAAAAATTCAAGTATCATAATAACGATCAAAATCAGAACTAACAGAGAGAATATTACCCTAATCATCATCAGAGATCTCTTCAGTAACTGACATTTGTTCTTTGGCTTACTCTCATTTTCGTATAATATCTGCAACTCTTTCCTTTGGATTTGATCTAGAGCAGCCTGGTTTTGCACTTTCTTTAGTATGACCTCTAGCGATCAGTATTTCTGAGTGTAACTTATCCTCTTTAATTTTTTTCAGATATTCATTTGATAGAAGAGTAGCAAAAATATTATCAAATTTTAAATCTTTACTATACATGAGAGTAGTTTTTAAATTCTCAAGGGAAGGAAGTAGAGAAGACAATAAAATAACTGCCTTATTTTCATCTTCAATTTAAAAATTAATACTCAACAATTGAGAGGCTAATTTATTAGAAGTATTAAGATGATAAACTATATTTGTACCTTCTTTCATGTGAAAATTAAAAAATTTCTGTTTTAAATAAACTCGATTTAAAATAGACTTACTCATTTATTATTTTTTTAATTTTTTTTTATAACTTTGAAGGTGATGTTTCATTAAGAAATGAATAAAATACCTCATTAATGAGACTAGGAGAATAGTATTATGTGCATTAGCTTTTTGGTTCTCTAAAAAAATTCCAAAGACATTTTTAGGTTTAACATCCTCTAATTGCTTCTCAATCCTTATTGAGTAAAAATTGCATGAACTCTTGCTTACCAAATAGTTAATTCTTGTTTCTATTAAATTTCTTTATATTGAACTTCATGGTAGATATCTTGAGCTAAAGTCTAATACCAATTTACTGTGTCGAAGAATGATATGCATCATAATTGATGATGTAAAAGAAGAAAGAAAAATGAGAAAGAATAGTATACAAGAAATTTATGTGATTTGGTATGTGACCTACTTTACGAGCGAAAGTGATCCGGAGGAGATTTTATTGATAAAAAAGAAGAGGAGATTATAACGATAAAGATAAAACTTCAACATTATCAACTCTTATAAGAGACTGACTTGCCTAACTGTCATAAGATATTTTGAGAATTTTGATTTATGCCTCTCTATCTCAGTATATGAAATTCTTAGATGAATAGGGTATTTATAGTAGTCTAACTAAGTTTGAATTAGAGCAGAAGACTGATTTGGCCCACTAATCCAAATTGTCTAGTAAGAGATAAATTTAGAGAAGGATTAGGACTAGGACTACTGAATTACTTCCTAATATAAATCCTAATATGATTAGAACTCTCTGAAAGTATGGATTCGAGACATAACTAAGTCAACAGTTTGTTGGGTACACCTAACTTAATGTATATAGTGGTGATTTATATGGTTGGTTCGATAAGTGCATTTGAGCCTAAGTTTGAGCTTATTATTGGGTATATTGAGCTTAAAGATTTTATATCATTTAAGCCTAATTTAACAACTGTTGGGCTAAAAGGTTTTGCATAACTTGTGCCTAAACCTCCTAGAATTAGGATATCTGCTGAATAGCTATGGCTAAGTTGTTGAACTTTTGTCGGCACACACACATACACTCTCTCTCCCGCTTCAAAGCTTATGTCTAGACGACGATGCCCTTAGAGGATCTCAATGAAACACTAAATATTGTGGAAACCCAGTTTATCATCAGCTTCAGTAAGAAAAATTCTTTGAGATCACAATCCACTAGGCCAATTCTCTATCAATCAACAAAAAGAAATATCATAAAGACTATCAGGAACTCTCCAGTGACAGCCGCTTTGACACTCAAGTCAGTTGCAGTGAAAATATAATAGTAAATGAAAAAAAAATTTACATTAATTTTTTACCTTTGCAAATATTCTGCTATTTATAGTGAGTAGAGGCGATTTAACACATATGAGACCTCTTGATCTCAACCAAAATATTCACTGGATCTCCCATAACTAATTACAATGAATTTTAGATCTCTTGGTATTATATTTTTGACAATAAAATATTTGTAGATATTCAAATTATTTGGCTGAACTATTTATGCATTGAGATAATCAAGTTTAATGACACCTCATAACAGCTCTTCATTGGATGCACTGAATCGTAATTACCTTAGAGACATGCTTAGTTTGGAGATCTCAATCAGATTTATTGCAACTCGGTTTTTGGCCGTGAATTCAATTTTTTGACTCGGTTGACTGGGTTAAGTGGATCACCACTATTGATTGTTCATCAATCAGATTTTTTTTCTTCAGCTCCCCACTTCCATGCTTTGGAGTGTTCATGAATATGTGTTTGCCATTGAGTTGTATTTCTCAATACCTAACCCTGATGTGCTTCCAGGCTTTTGTGAAAACAACCATTTGATAACAATAAGGTGTAGGTACAGTAGCAAGTTCAACCGCTGAATACCCTGTTTGGTTCAAGGATAAACTGGGTTTTAGACAACTTTCAGATTTGGCTATTCTGGATAAACGGGCACCACAACGGGCTCCCCACAAACCGGGGGCCCGCCGCACAGCAGTCTGTCCAACACGTCTCTGCGAGCGTTCTGTGCGCCTCAAAGCCTGGGTCAATGTGGGGGCCCTTCGAGAATGATGCTCTGATGCTCTATGATCAAATCTCTCGTTTCAATGCAGGTGATGTGTTGCGAACCAAAACATTTGTAATGTTCTGTCCTTGTTGTCATCATCATCAACATCATCAACATCACAAATTTGACTGTAAACATTCATAGGCAGTAATCAGCCATCACAACAAAAGAGGCAAGACATTCATTAGCTTCAAAAGGCAGCCCCATTGTTGTCTATGTTTTCTTGACTCTGTTTTGAAACAGACTTTCTCCATATGACCCCTCTCAACAAAGTATACTTCACCGAACGATTCAGCATAATAATATGGGTGCCTGGAATATCAGAATTGAAAGCTTCAACCATGCTTGTGGGAGAAACCTGCTGTTATCTCAAATGGGAGATGAAGAAACGGAAGTCTGGGTGCTCCACCTGCAGAAGCCGGAGCCAGTTTTCAGCAGCTTGTTGTAGGGAGGTCGAAAGCCGTTGCTCATGATCATGAAGCCCATTTGGAGTCCAAATAGAACCCTTAAACTTGTATGAAGCAAGGCCAAAGACAGGCAATGGTAGCTTCACAGGCATCTCATTGGGGCTGCCAGGATTCCTTGCACCAGAAGAAATGAAGGTCTCATGGTGACCATTGCTCAAACCTGGCCGATGGGAATCTGAGGGACAACTACATGGTAAGTTACACGAATTTTTTTGTACGGAGCTTCCCATTTTATGGCATTGAGATGGAATGAAAAGATAAACAGGTATTGAAGTGCAGAAATGCAAAATGAGGATATGATTCTTACTTCTAGGTGTAGCCAGTGAGTGGAAAGTCAAGAAACAAGCATCCAAATCCCGTAATGTGGGTCCTATTGGTATCCTATATATTGGGTACCTGCATTAGATTTAAGACATTTGTAAGCACAAATTAGCATAATTTATAAATATAAGCAATAAAGAAGAATCAAGAATCAAGTTGCACTTCCCATAAAAAGAAGTATATTGATTCATAAGTGAATCTTTGAAAAACTGATACATATAAATAACAATGCATACCAAGCTACAGATATCCAACTGGCTGGAAGTAGATCGCAGCTCTTGTAGGTCTTCAGATCAGGAAATTTACTAGAAAGAGATGAAATCTGCAAAAGAGTGAACATGGGAACATTGCCCCAGAAAAGAGGTATTTAATCTCTTCATTAAACCCAGACAAAGAATAAACTTGCCTTGTCAGCTAAAGGTTCTCTTCCATATGGCGGATCTCTTTCCATGTACTCAAATATGGGCCCCTTTTGTTGGTTGCTGACATCAGCATCATCACTAAAAATTCTTTCTTGGCCCTGAGGACATTCTCTTCTTTCTCTTAAATGTTGACCAGCTTCACCTTCACTTCCATCACTACTAGTATCTTGACAGACCTCACCACAACTTTCTTCTGCAGGCCACCTTAATGATATGCAAAAGACTTTAGGAACTGCTATTAACAACTAATTGTGCTGCTTTAGAAGACAAGTTACAATCGATAACATTATAGCTCCACAATTTACAAGGATAGTAATATTAACAAGAATTAATGGAATCGACAGGAACTACTATGTAAAATGACTACAGATACTTTGGCTTCATTAAGTTCCAGACAGCTGGTGCAACCTCTACCCAATCATAACTTCAGAATTTATGTTGTTTTCTAGAAGACTCATATAGAAAACTGTTCGTGAAAATACTTGCTGAGAAGAATTGAACAGAATGCTGGGATTTAAAGAAATGATACAGCCACAAAAAAGATATTAAAATGATTAGGCAGCTGAGAAGAAATAGAAGACGGATCTAAAAATACTGATATTGATGGTGGAAAATTAGAAATGGTTTCAATTGAACATAAGTGGAGGAAGAGTAGTTTGAAATGGTTTGCCTATGTGAACAAATATTTGTTCATACAGTGGGGCAAGAAGAATCCTGAAAGGAAACATATAGCTAAGGTATGATAAGAAAAGGATAATGCGGTTCAAGCTGAAGGAGAAAAAATGGCAAAGGGTACACACAACATACACACATTCAAACAAAAAAAATGAAGGGAAGTTATTAAAAGAATACGAGTTTCAAGAAGATAAAAAAAAAGTGATGGTGTTGGATAATTGGAATTACTATCTGCCAAAAACTTCTTGAGGATGAGAAGAGACTTTCCTCAATTAAGAGATATTTAGAAGCAAGAAGGGTGTGGTTTATGGACATATACAACAATTTGATTGTCTCAAAATGTGACCAACAGGTCAAATGTCTCTGACTGTGTGATATGAAGACAAGGCAAATCATCACCAATAGGTAAAAACAATTACAAAAGTTAAGGAGAAAAACAGTGGACAAGGTCCAGGCTTGATGGACTTGGCTACTCTAAAGTAAATCAACCCAAAGTACTTTTAAGCACCAGCCAGGACCCTTTTGTATCTCTGTGTGCAGGGAGTATGAAATCTAGAATTTTGGTTGTGCTCAGTTAACCATTGTGAATGCTTTATAACCAATTGCAACATTGTAGACAACAGTTACAGTCAACAGTTGAAGACCCAATGCAGGATGTCAATCCATGCCTTAACCACAGTCCAAATTGTTTTCATTCATAAAGTTACTAAGCAATAAGATATATGCCATAATCTATAATTATTTCAACTTGTAGGCACACCCATGAGCTTTTCTTTAGCCAAGTAGACAACTCAAAGGTCTTTTCCTCAAAAACACCCAGATATAAGCATGAACCTGATTCCAGATTCTAAGAAATTACTTTCATTGTTCATCTCATTCTCCACAGCACAACATGAAAATGAACTTAACTTTGCAAACCCTTAGATAAAAAAAGACATGGACCACACTTATATATCTTCCTTACTTGTGATCACATATCTAAGTGATTCATTATAATTTATAACAGAAAGTGGAAGTGATGTTCTCTTGCAATGATTCAGATCAAAATGTATCATCAATGCTAAAATCAAATAGCATGTAGCATGAACTGCTATGTTGAAATTTCTAGCATCTAAAACAATATATTGTAAAGAACTACTTTGGGGGCTTTGTAATGTTCTTTTGATGGTTAACCAAACAATGTAAACCTCTGTGACCACTGTCCCTCATCTTGAGAGTAGAGATCAATGTCAAAGGCACACTTCACAAATTGTACATGACAGCCTGATGATTCTGCTAACTATTTGAAAAAGATATCTAGCCATATCTATTACAGAACTTGTTTCCTAGTAATAGAGAAAGTGTCCCTAACAGCTCAAATTGTTTCTACTAAAAGGAAACCTTGGAGAAAAACCTACCCATCTAGTTCCTTGTTATTTAATACTTTCATCAAACACATTTTAAGTGACCACTTTTCTTACTTGCAAACAGAATATCCACAAGCGAACCATTCTAACGTGCAGGACATTACATACAAGGTACTAATGCAAATACTCTTCAAAATTAAAAAGTATTGAACAGACTGCATATATCCTAGTTATCATCTCCTATTTCTTCCAGTGAATGTGCAAAAAGTTGCTACAGAAACATCCCAATAATGTTCCTACATGCATAAAACCCATACATGCTTCTGGAGACTCTAGAACCAAACTTCCTACAACTTTGAGGCTAAAATAAGCACAAGAAACATGTCCCAATGGCATTAAGCAGTTGTCAGACATTACCATCAAGTCGAATTCAGGGCAAAGTTAAGAAGGTAATGGACATCTGCAAAATAGTTAAGAGAAAAAGTAGGGCAACAGCCGTGATCTTGCACCTTTAGCCAACTCTAAATATATCCTTTCAGCATCTCCCGTGTATTTTGGCAAATGGAAACAGAACAGAAGCAGGGAAATTTCTTAAAATATGCTGCAGATCATTTCAATTGATTTATTGAGGCAAAGCTTGCAGGTCTTTCCAAAATTCCTTCTTGCAAGCCTTCACAACACAAGTTCTATACTAGCACCATATAAATGCATAGCCAAGACGATTGTGTAACAAGAATTTGATTTATAATTCATATTCATGTATCAGCTGAACTTAACTGATAACATCAGCGACAGTTTAACAAATTAAACTTGAACAGGCACACAGTTATATGTCGTTATAGTTATTTGGTTCACATTTGAAGCAAATACAAAATAACATTAGCAACAAATCACAGCAATAGATGTTTCCAATTGTCAAAACAAAATGAAGTAAATCAAGGATTTCGCATGTCAGCAGATTAAGATTATATATGTATTTATTATCGGGTAGGATCCTTGCAAACAAAACTAACAACATAACCAAAATAAGTAACCAAAGACTACAACGAGGGTAACCCAAATGTAGGAAAGACGCTACCTTGATCTCAACATTGGCCTGGATG
The DNA here is from genome assembly GCA_005019695.1 of Trichopus zeylanicus subsp. travancoricus. Taxonomy (NCBI): domain Eukaryota; kingdom Viridiplantae; phylum Streptophyta; class Magnoliopsida; order Dioscoreales; family Dioscoreaceae; genus Trichopus; species Trichopus zeylanicus. Next base: position 604,716 of record RXID01014824.1, on the reverse strand, counting down.
AATCAGCATAGATCTGTATAGCAGACAAGTATGGCACATAATATTGAACCACACTGTCATTCCCGTTCAACACCAACGGCACGCCAGCGCCATAAGCGCTCCATTCCCTGAACGCCTCCCACAGATCTCCAAGGTTGAAGTATGGGCATGACTCCACTCCATCACAATTCCTCGACGCCCTCGCGCTACTCTGCACCCACCCACACCCACCAATTCAGAACAATCTCGAGTAAAAAGAAACCAAAAAACACTCCTTTGAACCATGTACCAAACCAAAACCTTGGAAAAGTACTGCGCCGGCACGGTAGGCGTCGTGCTCTCCAGAAACCGGTCCAGGTTCCCCGCCGTCCGGGCGGACGGGGACGAAGAAGCGGAAGACGAGGAAGAAGAGGAGCAAGAGACCGAGGGCTTCAACGCCGAATCATCGGACTCCCGGACTTCCACTGCCGCCGGCGGGGCTGTCTTGGGTCGCGACTTCGCCGGCCTCTGCGGCGGCGGCGGCGGCGTCGGTTGCGGCTGCTGTTGCTGCTGCTGTTCCTGGAGCTTCTGCTGCTGGAACTGGAGCTGGCGACGCAGGGCGGGGGGGTTGTAGAAGCGATCGACGCCGTGGACGCGGGCCGAGGAGGAGCCCCCAGCGACCATCTCGTAAGCAAAAGGGAGGGGAAAGAAGAGGGCTCTAGGCTTCCTAGGGCTAGGGCTTGGAGGATGGAGATCGGTAAAGGAGGTCGGTGACGGTGAATTAGGGTTTTGGATCTGGGATTGAGAGGAGAACGATGACTGTCGTTGTTTCCTGCGCTGCCGTTCCGCGATTCGGATGTGTTTCCCAGACTTCGGAAATAAAAAAATAAAATACATTTTGATGGAGGGTGTTTTTGCAAATTGTGGGGTGATGTATTTATGTACGTTAGCGCCCGATCAAAGCAAGAAATTTGTACTCGTCAACATTGCCTGCATATTTTGAGGCAAGTTCTATATTTTCAAGGCAAGCTTGGGACACGGAGTTGAACTCAAACAATGAGTCATATTTCTTTTGTTAAAGGATAAACGAAAGTATAATAAACAACATAGATTATAAAGAAAATTTAAATTATCTCAAGCCAAGTTAGAAATAATGTGACAATGAAATTTTAAAATTTTAAATTTTCTAAAAAAAAAATGTGAGTTTACACTGCATTATTGTTAAAATCAAGGTTTTATGGTGCGGTTTCGATTTCGGTTTCGAGATCTAGTGAAACCGATACGTTTCGGTCATTTCGACCGTTTCGGTTTTAGTTTCGACCGTTTCAGTTTCGGCCGAAAGATTTTTTTAAATTATTAATTGGGTGTTGACCAGAGTTTGACTATATTTTGACTGTACTTTGCCTTCAAATTAAAAATACGATAAAATATTGAAAAAAATTTGAAAAATTTTGAAAAATTAGAAATGAATTTATATTTAATTTTACCATAATATTAAATATTATTTTAGTTAATTAATATTAATTTTGATAGTTAGTTACTGATATAGTATACTTTTAATATATATTAGTATATTAAAAAAACATATAAGAAATAATATTGAATATGATTAAAAGTTAAAAATTAATATAAGCACATTTAACTTTTCATTAAAATATACTTCACACATACATAATTTATAAATTCTAAGATAATACAACTAATCATCATAATCATCATCAGTTGAGTTTGGAACATCTGGGTTTGGAATTACAAATTCAGTACCTGCATGATTCGGACGAGCATTTGTAGGCATATGAGCCAGAACAACTAGCTCTGCGCGATCTCTTGGCAGTGATTTTAAAGTATAAACATACATCGAAAGTTCAAAAAGAAAATGATAACTATATTGATTGACAACACATAGTAAAAGTGGTCCAATAACTCATAAGAAATAAATATCACACTCTGTGAAGTGTTCGGAAAAAATTATGGCAAGACGCTGATTAATAGCATTAAGTGAACCTTGTTGAGGGGCAAGCTGATTTTTTTTAGTTATTAATTGTGTGTTGATCACAGTTTGACTGTAGTTTGACTGTACTTTGATTTTAAATTAAAAATACGATAAAATTTTGAAATTTTTTTTATAAAAATTTAAAAATTATGAAAGAATTTATAATTAATTTTACCATAATATTAAATATTATTATAAGTAATTAAAATTAATTTTGATAGTTAACCACTGTTTTTATATATTACTATATAAAAAATATATGAGAAATAAAATGAATATGATTAAAAAAATAAAAATTAACAGAAGCAAATTTAACTTATTATTAAAACATAATTGATATATACATAATTTATTAAATATATGTAATACAACTAATCATCATCAGTTGAGTTAAACATTAGATATGAATTATTAATTCAATACTGAACGATCCAGAGAATATTTATAGACATATGAGAATAACTAGATCTGCGCAATCTCGTGACAGCAATTCACATAGGGTAAGACCAACACAAATTTTTTTTGCCTTTACTTTCGGTGGAATGATCATGCACACATGCACGTAAACAAAAAAATCAATGTGTTTCGATCAAAATCATTTTCATTTCAGTTTCAACCAAAATATTTTTTTAATTAATTATATTTTGACTAAAATTTAACTTTATTTCAATTTTTTTTAACTTCAAATTAAAAAATTATAATATATTTAAAAAATTTAAAAAATAATGAATAATTATGTGAATAATATTATGTACGTGAAAAGTATCTGAAAGAAACCGATAAAGACGTCGAAATCAAATTGGAGATAGTGCTGGCCCTACTGTAAGGCCAGCCTTAGCTTGCGGGAGTACGGGTCAGGTCGGTGAGGGCGCGAGATAGGTGAGGGAGCGGCGGCAAACTAGCGAGTGCGCAGGGCCTTTGGGCTCGGACACGAAGCCGGTGCGAGGTCCCCCTCCCCCTCGGCACGAGCCCGGCGAGCTCTCCCCCGCACGCGCTCACCCGGCGAGCTCCCGCCCGCGCTCGTTGGTAAAGATGAGCATTAATGAACAATAAACCCTAACCGAAATCCAAAATAGAATTTTGGTCAGGACCGGCCGAAACAGCTTAGTTTCGGCGAAACATAAAACCATGGGTAAAATATAGTTTATGCTAATATTGACGAAATCTGAGTAGCTTAAAAATAATTTTTGATAAAATGTATTTTATTTTTCTAAGAATTATGAAAAACTTAATATTTTTAATATTTAGAAATATCATCCAGTTAATTTTTTTGTTCAAAAGGTGTATTGTTTGAGTCAATTTTAACCAAAATTTTAATTTAATTAAAATTTTGTTAAAATATGTAATTGAAAGTTACTTGATTGTTATTCAAATGTGAGACTTAATTGAATCAAAATTATGATTAAATTTGACTAAAATTTAGATTTAATTTGAATTTGAATTATTAGGAAATTTGAGTTTAAATTAAAGAGAGCCAATTAGGTCGGATATTTTGATCAAAATCAAACCCAAAAATTTATCAAATATATGAATCAAAATGAAAATTATAAAATTTTTTTATATAGGCCCCTGATTGTAATTTTCTTACGAGTCTGTGAGATGAAAATTTTACGAAATAATCCTTTAAAGTTTTAAAATTTCAAATTGATCTATACAAAATCTAGGGTTTGTAAATAAATCTCTCAAAATTGATCCCAGAAGATAAATCAGTATGCACACAACTCAGAAAGAGAGCAGCACACTTTTTATTTATTAATGACACTCTTTATATAGAGTCTTTCGATTAATTACTTCCACACTTTCTCTTAGACAAAAAATATAAAGAAATCATATATGGGGTGCATTGTGGGATGTGCAGGACTCATCAATTGGGCTCAAAAATAATAATAAAAATTAAGTGTATGAGCTATTATTGGCCCACAATAGTGAGAGATAGCATCGAATATGTGAGAAAATATCACCTATGCCAAATTCATAATGACTTTATTTATCAACACCCAAATCCTCTACATCTAAAAGTGTTCTCATGGTCATTCAACGTATAAAGTATAGATATCATTACATAATTAAATTATCTTCTTCTATTAGCCAACACTTCATACTATCAGTGACCGATTATTTCTGTCGGCGAGTTGAAATGCTTTCATTGAAAGAGATAAAAGCGGATATTGTTATTTACTTCTTTTGAGAAAATATTTTGTATTAATTTGATATCTCTCGAAGGATTATTTTCGATAATAGATCGTCCTTCAAAAGGTTTAAAGTGGGACGATTCGTGCATCATCATAAGATAGATTTGAGATATTCATCTATCTGTAATGCGAGAGCCCATGAGCTCGCTGAGGTATCCAACAATATTCTTTCCAAGATATTAAAAAAGTCATCGCTAGAATTAAGACAAATTGACACTAAAATCTTTTTAAAGCATTGTGGGCTTATCGTACCATATATTGAACCTTCACTTTTTGTGGCAAATCAAGTCCACTCTCGTGGCAAACTAAGCCCAGTCCACACGATGAACTAAGTTCACTTTTATGTGACAATTCAAACTCATATCATCAACTTTAGGACATTAATGCAAAGGGATGAGCACCTGAGAATTATTTGCATCCACTCCTTTTACTAAAAAAACTGGCGAAGTTGATGCGAATGGGGCATTTATTTGTGTCAATTTTGACTGAAAATCAAATTTAATCAAAATTTAGCCAAAATATAAAATTTAATGTCATTGAATTGTGATCTAAATGTGAGGCTCAATTGAACCGAAAATAGCAATTAAATTCGATCGAAAATTGGGTTTAATTTAAATTTAAATTATTGAAAATTTTGAGTTTAAATTAAAAAGAGCCAATTGGGCTGAATATTTGGACCAAAATTAGACACAAAATTTATCAAATATTTAGGCCAATATAAAACATTATAAAATCTTTACAAATGGGTCTCTAACCGAACTTTTTTTATAAATAAATTCCTGAGATAAAAATTTTGTGAAAAAATACTTGAAAGCTCTCAAATTTTAAATTAATCTTTAAAAAATCTAAGATTTATGAATAAATTTTTCGAAATTTTATATTTATAAATAATTTTTTGAAATTTTTAACTTTCATAAAGACCATATCTCGCGAGAGAGAAAACTGTGCCGGTCTTCGCGCCAACTTGAGCTTCAATCTGCTCTCGACCGTATTAGCCGAACATCGCTGATCCCTCCTTTGCATCATCGTCAAAGTTCCCCTCCCTAGGCTGGCCTTGCTCCTGTGTTGTCTCGAACCTCACTCGTGTATCATCGTGCCTACGCGAATCACCCGCAACCTCGAAGCTGGTCGTAGCCTTACCTTCAGCAACTCTCAGTTATTGAGCGGCCTTGCCATGTTAGCTGAAGCCCCAGCCATCGCACCGGTAAGGTTGACGCTCCCAATGCCAATCTCCATAAGTCATCAAGCAAAGCTCTACCCCGTTGCGCTTGTCGCCTTGCCATGGCCCAATCCCTCCCCGTTGCTACTCGTCACCCACCAGAACCAAATCCGGCCGGGACTGGTCGGATCTGGCCATGGAAGAGAGGAAGAGGAAGATCTGACTGATGGGTTGCCCCTCCCATTGTCCGGCCAAGGAGGAAGCTAGGGTTTTGGGCTTAAAGATGAACGAGAGGGTCTTAGGGTTCAGAGGAGACGGCTTGGACCTACGGGAGAAGAGAAGTTAAAGCTTGGTTGGCCATTGATGTGGTGATGAAGCTTGGGTTAGAAAGGAGAAGAAGAATGAATGGTGGGAGAAGAGAAAGGAGGAAGCCTGTTGAGTGTTTTTCTTCTCCTTAGATGGTCACAAGCTATACGGGGAGAGGAGGATTGGTAAAGCAAATAAAAAAAAAGGGTGAAAGTATTACACATAAGGGAGGGGAGGAATGATAAAAAAAAATATTAAAAAAGAATATTAAAAAGAGAGAGTTGTTGTTGATGCCAGCCGTGGAAAGTAAGATAAAAAAATGAAGAAGAAGAGAGTTTAATATTGATTTTCACACCATCATCACCGTAGCTCTTCACATGACAATAGAACTCGATCAACATTGTTGTAGTCACTCACGATCCATTGAAGATGGTGAACCCTCAATATCATTGTAATTACTCACGGTTCCTCAAAGAGATGAACTCTTAACACTATCATAGTCATCCGTGGATTTGCACATCAACGGGTTTCCACCAATATTGAAGTCACTCACGGTTCTTTGCACATCGATGGACTCCTAACATCAACCTAGGGCTAGCCCGTAGGCTCACTCAAAACTAATTTTGGACTAAGCTTAGCTTATGAGCTCGCTAAACATCTATTCGAATTAAGGCCAACTTATAAGTTTACCAAATATTTATTTGAATAAGGTTAGTCTACAAGCTCACCGATGTCAATTCAGACTAAGGCTAGCCCATGAGCTCACTAAACGGCTATTCAGATTAAGATCAATCTGCAAACGCACCAAATGTCTATTCGGATTAAAACTAGCATGCGAGCTCGCCAAATATCTATTCAGACTAATACTAGCTTGCAGACTTGCCGAACATCTATTTAGACTAAGACTAGCTTACGAGCTCACCAAACATCTATTTGAAATAAGAATAGCTTGTGAGCTCATCGAATGTCTATTCAGACTAAGGTTAGCTTGTGAGCTCACTGAATGTCTATTTGATCCAAGGCTAGCTTGTGAACTCGCCAAATGTTTATTTGGACTAAGCCAACTTGTAGGCTCACTGAATGTTTATTTGGATTTAGCCTAGTTTGTGAGCTCGTTGAACATTTATTTGGAATAAGTCCAACTTGCGAGCTCGTCAAATATTTATTTAGAATAAAACTAGCTTGCAAGCTCGCCAATGTCTATTCAAAATAACACCAGCTTATGGGTTCGTCAAAAGTCTATTTTGACTAAGATCAGCTTACAAACTTGTGAAACATCTATTTAGATTAAGGGTAACTTACAATCACGTCAAATATCTATTTGGACTATGATCAGCTTACGAGCTTATCAAATATTTATTTGAACTAAGACTATCTTGTAGGCTTACTGAATGTTTATTCGGATTAAGGCTAACTTGCAAACTCGCCAAAAATCTATTCAAAAGAAGGCTAGTTTGCAAGCTCGTTGAATATTTATTCGGATTAAGGCTAGATTGCAAACTCGTCAAACATCTATTTAGATTAAGGCTGGCCCATGTGCTAGCTGAATATTTGTTCGGACCAAGACTAACCCATGGGCTCACCAAATGGCTATTCAGAGTAAGGCTAGCTTGCGAGCTTGCCAAACGTCTATTCAGACTAAGACCAACTTGTGCTTGTTGAATATTTATTCAGACTAAGTCTAGCACACAAGATCGCCGGACATCTATTTTGATTAAGGCTAACTTGCGATCTTGTCTAATGTCTATTCAGAATAAGTCCAGCTTGCGAGCTCGCCGAATATCTATTCAGACTAAGGCTAGCTTGTGAGTTTACTGAACATTTATTCAAAGTAAGGCTAGCCCACGGACTCGACGAATGTCTATTCTAACTGAGGTCAGTTCACAGGCTCGCCAAATGTCTATTCGGATTAAGATCAACTTGCGAGCTCATCAAACATCTAATTAAAATAAGGTCAATTTGCAAGCTCGTCAAATATCTATTTAGACTAAGGCCAGCTTATGGCTGGTTGAATATGTATTTGGATTAAGGACAACCTACAAGCTTGCCAAATGTATTTGGATTAAGACTAGCCTGTAGGATCACTGAATATTTATTCGGAATAAGACCAACTTGTGAGCTCACCAATATTTATTTAGACTAAGGCCAACTTATGGGTTCACCGAATATCTATTCAGACTAAGGTTAGCTCGCGAGTTCGCTGAATGTTTGTTTAGACTAAGACTATCTTGTGAGCTCATCAAATATCTATTTAGATTGAGGCCAACTTATAGCTCACAAAATGTCTATTTAGACTAAGATTAACTTGCGAGCTTACTGAATGTCTATTCAGACCAAGCCCAATTTGTAAACTAGTTGAATTCTATTTGGACTAAAGCCAACCTGCGGGCTTACTGAATATCTATTTGAGCTAAGGTCAGCTTGTGATCTCGTCGAAAGTCTATTTAGACCAAGGTCAGCTCGTGAACCCACCATAATAGCCAGTGGGCTCAAATAAGCAAAACTAAATGGATTGAAATGGACTACAAAATGAACCTAAATTGATCAAATAAATGAACTAAACTCAAACTAAATTGGAGATAAAATCCAAATTAAATTAATCTAAAGCTAAGAAAGGCGCTGATAATATTTTTTTTTATTTTGTTGAAGTGTTTCCATAGCCGATAAGACATAGGCAATAACTTCATTTGGATTGGAGTATTTATATTAGTCAATAAGGCATTGACAATAACTCTATTTGGGTTAGAGTATTTTTATAGCTAAGAAGGCATTGGTAATAACTTTGTTAACCATAAATTATTTTCATAGCCAATAAGACATAAACGATAAGTTTTTTGATTTTTGAAGTGTCTGCATAGCCGATAAGGCATAGACAATAATTTTATTAATTTTTAAAGTATTTTCATAACTAATAAGGCATAGGTGATAACTTTTTTAATTTTAAAGTGTTACCAATATCTTATAAGGTTGGATATAGATTTGAGAATTGCATCGTCAATTACTTTTGAGGTTGACTAGTTTGAAAGGATGTATCGCTAACTGCTTCTGAGGTTGACTAGCTTGAGGGCATATCACCAACTACTTCTGATGTTGACTAAATTGAAGTGTATCCAACGACTTTAAGCACATTATTGGTTGATTTTATTGATTTGGTAGCATCACCAACGACTTAAGAGATTGGGTATAACTTTGAAGTGTGGTTGATAGCTTGAAGCATATTGATAATTAAATTCTATGATTTAGTAGCATCGCTAATGACTTAGGGAGTTGGGTATAGCTTTGAAGTATGCTCGATAGTTTGGAGCATATTGGTGATTAACTCTTTTGGTTTGACAGCGTCACCAACAACTTATGAGGTTGGGCATAGTTTAAAACATACATCATCAACGACTTCTGGAGTTAACTAACTTTGAAGTATGGACAATAACTTTGAGCATGTTGACAATTAAATTTTTTAGTTTGATAATATCACCAACTACTTGTAGAGTTGGATATAGTTTTGAAATATTATTGAGGACTTTCATTGCATACCTAGCTAGACTTAGTTTAACCTTATTTAGTTCTATTCGAACTAATTTTAGTTTAGATTGGGATAGTAATAACGCACTTTATTCATAGTCTTAGAGTATTGCCAAAGATTCTGCACTCCCAGTGAGGCTCAGTTTGACTCTATTTAATTCCATTAGAACTAATATAGTTTAGGTCTGAGTTTGATTTCATTTAGTTTGAGTTGAGTTCGACCTTATGTTGGATCTTTGTCAAGTCTGGATCTTCATCTTGATGGACTTTAGTTTAAGTTCAAGTTAATTTAGTTCAACTTAGCTTCAATTTAGGCTCAACCTGGTTTAGTTCTAGTTTGACTTTGAGTTTGCCCTTTTAGTTTAAACTTAATTTAACCCAATTAGGGTTTGATTTGGGCTTAGCTCAATCAAATAGGATTTGATTTAAACTCAACTTGATTTTAAAGTAACCCATGATTAGGGTTAAGTCTGAGTTTATTTTGTTTAAGTTAACTCAATTTGGACTTTTTTGAGTCTAGCTTGATTTGGACTTTAACACATTTATGTAATTAATTTAGGTTCATTTGAGCCAATTTGACTTTTGTCTATTTGTTATGATTGAGTTCAATTTCAATGTGATTGAATTATTTTATATTAAGCAATTTAATTTGGGGGTCCATAACTATTTATGATGATTTTAGGTGGACTCGTAGTCTGGCTTCAAATATATGAACTCGAAGGTTAGGTTAGTTCATGAGCTCAAAAGTTGGCTTAGTGTGAGCCTGAGGGCTGACTGGGTACGAGTTTGAGAACTAACTTAGATGTGAGCCCAAAGGTTGGTTGAGTGTGAGATTAAAGGCTAGCCTATATGCAATGAGATTAAAGGCTAGCCTATATGCAAGCTTGAAGGCTGGCTGAGTGCGAGCCCAACGGCTAGCTGAGTGTGAGTCCAAAGGCTAGTTGAGTGCAAACCCGAAGACTAGTTAAATACAACCTGAAGGCTAGGTAAGTGTGTGCCTAAAGGCTGGCTTGCATGTAGACTCAAAGGCTGACTGAGTGTAAGCCCGAAGGCTGGCTGAATGTGAGCCCGAAGGCTTGCTTAGATGTGAGCCCGAAGGCTAGCGAAGTGTGAGCTTGAAGGCTGACTGAGTGTGAGCCTGAAAGCTAGCTTGGATGTGAGATCGAAGGCTGGCTAAGTTTAGCTTGAAGGTTGACTTGGATACAAACCCAATGACTAGCTGAGTGCGAGCCCAAATGTTAGCTTATGCTGATGGGGATCCACCATCTTCAACGGGTCAAAGATGGCCGCAGCGGTATCGAGAGTTTGTCATCTTCATTCCCATCTTCATCACTATTTTCATCACCATCTTCATCGCTATTTTCGAAATGCCGCGGGTGGCTACAGTGAGAGTTTATCATCTTCGTCACCATCCTCATTGTCATCTTTGAGGAGTTGCGGATCACTGGGATATTAGTAGAGTTCCATCTTTCGCACCAAAGACCAATGGGTGACAGCAATAATGAAAGTTCTTTTTTTAAAAAAATTTTTCACTAAATTTTCTTCTTTTGTATAACAATAATAATATTATTATTTTTTCCTCAAATCCAAAACTTCACTCCTGCATTTTGGCGGGATTTTTTTTATCTCGCTTTTTTTGTTGCACAAGCTTTTCTTTTTTTACATTTTTTGGTAGCTTATTCTTCAACCTTCGATTGAGCCCAAGACACCCCTAGACCCGCCCCCCACCCACCACCCACACCCCACATCTTAGAATCCTCACCAGGCCACTATCCCCACACCCAAATGTTAGCTTATGCTGATGGGGATCCACCATCTTCAACGGGTCAAAGATGGCCGCAGCGGTATCGAGAGTTTGTCATCTTCATTCCCATCTTCATCACTATTTTCATCACCATCTTCATCGCTATTTTCGAAATGCCGCGAGTGGCTACAGTGAGAGTTTATCATCTTCGTCACCATCCTCATTGTCATCTTTGAGGAGTTGCGGATCACTGGGATATTAGTAGAGTTCCATCTTTCGCACCAAAGACCAATGGGTGACAGCAATAATGAAAGTTCTTTTTTTAAAAAAATTTTTCACTAAATTTTCTTCTTTTGTATAACAATAATAATATTATTATTTTTTCCTCAAATCCAAAACTTCACTCCTGCATTTTGGCGGGATTTTTTTTATCTCGCTTTTTTTGTTGCACAAGCTTTTCTTTTTTTACATTTTTTGGTAGCTTATTCTTCAACCTTCGATTGAGCCCAAGACACCCCTAGACCCGCCCCCACCCACCCACCCACACCCCCACATCTTAGAATCCTCACCAGGCCACTATGCCTTGGTAGCCCACCGGTCGAATCCAATTGAAACATGGCTAAATCTGGCTGATTTTTTCTACCCCGGCGGGGGGGGCAATTCCATCCAGCAAGGTGGAGGTGCGCGCGGCTCGTGGAGGCGCCGATGCCACGCGATGGAGGTGGTGGAGGTGGCTCATGGAGGTATCCGTGCTCGATGATGGAGTGGTGGAGATGGCTCACATGGGTGCTTGACTGTGGATGGAGTGATGGAGGCAGCTCAGTGGGTGCTCGATTATAGACAGAGTGGTGGAGACTTGCCAGTAGGGCATGAGCCGAGTTGATGGGGAGTTGGAGCATGACTCAGCGGGTGGAGGAAGTGGCAATGTAGTAGAGGGTCTTATGGACCTTGAAGTCATAGTTCTGAGGGAGGATGGCCAATGCTGGACTCAACGGAGGTGAAGGCCAGATGGGTCATGATAGGGAGGCTACCACATGAGTGCGGACAAAGGTAGTCATCGACGAGTTGATGAAGGTGGAAACTTAGCTACTCCTTCAAAGGAGGACAAGGAGAAACAAGAAGAAGATTAGTAGCAAAGGAAGGTAGAGAATTATCTTATTTTGGTTGTTTCACATTTCCAATTTTGACTTCCCAATTTCTCGTGTTCCTGATTTCTGACTCTGTGTTCTCTCCCCATTTTGATTTCCCTTCATTCATTTCATCTCTGATCTCTTTTTGTTTTCTAATTTGCAAGTTTTACAGATTTTTATAAGGTTTGAAGAGATGAAGTCGAGATGGAATAAATTTTCTTTATTTGAATTTTTGAATAATGGATATGAATATAAATAGATATGGATAGGATTTATCCAGAGTTTGGACGAGCATTTGAAGAGATATGTATAAATTTGTTTGACATAGATGATGATATCTTGAAAGTTATACTTATCCCGAACATTGAAATTATAGAAGGAATATTTACAAATTTTTTTAAAAATTAGACTAAATTATAATTTTATAAATTTCAGGAGATTTTTCTATAAAAAAGACTTGTTTATAAAGTTTTGAAACTTTTAGGGTCATTTTTAGATAAATTTTAGATTTATTTGTAAATAAAATTTTTGAGAGACTTATTTATAAAAATTAAAATTCTACGGGTTTATTTATAAATAAAAATTTTTGAAGGGATTTATTTGTAAATACAAATTTCATAGGAACCAAATCATAATTATTGGTCTTTTGAGAAATTTATTTACAAACTCTAAATTTTACAGGACTGATTTGTAATTTTAGGACTTTATTAGACTTTTCTGTAAAATACTTATTCAAGGGGCCCATTTATAAAGATTTATTCAATCTAGAGGCTTATTTGCAAAATTTCCATATTTATCATTTTTGGCTAGATTTTAGATAAATTTTGGGCCTAATTTTGGTCCAAAAATCTAGCTCAATTAGCCCATTTGGATTAGACTTACCTTGAGCTTGAATTTCTCAATAATTCAAGTTTAAATTGAGTTTAATTTTTGACCAAGCTTGGACATGATTTAAGCCTAACTGAAACCACATTTGAGACATAATTTAATAACATATAAATTTTAATTTTAATCATATTTTAATCAAATTTGATTATGGTAAAAATTGGCTCAAATAAATTTTTTCTTCACAGCTATTTCTCGAGTTCTAGTAAGAGAAGAGGGTAAGAACAATTTCCAAGTATTTGTCCTTGCATCAACATTTCAGGAGTTGACTATATGGATTTGACTTGCTATGCGAAAGTGGACTTAGTTTGTAATGTAGAAATGCATTTAATGTGCCACATAAAAGTGGACTTGATATTGCTACGTTAGAGTAAACTTGATTGCCACATAGAATTGAACTTGATTTGTCATATGAAAGTGGACTTAGATTGTTATGTGAAAATAGACTTAATTTATCACAATAAATAGACTTGATTTATAATATGAAAGTGAACTTGATTTATCTCTTGTATAGATTAATGGTAGGATCCGCCTTCAAATATCCTTTCAATGATATAAGGACCTTTTCAATTAGGTTCAAATTTGTCTTTCTTATTTTGGTTCAAAATTATGGGTCTTCTTAAAACTAAGACCATTTCTCCTTTTTAGAAGGACCTAAACCAAGCCATCTTATTATAAGCCCCAGTTATTTGTGCTCAATATATTTTTGAGTTTTGTTGTGTTGTGAGTCTTATCTTGTTCAAGGAGTCTAGCTCATCAAGGCGAAGATGGACATTATCTTCTTTTATGATTTTTTCTTATAAGGCAATTCTTAGAGGGGATTTGCACTTCTAGTGGCAAAACTGTCTCAATCTCGAACGCCAAAGCATATGGCGTTGATTGGGTCGGAGTTTGATATCTAGTGCGATAGGACCATAGTGCCTTAGCAAACTTTTGATGCCAATCTTTCTTATTTCTGGCAATAACTTTCTTCAGAATCTTGGAGCGGGTATTGTTAAATGCCTCGGCAAGCCAGTTGGCTCTCTCATTATAAATAGATAAATATCTCTCTAATCTATCTTATGATAATGCATGAATCATCTTATCTTGAAGCTTCTGAAGGATGATCCATTGTTAGAAATAATCCTTCAAGGGACATCGAATCGATACAAGATATTTTCTTGAAAGAAGTGGTTAACAGTATCCGCTTTTATCTCTTTCAATGGAATCGCTTTAGTTCACCAAGAGAAATAATCAGTTAATGCTAGTATGAAGTGATGGCCTCTAGAAGAAGATGATTTAATTGGGCTAATGACATCTATGCCCCATACCTCGAATGGCCATAAGGATATTGTTGGATATAGAGGATTTCGATGTTGGATGAGTCACCATGAATTTGGCATAGGTGACATCTTCTCATATATTCAATGCAATCTCCTACCATTGTGGGTCAATAGTAGCCCATACGCTTAATCTTCATCATCATTTTTGGGCCCAATTGATAAGCTCCACAGACTCTAGAATACACTTTATACATAACTTGCTTAGCCACTTTGTCTGAGAGACAACACATAAGTAGTTGATCAAAAAAACTTTTATAAAGAGTGTTATTGATAAGTAAAAAGCATGCGACTCTCTTTCTGAGTTTTGTCCATGCAGATTTATCTTTTGGAAGTTCTCCACTTTTGAGGTAATTGGTAAATGGTGTTCTCCAATATATGGCCTCTTCTATTAGTTTAGATTCAGTCCTCTCATATTTGATATTAAAGATTGAGTTCATCTCTTGTCTACTATGGACCATGATTAGAATTTTTTCGTGAGTAGGGTCAGCCAATGTCTTAGCTAGTTTAACAAAGGAATCAGTCTCAACATTGATGGGTTAGGAAACCTTAGATATTTGAATATGAGGAATTTGCCTTATAATATCTTGAGCCATTTTATGGTATTTTAGGAGCTCAAATATATGGACTTTGCATTCGTCTTAAACTTGGTTGATAACTAGTTGTGAATCACCAAAAATATGTAGGTGTTATATTTTCATATTAAGGGCCAACCTACAATTAGGAGCTCATATTTGGCTTCATTATTTGTGCATGATTTTGAGAGAGAATAGGAATATCTTAAAATGCCCCCATTCGAAGTGATATAAACAAGTCCAATTCCTTCTTTGATTTATGAATGCTTTAATTTGATCTTTGGTTTGATAGATGATTCTCCATTAAAGTATAGCTTCTAGCCTTCTTTGATTTACGAATGCTTTAGTTCGATCTTTGGTTTGATAGATGATTCTCCATTAAAGTATAGCTTCTAGTAAGGTTTTCCATTTTTGACCAAAAGGATCTCTTCATCATGAAGCTCGTAATTCAAAGGAGAATCATCTGGAACTAGATAAGTTGTGAGAAAATTGACGAGGGCTTGTCCCTTAACTACCTTTTGGGGAGTAAATTTGATATTGTATTCCATGAGAATTAAAGCTCATTTTGCTAGCCTCCCAGTGAGTACAGGCTTAGTCATCAGGTATTTTATGAGATCAATTTTTGATATTAAAATAATTTAATGTGAAGGCAAATAATACCTCAGTTTCTTGACTATAAATATGAGTGCTAGATAATACTTTTCAATGAAAGAGTAGTTATTTTCTGTCCCTACTAGCATTCAACTCAGATAGTTGAGTATAGTTTCTTTATCCTCTTTATCATTTTGGGCAAAAAGTGCCCCCAGAGATCCTCCATTGCTACCATGTAGAGGACAAAGGGTTTATCGAGTAGAGGCACTGCCAGGATTGGTGGATTTAAAAGATACTATATTTTTTCAAAGACTTGTTGGCAATCTTAATCCCAAATGAATAGAGTGCCTTTCTTCATTAACTTTGAAAAAAGCTTGCATTTTCCAGAGGGATTTGAAATGAATCTTCTTATGAATGCGAGTCAGCCTTAGAATGACCTCAATTGGCTTAAATTGCTGGGTGATGGCATATCCAATATAGCTTTGATTTGAGATGGATCAATTTCAATCCCTCAATGTCTGACAATAAAGCCAAGGAATTTTTTTGATGATACCCTAAAAGCACACTTCATAAGATTCATCTTTAAGTTGTATTTTCTAAGGCAGTCGAATAGCACTCTTAGGTATTAGACATACTTATCTTTGGACTTAGTTTTGACCACCAAGTTATCTATATAACATTTCACTCATTTGTATATAAGATTATTAAAGATTTGAATCATAGCCCTTTAATAAGTGGCACTTGCATTTTTAAGCCCAAAGGATATCATCTTGTAGCAGTAAATGCCAATTGGCATCCTGAAGGCCGTATGTTTCTCATTATCAGGATGCATCTTGATTTGATTGTATCCTGAGAAACCATCCATAAAAGAATATTTCGAAATATGCCAAATTGTCAATCATAATTTTCATTATTGACAATGAAAAATCATCTTTTGAGCATGCTTTATTCAAATTCTTGCAGTCCACATAAATGCGAATTTGGCCATTCTTTTTTTTGAGTAGCATGATTCTTGCCACCTAATATGGGTATTTTTTTCTCTCTGATGAAACTTGCTTTAATCAGTTTCTTTGTTTCTTCTATTACCTTCTACTCTAGGTCAAGTTTCATTTTCCTAAGTACCTATTTAACAGGCGAAAGCTCGGGATTGATGGCTAGTTTGTGGAGTGCAACTTCAGGATTCAGTCCAGATATCTCCTTTTAGCTCCATGTCAAGCAATTAATGTACCCTTGGATCACTACTTTGAGCTAGGTTTGGCTTTTCTTTGAAAGTTGAGTGTTGATGAAAGTCGTCTTGGGGTCCTCCTCCAAGCATAGGTTGATCTCCATCAGTTCATCAACTGTAGCTTATGCCCTATCCTCAAGTTCTGGTGGAGCTTCTTTTGGTTTGAGAATTATTTCTTTGCCAAGTGATTCATCATGTTGAATGAGATTTGGTGAAGATTCATCTAAAGGAATTTTGGTTGTATTATGTGCCCCCCCCCTCTCCTCTTCCCCCTTTTGGTTTTGATGAAATTCCACTAAAGATATCACCTTCTTGTGATATCCAAAAAGTTGTGACCACCTCAGCACATATGTCAGGGGGTATTGATACCATTTGGTCATTTGAATGTCGAAGAGAGGTTCAATGGTGATCATAAGATGCATGTGGCTATTTGGAGTAATATAATCTAGTCCTTTAGTGTTCTTGCTTCCTCTTCCAGGAATGTAGGCATGTTTTTGGGTGGATTCCATAGATCCTTGAAGAAGTGACTCTCTCTCTTAGTCTATAGATGTCCATAGCTAGATTTGTCGATTATCTGACCAAGTTGATCCGAAAAATATTTAGGCATGACTACTGGTTGATAGTCAGTATCATCTGCTAGATTTTTAGTCCCCAAGATTTCATGTATGCATGGGGCACAAGGGATTGCCTCATAAAATAGTGTTTTCTTTTCTCCTTTACACTGTGGATGAATATAGAAAGTTATTAACTCTTCCACGACGTTCATGCTCAGCTCATCTAATGGCTTAAACAAGCCTTCTGAAATTTTAGTAATCAAGAGAGTATTTTCTATTTAACCTTTGTCGTCATCTTCATCAAAAGAATAACCACCTAGGTAGACTTATAGGGCTTCTTCATCTAAAAAGGCTAGGTTAAAATCACTTCCTAGGTGAGGATGAGCAAAGATTAGGCTAACAATCCTTTGCTTTACTTGAGTAATGGAAGCAACCGCATTTTAGCGTTAGATCTCTAATAGTATTTTGTATTATCATAATGTAGCTTATGAACATTGAAAAGGGTGTATACTTTTATTAATTTGGTGTTCTTCACTATCCTCGAAGTATACGAAGTATTGGTGTAGGATTGATGGTATTACTTTATTTTCATTTAGCCATGCCTCTCTAGCAATGCTTTGGATGACACATCGGTATCGATCACATAAAATTTGGCAGTTGTTATCAACTCATCCACTCTTAGAGGGATAGTTATAGCTCCCAAAGCTCTTTAATTGTTCTGATTAAACTCTTGTATGGTTATAATTTTAGACAGTAGATGACACACATCCAAAGTTAGATCTTTTAGAGTTCAAAGAGTCATCAAATTGAGTGAGAAACCTAGGTTAATCAAGATATAGTTGATCTCGATCCCATCACTATTTCCTATGACATAAAATAGTCTATTATGGTCTATTATTTCAAGTAATCAGTCATCATTTATGAAGGTAATAGCAAGAGTTTGATATGTATATAAGGACTCCTTCATCTTTTCTTTAGCAAAGTATGCTTGGTAGTTAGCCAGATTATGTAAGATGTGTAGTAGTGTATTTTTGAGTTCTTGTGACATCATCAAGGCATCAAATACACTCGGCATAGTTAGAATCTTCTTGAGGTAGGTTGTTATATTATATTCCATCTTTTTGGATGTAGATTTGGTTTGCGAAGGCTTGATGCCCTCACTTATATAAATATTCTTTTCCTTGTCCTTGGGAATATTTTTGTCCCTAGGCATTAGAGCTTGTCTTAAAGGCAACACTTTTCCAACCCGAGGTTGTATTTGGTTTTCTCTCCTTAGTTGAAACCCAACACTATGAGACTAATAAGGTTTGTCTTTGAAATCACTCCCCAGGCTAATATGTGACAAAAAGTAGAGGACTCTTGCCCCTAATCAGTGGTTCTCTGAATATTATTGGAGGATGTGATTGACTGATAATCATCCTATTTAATATCAGAGTTAGACACATGAGGATTTCTTGTAGAGAGGTCTTCAAAAACTCTTTGTATGAACCCTTCTATTTTATTTGCTGGCATAACCTTCTTTAGGACTTTGTATTTAGGATGTCTCTTCTATGAATATCTTGATTGTGGATATTCAGATTGATTTGATGTAGGGGCAGAATGATCTTTAACATTAGCTCATTTGATCCTCTCCCAAATATTTGCTTTTTCCTTTAGTGTTTTTTGGTGTAGGACCTTCTGAGATGGTCATAAAGTTGCTCTAAGTCAGACATGGAGTTATATTCATCGTCTATGCCTTGTATGTATAATTCCTCTAAAATTGGCAAAATACACCCTTCCACAGGTTCTAGGATTGGGACCTTACTAAACCTAATGGGTTGAGTATTTGTTGTTGGATTGCCTAATGGAGGCTGAGATAGTATCTCATTAGTGTTCACCTTGAATGTATGAGTCACCATATGATAAGAGGTCAGCTCATCAGTGTTCACCTTGGATATATAAGTCACTATGTGACAAGAGGTCATAGACTTAGTTAACTCTTTTTGATAGTATCTAGCTTTCTCAACCTGTCTTAGGAGTAAGTGATACAAGTGGTTGTTCTGATCCTAAGGAGGGTTTGTAACTGATTTCTCATCACCCCTATAAGATCTTTTGTATAGCTTTATCTTTTTTGCTAGGACCTTCTATATCCTCTTGACTTTCTCACAGAGCATGATAGTTGTATTTATCACACTTTTCATATGGGAAGTCATAGCCTGTATGTGTTTGTTCAACATTTGCATTTGCTGCCTGACAAACCTCATGTTAGTTGTAGCTAGCTCTTTCACAATATCTAGCTATAGTTTGAGTATGTCATAGTCGTGCTCATAAGCAAACCACTCTCTAAGGTAGTTATCTTGAGAGCAACTATCAGGAAAACCTATGGGATCTCTCATTTCAACAATATCGAATCTATTCGTCTCTTCTTGCTTTGCATCCTAGATTTCCTCATTATTGAAGTGATAGGATAGGAATCATCTTGGCTGTAAACCTTCAATAGTAAATATAGCAAAGCATGCTACCACTAGGAGTTCACTTTCTTTACTTCCCACATCACGGTTCTCTAGTAAAACTTTGAGTTTGTTAGAGAAGAATTCTTCAAGAGTTACTTGGTTTCTTTCTCTCTAAACATACTCATCCAAAGCATCAATGTATTCTTAAATGACTGATTTCTTGACATCATATTCATCTGACTAAACTAACTTCTTCTTCTTGCTTTTATTCTTTCTCTTGTTGATGCTTCAAATAGGTAAAGCAATTTGCTTCGATGAATATCCCATGCTCTCTAGGATTTTTAGTTATTTTGTTCATCAATTTCTTAAGCTTTTTTGAAATATAGACATTCTGTAAGTGCCTTTGTTCAGGGGTATGTTGTACTTCTTCTCCGAAAAGGATTTTAGTAAGTGGTCCATGGTCCTCAAACACAGTAATATGATTGATGTGTTTGATAGGTGTTTTGAGTAGGTTGCTTTGAGAGAGTTAGCTTACCTTCTCGGTATTGCCTTTTGACCAAATTCTTGAATACATAGCAATCTTCAATGGTATGACCCAACACTTTATGGTAAGGACAATAGTTTGGGTGATCTATTTTATTGGCCAGGCTGAGCCTCTTGGATTCTGATAATTGGAGGCCTAACTTTAGGGCATCCTAAAAGATTATAGTTGCTCTTTGTCTTTTGAAATATATTTCTTCCTGAGCCTTTATTGGAGATCATTGGATCATTTCATTTTCCTATCTCCTCCAAGTGCTAGTGGCTTCTGTGGATTACCCTTATTTATGATGGGGTTTGAAGATTTCTTTCGCCCAGTTGTTGTGAATGCAACCCCATATATTTGGAAAATTCTGCATGCTTTACCTTATCTTTTCTAATTTGAAGCTTTGTGAACTAGATAAGGTTGGTGGGCTAAATCTTTTTAGCTTTTTGACTTGCATGATAAGGTCTTGGAAGGTATGGATAGAAGAAACAGTTAGATAGGATGTCATTTATTCTCCCCTTATATTGTCGAGAACTAGGTTAACAGCTTCAAATTGGCTCATAAGTTGTTCATATTTAATGCTGAGATTTCTCCACCATATGATATAATCCAAAATTAACTCATTGTCACATTTTAGTATTGAGACAAAGTCTGCAATGACCACTTTATCACTGACTCCTCTGAACCTAATTTGAAAAACCTTTTTCATTTGTGCCTAAGTCTGCATAGATTTTGGCAGCTAGCATACCACTTGAATGCTACTTCTGCCAAGCTTGTTAAAAATTGGCTGAGTAACAATAACGAATTGTTACTTAAATCTCCATACAGAGTCACAAAATGAGTTATGTGTTATTCAAGATTGCCCAAACTATTAAATTGTTTGAAACTAAGTATTGTATAGCCTTTAAGATATGACACTTGGTCATGATGGCTAAGATATGGTTTGTTAGTATTATTTACCCTAACTGTCTCATTTTTTTGTCTTAATTGTGTAGCTACCATTCATAGTGCCTACTATTATATGTATATTGGGAGCTCCATATTGTTAGAGATCCCTAAAATCAAGGATTAGGTATCCCTTACTGAAGGAGTTGCTTGTGAAAAGCCTACATTTTTGTGGATCTTATCTACGGGAGATGCACCTTTCGCTACTTTTACTATTTGAGATGGTTGTTGAGATTGTTCCAACTTATTGATCTCCTGGCTCAATTGCAACATTATTTCCATAAACTCTATGGCCTTCTTTTGAGCTTCATCTTTTTTTTTACTTTGCTATCTTAACTGTTCTTATAATGCTTCTATGGTCAGAATATCATGGTTCCTATCTTGAGAATCAAGTCTAGGCTTTGGCTTGTTGCGCAAAATATCGATGTTCACCATAATTCCCGATGTAGAAGAAGAACAGAAAAGAGGAAAAGATAACACACAAGAGATTTATATGGCGAAGAAAATCCAGAGGATATTATATTGATGAAAAGAGGAAGAGAAGATTACAATGATGGAGACGAAACTCCAATATTACCAACTCTCATAAAAAGACTAAGTAGTTTAACCATCACAAGACGTCTTGAGAGTATTGATCTATGCCTCCCTCTTTCACTCTATATTAAAACCCTTACATCAATAGAGTATTTATAGATGTGATCTAACTGTGTTTGAGTCAAAGTAGAGGACTGACTCAAATAAAACTTCTACTAATTTAAGTCTTCTAGTAGAAGATAAATCTAGATAAGAATTAGACACACTAAATTACTTTCTAATATAATTAAGACTCTCCAAAAAATCTGGATTCGAGACACAATTAAGCCAACAATCTCCACCTTGGCTCGAATAATCTTATTCTCTAAATTTGAATTTTCAATATATGTCTTTGCCATTACCTCATGGGGTAGGATCAACGACCTTGAACATTGATCAAGTTCAAACTGAACATAAACTTGTCAATCAGAATCACCTTCGTCAACATATCTGCAGGATTTCTTGAAGTATGAATCTTTTATAAAGAAATTTCGCCGTCTTCAATAATGTCCCGAATAAAATGAAATTGGACATCTATATGCTTTGATTTGGCGTGGTATATTTGGTTCTTCACAAGGTGTATGGCACTCTGACTATCGCAAAAAATAGGAAGTATATTTTGAGAAAAACCAACTTCACTTGCCAATCCTTTTAGCCATAGAGTTTCTTTGACGACTTTTGTAGCTGCCATATACTCAGACTCTGTTGTAGATAATGTCATAGTTGACTATAAGGTACACCTCCAACTAATAGGTTCTCCACAAAGAGTGAAAAGATAACCAGTGAGGGATCATCATCAATCAAGATTTTCAGCATAGTCTGAATCGACATAGCCAACAATTTTGGCCTCTTGAACTTTTGGTAAATTTACCAAGTCCCAAGTATGGTTCTTTTGAAGGAAATCCATCTCTTCATTCATAGCAGCTTGCCATTGAGAAGAATTCTTATCCTGCACTGGTTTTTTATAAGAAGAAGGATCACCATTATCAGTAACTAAAGCAAAAGCTACCATGTCTTCAAAACCATATCTTTCAGGTGGCTTTATGTTTCTTTGAGATCTTCGAAGTGAAGTCTTCTCAGAAATTTGATTCTTAGACTTTTCCTGAGAGTTGGGCAAACCCTGAATATCTTCTTCTGAAGGAACTACATGCTCCACCTCCACTTGCATTATATCACTGGGACCTTTTTTGAGAGATTTTAATATAACATTTTCATCAAATACTATGTCTCTCTCAATAATTACATTTGAAATAGTAGGATCTCACAAATGATAGCCCTTAATACCTTTGGCATAACCTAGAAAAATACACTTTTTAAAACATGCATCTAACTTATCCTTGACAACATGAACATAAGCAGGGCAACCAAAAATCTTTAAAGAAGAATAATTTGTAGGTTGACCAGTCCATACCTCTTCAGGAGTCTTGAAATTAATGGCTATTTGAGGAGAGCGATTCACAATGAAATATGCTGGATTAACTACTTCTGCCCAAAAATCTTTATCAAGATTAGCTATACTGAGCATACTATGTGCTTTCTCCAACAAGGTTCTGTTCATCTTTTCAGTCACACCATTTTGTTGAGATTTTTCTGAGATGGTAAAGTGGTGTTTGTGCTTTTATCTTCACAAAATTTGAGAAACTCTGTTGATCTGTACTTTCTGCTATTATCACTTCTAAGGTAGTTGATTTTTCTGCCAGTCCTTTTTTCAACTGAAGTTTTCCACTGTTTGAAAATAGAAAACACTTCGGCTTTGTGATGCAAAAAATAAATCCACATTTTTCTGAAAAGATCATCAATAAAACTGATAAAATAACGAGCATCAGATTTTGATCGAATAGGAGAGCACCACATATCAGAATGAATATAATCAATTAAGCCTTAGTGCAATGAATACTGGTGTTAAACTTTACCTTGGACTATTTACCATAGAGACATTGCTTACAAAAATCCAATTTGCATGAGGTGAGACCTTTCAGTAATTTTCTTTTGTTGAGCTCACTTAAACCTTGCTTACTCATATGACCGAGATGCATATGCCATAAGTGGGTCATATCAGAAGAAGAAGCTTGAGAAATTACTACTCCATCTTCAACGATTTTTCCTACTAACTCATACAAATTTTCATGCTTTAGGCCCTTCATTACTATTAATGAGCCTTTAGCAACCTTAAGAACTCCACCTTCACCAGAATACTTATAACCAGTAGAATCCAAAGCACCCAAAGAGATCAAATTCTTTTTCAAATTAGGAACATGTCTAACATCAGTAAGAGTTCTAATAATATTATCAAACATCTTAATTTTGATTGTTCCAATTCCAACAGTTTTGCATGAATTGTTATTACCCATCAAAACTAAACCACCATCATAGGACTTGTAGTTTTCAAACTAATCCTTATTAGGATACATGTGGAAAGAATAACCAGAATCAAGAATCCAAATATCATGGTAACGATCAAAATTAGAACTAATAGAGAGAACATTATCAAAATCATCATTAGAACTCCCTTCAACAACTGACACTTGTTCTTTGGCTTGCTCTTTAGATTGAGATTCTCTTTTTTTCTTTACTTTGAGCCTCCAACACTTTTTAATTACATGTCCCATCTTCTTACAATATCTGCAGTTTATTTCTTTGGATTTGGATCTAGAATGACCTGTCTTTGATCTTTCTTTAGTACGACCTCTGATAATTAATGCTTTTGAGTGTGACACATTCCCTACAATCTTTTTCAAATATTCATTAGATAGAAGGACAACAGAAATATCGTCAAATTTCAAATCCTTCCTATACATGAGAGTAGTCTTTAGATTCTCAAGACAGGGAGGTAAAGACGATAATAAAATAATTGCCTTATCTTCATCTTCAATTTTAACATCAATGCTTAATAATTGAGAGACTAGTTTATTGAAAGTATTAAGATGATCAACTATATTCATATCTTCTCTCATTTGAAAATTGAAGAGCTTCTGCTTTAAGTAAACTCGATTTGAGATAGACTTACTCATATATTATTTCTCCAACTTTTTCCATAACTCTGAAGATGATGTTTCATTAAGAAAGAGATAGAGTACCTCATCGGTGATACTGGGGATGATTGTACTATGTGCACTAGCCTTCTGATTTTTTCAGACACTTTTGGTGACATCTTCAGACTTAACATCCTCTAATGTGTTTCTCAACCCTTGTTGAGTAAGAATTGTGTGAACTCTTGCTTGCCAAATAGGAAATCTTTACTTTTCATTGAATTTCTCTATATCGAACTTCATAGTAAATATGTTAAACCAAGCTCTGATACCACTTGTTGTGCAAAATATCGATGTTCACCACAATTCACGATGTAGAAGAAGAACAGAAAAGAGGAAAAGATAACACACAAGAGATTTATGTGGTGAAGACGATACAGAGGATATTGTATTGATGAGAAGAGGAAGAGAAGATTATAACGATGAAGACGAAACTCCAATATCACCAACTCTCACAAAAAGACTAAGTAGCCTAACCGTCACAAGACATCTTGAGAGTATTTATCTATGCCTATCTTTTTTACTCTATATTGAAACCCTTATATCAATAAAGTATTTATAGATGTGGCCTAACTATATTTAAGTCAAAGTAGAAAACTGATTCAAATAAGACTTCTACTAATTTAAGTTTTCTAGTAGAAGATAAATCTAGATAAGGATTAGACCCACTAAATTACTTTCTAATATAATTAAGACTCTCCGAAAAATCTAAATTCAAGACACAATTAAGTCAACACTGGTTGAGGCTAACTTCTCCCATTAGTCGAGTCATCTCATTCAAGAGTTTACTTATGGAACGGGTTGCCACATCTTCTTTTTGATGTGGTAGTAAGAAATGGTCCACAAGGGCTCTCCCCTCTTGGAGTTTTTCATCAATAAACCTCACTTGGGTAACCATCTTTTGGCATTTGGCTAGCTAGGGGGTGGCCTCATTGTCCCTCTTAGAGTTATGATAAGAAATGACTTTGATGGTACAGGAGGTCTCCCTTTTTGAACTCTTGTATTGGATTGTAGCTTTACGGTGGCTTTTGTGATTTTGCTTGGTGATTTGCCCTTTCATCATAGTTTTAAGGTCAGACTGTGTCCTCCTGTGATTTTCTCTTATCCTTCTATAAATTGCTAAATGGAGCAAAAAAGTTGGAGGTAGAGATGGTGATGACCGACTTCATTTGAGGGGTAGGCTTCCTAATCGACTGAAGATTCTAACAGCTTTTCCTTTACTTGTGATAATGAAGATGAGTTCTTCTTCATCAATACCCATATTTGGATTTCTTTTGATTGCCCCTTGTGAGGAGCTGAGTGAAGGTGACTAAAGACTGAGCTTTAGTTTGGTCCTATCCTCTGAAAGACTGACATCCTTATTGGTTGAAATGTGGATTTTAGCTCTTCATCCGAACAATCCTTCTCATTGGGGATGACGATATTAGGCCTCCTTCCCTTTGATGGAAGATAAGAAATAGGCTGATTTTACATTTTAGCTGGTCCAATAGTAGGTGCTCTCTTAAACTAAACGACCTCAGAAATAGTCCCGAATTTGATCTGAACTTTAGCTACTTCTGTAGCAATCATTGACTGAGGTAACTGCATAATTGAATCATCCCTAGGATAATGGTGTATCTTGGGGTGAAGATATTTTTTATTTTTGTCATTTAATTCTTTCTTTTATAAAGGAGAATATAATTGATCAATCTTCAATCGTAATTCTACCTTATAAGTATCTCTATAGTATTAACTAGGTTTCTACATCAAAGGAGAAGTTAAGTCCCATTTGGCATGCCAGAATTTGTGACCGACTGGTGCTATAATGTATTTAGTTTACACAACACACAAGTCTATCATAAATCGAAGAAAAATGTTTAGATTGTGACTAATACTGAACTGAGTCAAACTCATACCCTTCCGAACATGCCAAAATTTGTGGGATCAAAATTGACCACCCAAGATAGTAAAGACTCCGAGGAGTGATCTCAAATCACAAATCAAAATTTACTTTAATTTAAAATATGCTATCAGGTATTATGTGAACATGACTTTTAATAAGTACAAGTTGTTATTGTTAATTACCTTGAGGATCGTCTAGAACCTCCTAAAGTAAGAAATCTAGCTAATAAAATAGAGACACAAAGAAAAAAGTTATTTAATTGTTTTAAGAAAAATGGTACATGAGCTAAGCAATAGTATACCTTCACTTTACAATAAATTTTGACATAGAATTATAGAAAATATAGAAAGAATGAAAAAAGAGAGAGGAGAAGAAGCTTTGGTTTGTGCCATTGCCCCACTCCCCTTGCGCTGAATCACATGACGTCCGACCTGAATTGTAAAATGGAATAAGAAAAGTTTGAAGTGTTTCCAATAGCTTTGGACATTGGTAATAACTTTGTGATTTAAAGTTCTTTCATTATCCAAAAAGGTGTTGACAATAACTTTTTTTGATTTTGTTAAAGTATTTTCATAACTGATAAGGTGTAGGTGATAACTTTGTTCAGGTTGGAGTGTTTCCATTAGCCAATAACTCTATTTAGGTCAGAATATTTTCATAGCTAATAAAGCATTGGCGATAACCCTGTTAATCTTGAAGTGTTTTCATAGCCAATGAGATATAGACAATAATTTCTTTAGTTTTTAAAGTATCTCTACAATCGATAAATCATAGATGATAACTTTATTAATTTTTGAGGTATTTTTATAGTTGATAAGGCGTAGGCGATAATTTTTTTGATTTTAAAGTGCTACCAATAGCTTATAAGGTTGGGTATAGTTTTGAGAATTGCATCATCAACTATTTTACGGGTTGACTAGCTCAAAAGGGTATGTTACTAACTGTTTTTAGGGTTGATTAGCTTGAAAGATGTGTCGTCAACTACTTTTAGGGTTGACTAGTTTAAGGGTGTGTCATCAATTGCTTTTGAGATTGACTAGCTTGAAGTGTGGCTAATGACTTTTAGCGTATTATTGGTTGACTTCATTGACTTGGTAGCATCACTAATGGCTTAGGTGGTTTGGTATAGGTTTAAAGAGTGACTAACAACTTGGATTATATTGGCAATTGACTTCTTTGATTTGGTAGCATCACCAATGACTTAGGGAGTTGAATATAGTTTTAAAATATGGCCGATAGTTTGGAGCATATTGACAATTAACTTCTTTAGTTTAATAGTGTCACTAACGACTTATGGGATTGGGTATAACTTGAAAAATGCATTTTCAATGGTTTATGGGGTTGACTAGTTTTGATATATGACTAACAATTGTGAGTATATTGGCAATTAACTTCTTTGGTTTGATAGCTTCACCAATAACTTATAGAGTTGGATATAACTTTGAAGTATTATTGAGGGCTTTTGTAGTATATCCAGTAAGACTCAATTTGATCTTGTTTGGTTCTATTCGAACTAATTTTGGTTCATATTAGGATGGTAATATCACCATTTATTCATAACATTGGAGTGTTATTGAAGATTCAGTACTCCTAGTGGGGCTAAATTTAACCCTATTTAATTTCATCCGGACTAATATGATTCTGATCTGAGTTTAATTTCATTTGGCTTGAGTCAAGTTTAACCTTATAATGGACCTTTGTCAAGTCTGGATCTGTATCTTGATGGACTTCGGTTTAAGTTAAAGTAAATTTAGGTCAACTTGGCTTCAGTTCAGGCTCAACCTTGTTTAGTTTTGGTTTAACTTTGAGTTTGCCCTTTTAGTTTAAACTTGATTTAACCTAATTAGAGTTTGATTTAAGTTTAGCTCAATCCAAATTGGATTTGATTTGAACTCAACTTGATTTTAAATTAACCCATGATTAGGGTTGAGTCTGAGTTTATTTAGTTGAAGTTAACTCAATTTGAATTTTTATTTTTAGAGTCCAGCTCGATTTGGGCTTTAGTTTATTTATTTAATCAATTTAGGTCCATTTGAGCTAATTTTGTCTTTATTCATTTGTTGTGATTGAGTTTAATTTCAATGTAATTGAGTTAGTTCATGTTAAGCAGTTTGATTTGGAGGTTTGTGATTGTTTATGATGATTTTAGGCAGACTCGTAGCCCGACTTCAAATGTGTGAACTCAAAAATTGGCTTAGTTTACGAGCTCAAAAGTTGGCTTAGTGTAAGCCTAATGGCTAACTAAGTGTGAGTTTGAAGACTGACTTAAATGTGAGCTTAAAAGTTAACTGAGTGCGAGCCTGAAGGCTAGTCTAGATGTGGGCCTGAAGATTGGCTAAGTGTATGCCTAAAGACTAGTTGAGTGTAAGTCTAAAGATTGACTTGGATGTGAGCTTGAAGGCTGACTAAGTATAAGCCTAAAGGCTAGTTTGAATATGAACTCGAAGGGTGGCTTAGTGCGAGTCTAGCTGAATGCAAGCTCGAAGGCTAGCTGAGTGCGAGACTGAAGGTTAGTTTAGATACAAGCTAAAAGGCTGTCTTGAATGTGAGCCCAAGGTTGGTTGAGTGTGAGCCCAAATATTGACCGAGTGTGAGCCTGAAAGTTAGCTGAGTGCAAACTTGAATATTGGCTAAGTACGATCTTAAAGGCTAGCTGAGTGAAAACCCAAATACTGACTTGGAT
The DNA here is from genome assembly GCA_005019695.1 of Trichopus zeylanicus subsp. travancoricus. Taxonomy (NCBI): domain Eukaryota; kingdom Viridiplantae; phylum Streptophyta; class Magnoliopsida; order Dioscoreales; family Dioscoreaceae; genus Trichopus; species Trichopus zeylanicus. Next base: position 575,499 of record RXID01014824.1, on the reverse strand, counting down.
GAGAGCATGAAGGCTAGCTGAGTGTTTGCCCAAATACTAGCTAAGTGCGAGGCTAAAGATTGACTTATATGAGAGTCTGAAAGCTAGCTGAGTGGGAGCCTGAAGGCTGACTGAGTGTGAGCTTGAAAGCTAATTAAGTGTGAGCTGAAGGCAGACTCATGATAATGGGGATATGTTATTTCTGAGGGTCACAAGTGGCCATAGTGACATTGAGAGTTTGCCGTCTTCTTCATCTTCTTCACTATCTTCGAGGGGATGTGGGTGACTATGGTAAAGTGAAGAGTTCACCGCTTTGTCACCGTCCTCATTGTCATCCTCGAGAGGCCATGGTTGGTCATAGTATTTGTGAAGTTCCATAGTCATGGCAAAGGCGGATGGGTGGCCGCAATATTAAAAATTCTTCTTTTCCTTTTTTTTTTTATTTTTACCAAATTTTCTTCCTTTTTATATAATAATAATTTTTTATGTTTATTTTTTATATTTTGGCTGGATTTTTCTTTTTTTTTTTTATTGTGGTGCGCTGCACAAGCCTTCTTTTTATATATATTTTTTGGCAGTTTCTTCTTCAAGCTTCAACCACAGCCCAGGAACCCCCGCCACCCCTTTTTTGAATCCTTACTAGGCCCCGATGGCCCTGTACCCCACCGGCTGATTCTGGCTGAAAGATGGCCGGATCCAGTCGGCTTCTTCTCTGATGAGGTGGAGGCAGCTCCTTCCGGTGAGGTGAAGGAGGAGGCAAAAGCGCGGCAGCTTATGGAGGCACCAGTGCTCGGCGACGGAGTGGCGGAGGCGGCTCGTGGAGGTTGCTAGCATGGGCGCTTGGTTGTGGACGGAGTAGTGGAGGCGGCTCGCGAGGGCGCTCGGCCATGGACGGAGTGATGGAGGCGGTTTGTGTGGGTGCTCCACTATGAACGGAGTGGTGGAGACTCGCCAGTGGGGCATGAGCCGGGCTGACGGGGGGCTGCAGCATGACTCGATGGGTGGAGGAAGTGGTGATGCAGTGGAGGGTCTTGTGTGGACCTCGAAGTCGTAGTTCTGAGGGAGGACAGCTAGGGCAGGACTCGACGGAGGTGGAGGTCAAACGAGGTATGGCAGGGAGGCTCCCACACGATCACGGACAGAGGCGGCCACCGGCGAGTCGATGGAGGTAGAAGCTTAGCTGCTCCTTCAAAGAAGGACAACGAGAAATAGGAAGAAGATTAGTAAGCAAAGAAAGGTAGAGAATTACCTTATTTTGGTTACTTCATGTTTTCAATTATGACTCATTGATCTTCTGTATTCTTGATCTCTATTTTGATTCCTCTTTATTCATCTCTAATCTCTTTTTGTTTTCTGATGAAGTCAAGCTAGAATAAATTATCCTTGTTTAAATTTTTGAATGATGGATGTGGATATAAACAAATATGGATAAGGTTTATCCAAAATTTATATCAATAAATCTATTTATTATACATGATGATATATTGAATGTTGTACTTATTCAAAATATTGAAATTATAAAGAAAATATTTACATTTTTTTTCGAAAAATTAGACTAAATTATAATTTTATAAATTAGACTAAATTATAAATTTTATAATTTATTGAAATTTGCACTCATCCAGAATATTGAAATTATAAAGAAAATATTTACAATTTTTTTTGAAAAATTAGACTAAATTATAATTTTATAAATTTTAAAAAAAATTTGCAAAAAGGACTTATTTATAAAGTTTTGAAACTTTCAAGGTTCTTTTTAAATAAAATTTAGACTTATTTATAAATAAAAATTTTAGAGGGTTTTATTTATAAATATAGATTTCATAGAGACTAAATCATAATTATTAATTTTTTGTCGGATTTATTTATAAACCTTGAATTTTGCGAGATTAATTTATAATCTTAGAACTTTATTAGACTTTTCTATAAAATTTTATTCTAAAGACCTATTTGTAAGAAAAATTTCGCCATGAACCCACTTAAGAAGATTATTCAATCTAGGGACCTATTTATAAAATTTTTATATTTTATCATTTTAGTCCAGATTTTAGATCAATTTTGGGCCTAATTCTAGTTCAAAAATCTAGCTCAATTACCTCATTTGGATTAGACCTAACTTGAGTCTAAATTTCCCATAATTCAAGTCTAAATTGAACTCAATTTTCGACCAAAGGCAGAAATGATTTAAACTTGACTAATACCCACATTTAAGTCATAATTTAGTGACATACAAGTTTCAATTTTAATTATATATTAATTAAATTTGATTGTGATAAAAATCACTTCAAATATGAGAGTAGTGTAACTACTTCAAGGATGATAACTGGAAACATGAAGGACATTGAGAAGAAGATTACTTAGCTGGTTGATCAATAACCTCAGAGTTCAATGGAATCAACTACAGTGCCATGCAACATCTTGAACACACTCAATTTACAACTCTTAACCAAGCCCCCACAGCTGTAGTTTTGTCAGCCACCTTAGGAAGCATACAATGGAACCAAGCACCCGTTAAACCACATAAGCTCTTTTAAGAATAGTATGATATTGCATGGTGTCATGGAAAAACATAATGTGTAAAGTATCTTCAACTACTTTGCATGGTTTGACAAGAGCCTAGTTCCCTAATATGCTAAAGGGCTCCATCGCAAGCTTAGATGACTTGGATTGAAAGTTTGTAAATCAATTTGTCTTACTTGCCGCGAGATGCTGTGACTCACCTACACTATTAGCAATTCGCCAAATATATGGGAAAAGTTTACGAGATTATTTAGTTTATTTCAACACAACATGGATTCAAGTAAACAATCTAGAAAGCTCTATTGTGTTGGCAACAACTATGAATAGCTTGATAGCATGAAGAGTTGTCTATGAGATGGTGTTGAAACCACCATATATGAGTTTATGAAATAAGTTTGTAAATATATTGATGTAGAAGAAATGATGGTAGCTCGATATAAGGCCGATAGCTTGAGGTCCATGAGAGAAAGTAAAGATGTTTGGCAACCCAAGCCTAAATAGTGAGAGCCAAGCTATGAGAGTAGAAGCCTGAGTTACACATAGAGGTGTCAATATAGCTCATAACTCACGAGCAACTTGAACTCAACTCAAATTTGGTTAGGCTCATTTCGAGCTCGAGCTCAAAAACTCAGTTTGTTTGGTAATGAGCCAAGCTTGAGTTGGATCTGACTTACTTGATTTTAACTTGAGAGTTCATTTATTTTTTAATATATAAAAATATTAAAAATATATTTTATAACATAATATATAATATATATTTAATTATTTAGTTGTGATGTTTTAGTTGGTATAGTTTTTTATATTTAAATATTATTATATTAGAATGATTTCTTTAATATCTATATTTTTAAATTATTTATATTATTAGCATTACGTATAAATTTTTTAGCTTTGATATTTCTTATTATGAATTTATGAAATATAATTGGTGATGTTGTAGTTGTTTTTTTTAATATTTGAGTAGAGTTGGCTTGGCTCATCTCAAGCTCAATTTTCCAAGCTTGGCTTGAGCGTTAGCAAGCTAGTTTTCGAGCCGAGCCGAGCCGAGACGAGCCAAGGTAGGCTCAACTCGGTCCATCTCATTTACACACCTATGCTCAAACCATCCTTGAACTAAAATATTGTCTCAAATAGAAGACAAAGAGCACCTTTGAATACCATTGAAAATTTTTCAGGATGAGAACAAAAAGTTAGAGATCAAAAAGTTGATCTGAGAGGCATACCAAACTCATGTCATTCAAGGAGAACCGAGGACTGAGCTAAGAAAGAATGACTACAACCAAAGCTTGAAACTCCAAAAGATGAACAAGGCACGTAAATTCCTACTTAAGCTATTATAGGATATAGGTGATGATATAGGCGGATATTCAGCAAAATAATGGTAGCTGACTAATGCTAAATGTCGAGCTTTCATTTGGGGCCTATAAAGATACCTAGTGTCACAAAGATAAATGTGAAAATGGATCTCAACTACTGTTATCTTTGTCCTAAATTGCATCATGGAGTAGCACAATCAAGCCTTGATTATCACCATAATACTAGATGACTACCTAACCCATAGAGTGATGATAGACACCATAACATCGGTGAATGTCCTATCTACAATGGCATACAATCACATGAAGTGTGATCAACTAATGTGTTCTCATGGTGGTTGTCTTCCTGGCTTTACAAAAGTCTCCTTAACTCCGAAAAGGGTAGTGTGCCTTCTAATGATAGTTAGAGAAGGTAAGAGAAGCTCGACAATATTTACAATCTTCTTGGTGGTGAGGACTAGCTCGTTTCCCATGTAATGCAATTTTGAGAAGGCTAACATTGAACAAGCTGCAAGCAACGATCTTCATTTATCATTTGATCATACGGTTCCCAACCAAGTTTAGAACAGAAGAAGTTTGTGGTGATAAAGACATGGCTTGCCATTGTAATGTTGAGCATTGGGAAGAGTAGACGATCAAAGGAAAAGAGAAGCTTGAGGATGAGCCTCAGAGTTGGCCTGAAGCTAAAAAATAACTCATGAGCATCATTCCAGATGAGACCAAAAATCATTCAATCAAAATTGGAGTTGATCTAGTGGACCCATTTCTATTTGAATCTCAGAAGTTATTGAAGGATAATAAGGATGTCTTTACTTGAATTATATTATAGATACTCGCCTTTTTTACTTTCTGAATTTTATCTTGCGAATCTAATCTGATTCAACTCTTTGTTATTCAAATTGAAAAATTTCTCAGCTAAAATATTATTGTATGTTAAATTTAAAAAATAACTCAAAATTCTGAAATAAAAATCAGTAATGAAAATAAAAAAAAAATATGTATTTTTATACTCCAACTAAGTGGTGTATGAAATGACCCATATACTAAGTATGAATTAGCCTCCATGTCAATTGACTGACGTATGATATAATTCTATATGTCAGTTACCTAACGTAACTCTGCTCTTTATCTTTTAATATCATTGTATTGAGCATGCATGTTATGAGATGGCTGAGTACATCCTAATACGGAATGAAAAAAAAAAAGAGATACAACGCAAATAATCATTAATATAAAGAAATGGTTTTGCGATATTTCGTAGACAAGACTTTTTATGGGCAATATATTTTAAGAAATGAAATCCTCTAATTATGTTTTAGGATAAACTGAATTTGGTATGCATTCGTGGGTTAACATGAACCCGGGTTAGAAGGCAAAAGAGGGTTCCAGAAGCATATTTTTACGGGACACGTGGATCATTGCCAACCGTACACTGAGAGATCAAACAGTTTGAACGGTTGGATGAGTCCTTGGGATCTTTCTGACTGCTTGAAGTTGCTTTCATGCAGCGTTAGTTCAAGTAACGGCAATCGGACGGCTGGAACTTTTGACAAAAAATGAGACGGTAAAGGACCATCAGCCATTTCACAACGAATAGCCGTCTTGTCGGATTTTTCAAGTTATTAAAACGAAAAAGTCCATTGAACGAGTTGCCACGAGTACTGGTTTTCTTGTAAATAAGTAATGAAACAAGGGTACTTTCGAGTCTTGTCGACAACGTGACGTGGCAACTTTAACCGCAGAATTTGCCTCGAGATCACATACAATAATACATCCCGAGGCATAATTGCGGTGGATATGTTCATGTCCTAAAGATTGAAAGTGACAAAAGTTTGACTTAATCGGAAGGACCCGGTTTAGTCCGGTTCAGTCAAACCGATGGGATCATCCTGAATTGATAGGCCAACTTGAATGGTTTGATTTATGAATTGATTATGATTAGGTTAAGCTAATTAATGCGATTTGTTTCCCTGTTTTTGGAGTTTTAAATTTTAATGAAGAATCTAATAATGATATAGCCAATCAATATTTTTGTATTTGATAAAAAAAATTTGCTAAACAGCTGGAGATATTATACATACAGAGCAACTAATTAATGGTTGTTTATGCAAAATAAAACGAGGATGATAGAGACTTATGCATTATTACATGGATGCACTCTTTGGACGAAACCAGATATAAAAAATGTCCTAAACTGGATTTTGTGGTTGGCAACGAGGTAAAAAATCGAGTTCGGGTTTGAGTACGCCAAAAACATTATTAGCACAATGAAAGAAAATATTACATTTCACAATTGCAGAGTTAAATTTATACACTTTAATTAAAATTTTTGTCTATGGAGCTGTTTAATAGTTAAAAAAGGGAGGAGAAATAGTTGAAAATAAAATTATTATTTTTATTTATTTTGATATTTGATTGTTTAAAACTGACTTTTTGAAAATTAACTTAATTTCAATTATGTTCTATTTAAATATATTTTGAAATTTTACTCTGAATTTAAGTTGGATTTCTGATGAGATAAATTTAGATATTGAATTTGGGCTAAATTTGGATAAAAAACTAAAGTAAGCTTTGGATTTACAAATAAATTTTTAAAAATTATTATTTGCAAATGAATCCGAATTTTATTCAAAACATCTAGAAAATTTCAGAATTTTTACAAATATATTCTTTTTACAAAAAATCCCTGACACTTATAAAATTATATTTTGATTTAATTTTTTTGAAAATTTGTAAATAAATCTCTTAAAAATTTTTTTATTTATAAATAGACCAAAAATTTTATTTTAACAAGATCCTGAAAATTTTAATATTTTATAAATATATTTTTTTGTGAAAAAACTCCTGAAATTTATAAAATTATATTTTAATCTAATTTTTCAGAAAATTTTGTAAATAACCTTCTAAATATTCATTATCCAAAAATAATACACAATTGAAAAATAAATCTCAATTAATTACATAAAAAGCATAACATTTTGACATATAATTTTATCTACAATCAAATCTTATTTGTTTCCAAAACGAAACCAATTAAAAAAATAGGATCTAATCACACATTAAATCTCCTCAATTTAGTTTCGAAATATTCAAAGTCTATAAAAAGGATTAAAAACCTGCACAAAAACAACAAAAAATGAAGCGAAGATCACAGTAAGGAGAGAGACATCACGGAAGAGAAAGATTAGAGCAGTTGAGAGAAGATCAAGAAAGCATCAGCGTATAAATTCTTACCCTGTTTCTTTTTTTTTCTTCTTGATTTCTTTCATCTTGCTTCCTAACCCCAAGCTCCTTTTGCTACTCCCGTGTTGACCTGCCTGCCCCCTTCCACCATGGCCGCACCTATGCCGATCACCACCAGCTTCAACTTCTCCACTTCGAGCCCAACCTCACGCTGCCTCCTTCGCCATCGAGGACCGTCGAGGACCACCACCCCATCGCCGAACTACCAGCCGGTTGCGTTGCCTACGCCTATGCCTCCACCACTACATCCACAGCACTGATGCAGCCACGAGCTACCTCCGTCACTCCTCCTCACTGTAGGTCATAGCCACCCAAGCTGCCACTGCGGACCTTGACCCTGCCACGACACAAAGGGTGGTCAAATCCAGTAGGAAGAAAGCCAAATGTGGCCGGAAAATGGAAGGGCGTGGTGCCTCCCGGCCCGCCGTGACCACGGTTGCTCGGATCCAGCCGTTTCCAGCTGGACCCAGCTAGAGAAGAAGACCAGGCAGCTCCTAGCCCAGTCGTGGAAGGACCAAGATAAAAAGAAGAAGAAGGGAAAAACCAAAGAGAAGGCACGAGTTTGGTAGGGAGAAAGGAGAAAAAAAAGGAGAAAAAAAAAGAAAAAGAAAAAGAAAAAAGAAGATTGCTGCAGAAAAAATTAGAACTTTTTCTTGTCCTAATTTTTCTTCCAGCAGATTCATTAACTTTACCATAGTTACCTACAGTCTTTCGAAAATAGTGACAAAAATAGAGAATTTATCGTCACACTGTGGCCACATGTAATTCTTTGAAAACAATAATAAAGATAATGAATATTTCAATACCATCACGACTACCTGTGGTCTCTCGAACATGGCGATGAAAACAATGAATATTTATCATATCCAAACTAGTATTTGGATTTGTACCTAATTAGCTTTTGGACTCACATTAAAACTAATCTTGGGCTCGTATTTCAACCAATATTTGGCCTTGTATCTTAACTAGCCTTCGGATTTATATTTCAGCTAGCTTTCGGGATCACACTTAGTCAGTCTTTGGATTCGCACTAAACTAGTTTTTAACCTCGTACTCAGCTAGCCTTCGGGCCTGCATCTAAGTTAGCCTTCGAATTCACATCTAAATCAATCTTCGGGCTCGCACTTAGACAGCTTTCGGCTCGCATCGAAACTAGCCTTCGAACTCAAGTCTAAGCCAATTTTAGGGCTCTTATCTAAGTCAACTTTCAGGCTCACATCTAAGTTAGCCTTGGGCTTGCACTTACCTAGCCTTCGGACTCGTACTCAGCCAGCCTTCGGGCTCGCATCTTAGCCAGCCTTTAGACTTGTATTTCAGCTAACCTTTAAGTTTGTACTTAATCAGCCTTTAGGCTCGTCTTAGCTAGCCTTCGTACTTGCATCTGAGCAAGACTTTAGACTCATACTTAGCCAGCTTTTGGTATTATACTAAACTAGCATTTGGGCTCATATCTAAATTAGTCTTCAGACTCGCATTTAACTAGCATTTGGGTTTGCATTTAGTGAGTCTTTGGGCTTACACTTAGCCAGCCTTCAGGCTCATACTCAGTCAACATTCAGATTCACATCTAGCTTAATCTTCAGACTTGCACCCAATCAGTCCTTAGACTTACACCTCTAAGCTATTTTAGAGCTCGCAAACTAGGTCAATCTTTGGGTTCGTGCATTTGAAACTGGACTACAGGTTTGTCTCAAATCATCATATACAGCTAATAATGCTCAAATCAAATTGATTAATGTTAGATAACTCAATCACAAAAAATGGACTTAAATTGGTTAAATAAATAAACTAAAACTCAAATTGAAGTGAACTCCAGAAAATTCAAATTTGAGTTAACGTAAACCAAATAAACTCAAACTCAACCCTAATCATGGGTTAACATAAAATCAAGTTGAGTTCAAATCAAATTAAATCTAATATGGATTAAACTATGTTCAAATCAAATCCTAATTGGATTAAATTAAGTCCAAACTAAAATTCAAAATTAAATTAGAATTAAGTCAAGCTAAGCCTAAACTAAAACTAAGTTGAACTAAGTTGATTTGAACTCGAACCAAAGTTCAGTAGATTCAAACTCTATAAAAGTTCAATACAAGTTCAAACTCGACTCAAGTTAAATAAAATCAAACTCAGACCCAAACCATATTAGTTCCAATAGAACTAATTAGGGTCAAAATGAGTCCCACTTAGAGTGCTAAAACTTCGACAACACTCTAAGGATATGAATAAAGAGTGATGTTAGCACCTTGACTTGAACTAGAATTAGTTTAAATAGAATGAAATAAGGTTAAAATGAGTCTAGCTAGATGTGCTATAAAAGCCTATAATAACACTTCAAAGCTATATTTGACTGCAAAAGTCATTGATGATGCTGTTAAACTAAAGAAGTTAATTACTCGTATACTTAAAATTGTTGGCCACACTTCGAAGCTAGTTAATTCCAAAGCTATTAATGGCATATCTACCAAACTAAGCCAACCTAAAAAGTACTGACAATGCTTTAAATAAAACCAAATAAAGTGGGTTTGAACTTAGTCAGTTAGCCGTAGTGTTTTATTCAAACAAAGTCAACCAACAGTGCCCTCCAAATTGTCGGCAACATTTCAAAGGTATACCCAACCCCCTAAACTATTGGTAACACTATCAAAGTCAACCAACAATATGCTCAAAGCTGTTAGTCATACTTTGAAGCTAGTCAACCCCAAAAGTAGTTGATGATACACTTTTCAAGCTAGTCAATCTCACAAGCAATTGATGACGTATTCTTCAAGCTAGCTAACCCTATAAGAAATTGGTAATGTGCCTTTTAAGCTAGTCAATCTCAGAAACAGTTGATGATGTATCGTACAAGCTAATCAAATTCAAAAATAGTTGACGATGCATTCTTCAAGTAAGTCAACTGCAAAAGCAATTGACAATGTAGCTTTTCAAGTTAGCCAACCCTAGAAGTAGTTGACAACGCATCTTCTCAAAACTAGTCAAAACCCCACAAGAAGTTGACAACATACCTTCAAAGCTAGTTAACCCCACATGTAGTTGACGATGTACCTTTCAAGGTAGTCAACCTCAAAAGCAGTTGATAAAGTAGCACTTCAAGCTAATCAATCCCAGAAGCAGTTGGTGATGCACCTTCCTAAAAGTAGTCAATCCCCAAGTAGTTGATAGCGCACTCTTCAAGCTAGTTAACCTCAAAAGTAGTTAATGATGCACCTTTTCAAGTTAGTTAACTTCAGAAGTAGTTGATGATGCAATTTTTTAAGCTATTCCTAACCCCATAAGACATTGGTAATGCTACCAAAATTAAAGAAGTTATTACTTATGTCGTATTAGTTATGAAAACACTTCAAAAATTAAAAAAGTTATCGCCTATGCCTTATTGGTTATGGAAAAATTTCAAGGTCAACGGAGTTATCGTTTACGTCTTACCGACTATGGAAAAACTTCAAGATCAATGAAGTTATCATCTATGTCTTATTATCTATGTAGACATTTCAAAAATCAAAAAAATTTATTGTATGTGCTTTATTAACTATGAAAACACTTCAAAAACTAAAAAAGTTATCATGTGCATCTTATTTGACTATGGAAACACTTTAAGACCAACGAAGTTATCACCAATATTTTATTGACTAATGAAAATACTCTAATATCAAATGAAGTTATCACCGATGACTTATTGACTAACGAAAATACTTCAAATAACGAAGTTTTTGCTAATGCTTAAAGCTATTGGAAACAATTCGAATTTCTCCTATTCATTTCCACGTCCCATTGAACGATGCCATCGACACCTGCTTAAGATTAAGTCGATTTGAATCAGATGCCACGTAGTCCAGTGCAGAGGGAGTGGGGCTAGCAATATACATTAAAACTTTTTCTCCACTCGTTCTCTTTTTTTTCATTTTCTTTCATATTTTTTATAATTCCATCTTGAAATTTATTATAAAGTGATGGTATACTCTTACTTAAATTATGTATCCTTTCTTAAATTCAATCAAATGCTTTCTTTTTTTTTTTTCTATTTTATTAGTTAGATTCCTTGATTTAGAAGGTTTTTGATAATTATCGACGTAATTAATAATATGGGTTTACGTTTATTGGAAGTTAATATTCCTACAATATCTAATAGCACACTTCAAATCAAAATAATTTTTGATTTGTGATTCAAGATCGCGCTTCGGATTTTTGCTATTTCAGACTGCTAAAATCGATCCCACATATTCGATCCAAAAGGAAAAAAATAAATTAAATTTTACTTTCATAATGTTCAATCTGAAGAGACTATTAAAGATGGATATAATGATATTGTGAATTATAGTAATCTTAATCATCTCACCATACAATAATAATATATGTTTTAAATTTTTTTTATTTATCAAATTTTCTAAATAAATATTATTCCATATATTAATATTATATTTCTAAAAAAGTATATTAGAAATGAATAGAAGTGATTTTTCTTCATTTCTATTTATTTCTTAGTAACCAAAATTTTCCTAAACTTACTACAAAAAGAGTTTCATTTTGTTTGAGTTATCATACATACATCTAAAAGGTAAATATTTTTGTATATTTCTTTTTATGAAAAATTTCCAAATTATAAAAATAGATGTATAATTTTACTCTTTATGCGATAAAAAATCAAAGGAAGAAAATTTTTTTCGTGTTAATCTTTATTCAACTCAAACTGTTCATTTTAAAAGGACAAATTTAATTAGATTGTGGCTTATTCATAATCCAAAAATAAATATGTAATTTATATTAACAAATATTTTGAAACTCAAATTTATTGTGTCCAAACTTGAATCTAAATTGTGATAGAATCACCAAATTAACGCACAACGTGAAATTATATTTGAGAAGTGATGATTTAGCCAAAAAAATGTCGCTGGCGTTGGAGCAAGAGAATACAGTGAAGTTGAAGTTGCCAACGGCCTCACCGCCCTGCCCTGCATGCATCAGACGTCTACGTCGTGGAGCCTTATGTTCTTGCACGACACGACTCTGATGCATAGGAAGTTCACTGCAGCTTTGGTGATACGTTGCTCACCTTCACATGTGATGGCTTCATCCAAAAGCAATTCAACATGAAGGATAAATATAACTCATCATATTTTATTTTTAATCAATAGAGAGATATTTATATTATAATAAAAATTAAGAACAGTCTGTCCACTTTGTTTTTAATTGAATTTGTACGAACATATAAAAATTCTATATATTTTTGGAAGATATTTGAGGTATTTATGATATTTTGAAAATAGTATAATATACATAGTTTATGGAATTCTTAAACTATAGGAAAAATTCCTTATTACTCTTAGAAATTTTTTTTTTTTATGATGTTCAGTCCATGTCAGATTTTCTTTTCTTCTTATAGCCTATATGTTCAAAAAATATTTTTGATTCAACCCTTCTTTACCACTTGACATTGACTGGATAAGCCAATTTTTAATTTTAATTGCTTTACATTCTAACAGATTTTGTCCTTAACCAGCTCAAAATTAGGACTTTATTTTCACTTCTAAGGCTTTATCCTCTTCAACTCATGAATCCGGTGTTAGTGACCTTCCTCCAAGCTTATTCTCATTGTGTCTGATCTCTCTAATGATCTAGACTCCCTCCACTCTTATTCTCCCCACTATTCCTATCACAACCCTCTTATTGTCGTTGCCTTGTTCTCCTCACTTATGCTCTCTTCGATAATTGGATTCTCTTCAACCTTCTTATCAATGTTACTCATGTTTCCTCATTATTTTTATCACGATCCTATTTTCATCACCGACCCTATCCTTTTTACAGTGATCTCCCACCTCCTATCTCCTATCTCCTATCTCCTATTTCACTTTTAGCCTTCTTTAGTGCATGTTTTCCTTAATATCCTCTTATTTGATCCTAATTTGTTAGTTCTTGAGTATTCAATCATGATTTTAGGGATAATTGAGATAAAACTTGAATTTCTATGATAATAAGATATTTAGTTATGATTATGAAAATGGTGTTTGTATAATGTGAAGCAATTAATATATTTGGTGTAATTTAGCGGAATAAGATCCTTCTTGAAATTCATTCTTTTGTATAACACATTAAATTTTTAGTAGAGATGTATTCACTCTTAAGTTATGTTAGCTTCACTTTAATTGTAATAAATTCATAAACTCATATGTATTTACTTTCTAGTTTACAAATACTCACTTTTTCATATACTTTTATTCATTTGTGTTTACATATTTGAATTCATTTTTTTGATATGTGCATGTGTTCAATGTTGATTTCCAATTGATGCATAGTATCCTATTAATCATACTCATCATTTTGTTCTCTATATTAATATTGTGTCTTAATTATAACAAAAATATCACCTTAGCATCCACTTGAATAAGAGGTTAGATTTTCAGAGGTATCGAAGTGGACTCACTAGGATGTGGTTAAATATCCATAACAACTTGAGTGGTATGTGAAAATATTAAGACATACATTTTATATTATTTTGGTTCATGATTGTTAAAAAAATGATATGTTGTTGCATATTCATCGATTGGACTACTTTAATAATGCATTACATATATTTGACAACACCCAAATTTTTTTTTGCAGTCAAAATATTCAATGCAACTATTCATCAATGGCGTACCTACATGATCCCAAAAAGAGTTTTATGTGCAATTTCATTGCCTAGAAAGAAAGAACATTTGATATGATTTATTTTTCTTTCATATAGACATTATGAATGTTATTGATTGAATAATATTTATAAATTTTATTTTTTGAAATAAATGTTATTTGTTATTTGAAATTAAAATATGTTATTTTAATATAATTAATGTTTGTTTATTCTTTCTTCAAATGCAAAAAATTCTTCATTTTTTATATATAGGTTATCAATTAGACATTGGAGAAAAAGATTCAAGATGCCTTTATTCTAATAATTTTTTGTTAGTAACTAGTAAATAGTTGAAATCATTTTATTGATATGAGTGTCTTATATAAGATAAATTAGGTGTAAAATGTTATGAATTGTGAACATGTGATGGTAATGATCATCTTATATTGGATTGTGATGGTAATTTTATCATTTGGAGTGATTTGATGGATGTTTAATGTGTTAATATATTATTAACGGAGATAGACAAATGTAATCTACAACATTTTGTATGATTTGAATTAAGTTAATGTGTATACATATTATTGTTATCTAGGTAGAGAAAAAATGAATATATATTTGTAAAAAGATGAATATGTTACATATGAAACATAAATTGCTTTAATAGAAAAATAAATATACTACAATTAAAAGGTGAACATCTTTTATTTTAAACATGGATAGTTTTACAAATAAGTGAATACATTCTATTCTAAATAATCTAGGATTGATATATGCATAAATAATATTCAAAAATTTCTATAAGTAAAAAATAAGAGCATACCAATATTTTCCATAAGAACAAAATATGAGCACTCATTTCTTAATAAAATTTTCAAAACACAAGTACTTCATACATAGCTCCAAAACATGTCTTGCAACATATCTTCGCAACATCCTCAGAACAAAAGCATGTCACTTTTCACATATTTTTTCAATAATAGATTCACATATAGTAAAAAATATAAACGTGAATACACATCTCTCAGCATTAGATATTGTAATTGTGAACAGATCCTTTGAGGGTATCATCTAATGCAATGGAGGAAATGAAGATCCAAACTAAACTAAAATGGAGTTGATGGGGTCGGAGAGAATCACGTGCCGCAAATGGGTGGCAACTGAGACATGGAGCACCTGATGTAGTGAAAGGAGAAAGAAGCAACTAGAATTAGATAAGTTTAGACCTCCATGGATGAAAAAAAGACTGAAAGGAGGTCACATGATCGAAGAAGGAAATTATAGCTGAAGAAGAAGAAGTTTCACTAGAGAAGTAAAGGAGCTAGAGGAGGAGAAATTCTACCAAAAAAATAGAACTTCCATCGGAGAAAGGGTACCATCACCTAAAAAGGAGATCAAGCTGGTGAGCAAGATCGAAGTTGGTGAATAAGAGTTGGAGAAGGAGAATTTTTATTAGAGTGTGAAAGATAAATTTGGTGAGGGAAATAGGAACCTAAGAACCAGATTAGAGTTGTAAAGGAGAAAAATCTTCTGGTAAATCTCATCCAAAGGTCACATGCAATATCTATCTTTTCTTCGCACACAACCAAAAGCAATTTGGTCAAGATAATATGGCCAAGGAGGTAAGAGAGAACTGACCTTGAAATCCTATTATGCCCATCTCATTTATGCATTTTCATTGACTTGATCATTAGACCTCAATTTAAGGAGCTCTTTTCTGTATAATTATAGGTCCTTACTAGATTGGTGAAGAAGACAAGCAAAGTAAAAATAAATAAATAAGCCTATGAGGTAATATGTTGTCTAGCCATGACTGTACAACATCTTTTGGTTTTCAAATATTGTGGTTTTATTAATACACTGTACCCTTTACCCGGTTGTAGGAACTAGAAAGTAGTTCACCAAAACAAAAGCAATCGCATTATCAAGTTCAAGTTACTTTTCAGTGGGCCTTAAAGAGGTAGGTTTATATCCTGGATAAGCAAGATAGATCTCAAAATAAAACCTCTTGAGGTCAATGGAGCTTAGGATAACTTGTAGGAAGGTGGTCGAAGAAGGCTTCAAGAGACACCTCACAAGGTCGTTGAATTTTTGAAAATATAGGAAAGGCTAGATTGCTAGTCAATCCATGGAGATGCAAAACTTGAGGCTAGAGTTATATATGAGATCAAGAAAATTATAGTAAATGTCACATCTTAGCCTTCTGCATGAATATCCTTATAAAATTACTAAATCTTGAAACTTTGTCAAAAATATGCTTTAGTGATTAAATTTTCTATTTTTTCCTATTAAAATTATAATAGAAATGACAAAATTATAACAAAAAACTATTTCAAATTTTAAGAGGTGAGACTTTACGTGGGCCTAGCTGGTCAAGCAACCAAAATAGTTACTTCTACTCAACAGAGTCCCTTCCCCAGTAAGATATAATTTTTCAATTTCACCTTCCTTACGTTCCTCCTTTCATTCTCATTTTTTGCTAAACTACCTATAATAATAATAATAATAATAATAATAATAATAATAATAATACAATGATTGACCATTTAATAACCATGGTAATTGAGTCCAACTTAGGTCCCTCTTGTATTACGACATATAAACTGAAATCTATAGTTGTTTATCGCAGATGAAAAAATTGTGTAATATGACAGTAGTAGAATTTACACCCATTTTATCACGAATGGCAAGACCATATGATGGGGCCACTAGTGTTATACAACACATGCTGGTCAGCAAGCCTCATCAAAAAAATTTTGCAAAGTTCGCCACCTAATATAAATTCCTGCTAAGTTTGGCAAGCATAAATAATTATATTTAAAACTCTATTTTCTTTTTTCTAGTTTTTGAGAAAAAAAAAATTGGTAAGACTTATGTAATACATTAAATTTAATTTCATTGCAAGCAACAAGGGGACACGAAAAAATAAGCACGCAACTTATAATAAAAAAATATATTAAAATTTTAAATTCATAATTTCTCATATATGAAAAATAAGTATTGCTTGATATTGTCTCCTAGGCCACAAATCACGTTCAGTATGGACTCATTGGCCGGCATATCTCTAAATTAGCTAACTAGATTAGCATTAACAGTCATATACGAAATCCGCTATGAAAACTATGATTATTAGATTTCTCCTAAACCTAATAATATATGACCCAATCTATTAATATGATTCGAATCCGATCCGAGTTAAGCATATTTGAATTTATTACAATTAGATTCGGATTGTAATAAAATCAATCTATATAATTTATTTATGATTGATTGACCCATTTATTTATTAGGTTACAAATGGGTCGGATCAGGTCACATCAACTCATTTACCAATTAAGCCAATTAAAATTATTTATTATTTTATTTAACAATATTTTTAGTAATTTTCCAAAATATTATTTATAAATTAAATATTTTATTATTATAATTAGTTTTTAATAATATTATTATTTTAATTATTTGAAATATGTTAAAATTATTAATATTAATTAAGCATGTCAAATTGACTTATGTGAATTTGGGCCCATTTATGTTGAAATGAGCAAATTAAATTAATTCAAATCCAATCAAATTTATGACTTATTTGATTAAAAAAAATTAATTCAGGTCAAATTGGGTCATGACTCGAATTCTACTCGTTTAATAAATGGATCAATTCCGATCAAGTCAACTTATCCATTTAAAAATTGGGTTTGGGTTTGCATTTAGAAAATTAATTTGTTTAATAAATGGGTAAAATCCGGATTGCACCGTTAATATAATACTATAAGATTGATTCGATCCAAACTCATAAACTCAAATTACTATGTCTAATTTCTCCCCTTGGGCTTTTCTACATATTACTCTTTAGAATTCTCTGAAATACCTCCCTAGAATTACTAAGGATCTCGTTAACTTAATTTGGATGAGGCTAACCAGATTTGGTTACCCTTTTGCTTTAATTAGGGCTTTCTTTCTCTTAAAATTAGTAGAAAGAAATTAAGTAATTTTCTATTTTTGGTTGATATTAACAAAATGATAAGACTAATCATTAATAATAAATATTAATTTGATAATTATATTTGTTGACAAACTCTGATTCATCACTAGTTTCGTCCCGAGAGACTCCTTAAAATCTTGATTCATTAGGTCGCCTTTTTATTGATTTGCACAAAAAAAGAACTATGAAGGAGGCCAACGAAAACCCTCCGATAATGATCGCTCCGATACACAAATTAGTCTAATACTCGATGATGGAGATAAAATAGAAGATTGGGTATTATTCTTTTATCTTTCCGATTGTAATGTTTATTTATGGTGTTCTCAAAGATTAAGTGTATCTTGATTCTGTGATCTGGGATAATCATTCTGTTGGATTTTTCATAAAGGAGGGATTATTATTGGATCCTTGGGGATTAACTTCGAAAATGATTGTTGATTAATCGGTTGGTATACTGGCACTAATAGATCGAGTTTCGTGAGTTCAGTTACAATTGGACTTTGGGAGGTGACCACTCTTTCCCGCAAACTTATTCATATCTAAAGTTATTAAGCTTATAATGGTTCAGTGCATAGATGAGTCATTGGCTCGGTTGTATCTCAGCTGATGACTTTGGCTTATTTTGCATTCATTCGATCTTTCCAAAGTATTACTTAGTAACTTGATGTATCCACTTTGCCACTCTTCCTTGTTGATCCAAGAGGCCCCCGATAGTCCTCTCATCATGCCTTCTATAACAGCATGATCATCATCATCAAAAAATTTCCTTGTGGGATAGATGACTTCGTCGTTAGCTAAATCACATAATTTATCCAATGGACTGGGCAAACTAATATAGTGGGTCAACTTAATGATTTAAATGACTACAATAGCCTTGGGTATCCACTCTGCAAATAGTATCTAAGGTACTATGAGGACCCTTCAACTCGATGAGTAGGCATGAGTTTCAGACTCTGACCACCACCATCCAACAAATAATCTAATTACTTGAGGTTCAAGCACAAGCCATGTAGAACTTACTAGCCCAACAACTGCAGAATCTCCAAACTTATTATACTCAACAACAAGCCCCAACTCATGATCCAATTCTAAACCAAGACACTGCAATGAATCAATAGTGCAAATCACAGCATCATCCCATATTGAGCCCAGCATAGCTTAGTGGGTATTCCACCATAGTCATTATGCATCTAGTGATTTCTTTTCTCTGACCAAAGAAAGAGAGTGGATCCAGAATAGTAGTTCGTCTATGATACCAAGTCTCAAGGGCTAGGGATTTGGCTCCACAGATAATCCAGTTAACAAAGCCACATATTGTACACATATTAGCCAAGCTTTAGGTATAGCTATTCGAGGAACCTGACAGAGATCATGTCCCATGTAGGTCAAGAATTATCAGAGGACCAGTTTATCTAAACCAAGTGAGATATGATACTCTATTGATCCTCAAAGTGAGGTATGATATTCTTTGGTACAACTGAAGTTCTAACAACTTTTTTACAAGTTATACGATGGCTCGAAGGATATGGTCAATCATATTAGTACTTTCCATAATGCCATGATTCTTCAAGAAGCATGGGATTCCACCATGTGTGAGGTGTTTCCCATGACACTGCAAGGTCCGGTCTTGTTTAGTACTCTGGACTTTTGAGGCACTCCATCACGTGTTTCAATGACTTAGCAGGCTGATTCATATAATAGTTCATCTTGCTCGTACCTCGATATAAAGATCCCTCTACTTTGCTTATGCTAAGGCAAAAAGAGAGCGAAAGCTTAAGAGAGTATTTGATACGGTTCAACAAAGCTTGGCTCAAGGTTACTGAGGTAGATAGTTCCATTGCCAGAGCTACTACAATTAATGGGATTCAGCAAGCTCAAGTTGCCAATGAAATGATCCACCAACTACCAAGAGCCTTGCAGAGTTCATACAACTAATTTGTGAGTATATCAATACCGAAGAAGTTATTTCGGCCAAAAAGGGAATCTGAAAGTTCCAACAAACCAAAGAAGAGACTCAAGAAGCCAAGATCCTTGAGTCAAAAGACAAAGAACCAAGTGAAGAGACAACAGTCTCAAGGAGAGCAGACCAGAGTTCCAGGCCTATACTCCACTAAATCATTCCAAATATGAGATTTTCACTCAAATCAAGTACTGAGACTTCCTATGGAGGCCTCTACCAATTCATATAACTTGGCAACATCTCAACAAATTAAGGTACTCTCATTTTTACTGAGAATATGGACATGATACTGATGAATGCAAACATCTCAAAGATGACATTGAGAAGCATATTAGAGAGGGGCACCTCAAATAATTTATTCACTAAGGTGAGCGAACTGAAGAGGCTCATACTTGAGAACTCATCCTCGATGTTCTTCAAAAAGCAATTTCAACCTAGCATTGCTTAACCCTTCAGTAAAGGGACATCTCAATATGATCTTGATGAGTCCACCAACACAGAGTGAAGCCTCGACATCAGCATTCAAACACCAAACCATCACTGGGGAGTAAGAGGAGTCAGAGGAGCTGATGAAGAGATAATATTTTGGGCCTAAGTATCAAGATATTGTCTTCTCCACAAAGGACTTACAAGGAATTTTAATGCCCCACAATGATGCACTAGCGATCTCGATGGTCTTGGATGGCTACACTATGCAATCTATCATGGTTGATATAGAAAGCTCAGCAAATATTCTATTCACGAGGGTCTACAATTAGCTGAAGACTGAGCAAAAGTTAGAGCCATATATCAAAATGATTATGGGATTCATTGGAGAGTCAATTACTTCGATTGGTATAATTGATCTACACCTCACAGTCGGAGAAAACCCTAGGAGCACAACCATCAGGTCAAAGTTTGTGGTGGTTTGGACAAGCCTGACATACAATGTAATATTGGGTCATCTAGTGTTTAATCAACTCCAAATGGTAATTTTGAACTTTCATTTAGTCACAAGGTTTCCAACTATGCTTGGCATGGGTGAAGAGTGTGGTGACTAGAACCTTGCAAAGAAGTAGCCGAGGTCAATGAGTCTCCTCCTGAACCAAAGAAGGTGGATGCTAAACCTATGGAGCAGCTCATTAACTTTATCGTCAATGAAGACTCAAGGAGAATATTGAAGCTTGGTGCGAACCTCATGGAGCTTCTTTGAATAGAATTGGAAGAGCTTTTATGAAAGAGTCAAGACATCTTTGCATGGTCTTTGAAAGATCTACTTGGTATAAACCCCTAGGTCACATAGTATGCGCTTGCAGGGGTAGAAAATCACCAACCAGTAATATAGAAGAAGAGGCACTGTGCTCTTGAGTGTCAAAGAGCATTGCCAAAAAGATAAACAAACTTCTTAATATAAGATTCATCAAAGAAGTCCATTATCCTAAGTGGTTGGCGAATGTGGTAATGGTAAAGGAGGCCAATGGCAAATGGAGAATGTGCATAGATTTTACTAACTTGAACAAGGCTTATCCAAAGAGCAACTACCCTTTAGCTAAAATAGATCAACTAGTAGACTCAACCTCAAGCCATCAATTCCTAAGCTTCTTGGATGCATTCTCGGATTACCATTAGATTTGGATGCACCACAAGGATGAGGAGAAAATGACTTCCATCACAAACCAAGCTACTTTTTGCTATGTCATTATGCCTTTTGGGCTGAAAAATATAGGGACAACATACCAAAGATTGGTGAATAAAGTCTTCAAGACTCAACTTGGGAGGAACGTGGTAGCATATGTTGATGACATATTGGTAAAAAGTATCCACATTGAAGGGCACTTGAAGGGCACTTGAAGGGCTTAGAAGTGACCTTTGACATATTGTGAAAGTTCAAAATGAAGCTGAATTTTAAGAAATATGCTCTCGGAGTAGGTTCAGAGAAGTTCCTTAGTTACTTCATCTAGGAGTGGGGAATTGAAGTTAACCCCAAGAAGATTGAGATAGTGAGGAAGATGAACCCCCCGAGTTTTGTTAAAGAGATGCAGAGACTCAGGAGTCACTTGGTGGGCTCAGTCATTTCCTGTTGAGGTCGTGAGAAAAATGCCTTCTCTTTTTCAAAGCTCTCAAGCAGGACTCAAGATTTGAATGGACCAAGGAATGCAATTGAGTCTTTGAGGATCTCAAGAAATATTTAGTTGAGCCTCCTCTACTAGGAAGGCCAAAGCCAAATAAGGTAATTTTTTCTATATTGCAGCTTTAGATCAAGCAATAATTTTGGTGCAAATAAGTGACCGAGGTGAAAAATAGCATCCCATCTACTATGTGAGTCACATACTCACAAATACAGAGGCCTGGTATCCTCCACTAGAAAGGCTCACATATGCCATGGTACTAGCAAATTGGAAGCTCCACCCATACTTCTAAGCTCATCTAGTCATGGTGCTCACCAAGTTTTCACTTTGGCAGACATTACAAAAACCAAAGACCATAAGGAGATTACTCAGATGATCGATCAAACTAAGTCAATTCGAGGTGGCTTTTGAGGCTTGGAAGACTATCAAAGTGCAAGCCCTACTATACTTCATGGTGGAAACCACATCATACCCATCTGGATCAAAGTCTAAACCATGGGAGGTTTGGGTTGATGGCTCATCTTGCTAGTCAAGTTGTGGCATTGGGGCTATCCTCCAAAGTTTAGACTGAAGAGTGATTGAGTACTTAGTTAGGCTAGAATTTGATGTTCAAATAACACCATGGAGTATGAAGCTTTTCTTCTCAGATTTCGCATAGGATTGGTGGCAAGCTTTTCTCCAACTTGTGTGTTTGCAGGTTACTAGGGAATATGAGACAAAAGAAAGAACTATGATACAATAACTGCTCGAAGTATACAAGCTCATAGTAAGGATGAACTGAGTTGAAATTTGTTGCATACCTTAGAATAGTAACATCAAGGTAGATACCCTCACGTGATTTCCCTCGACCTAATCAAATTCAAAATTGAGGCAAATTTTCATAGATAGTATCCAATGGACAAGTTATTCCGAAAACATCGATGTGAATGTAGTAGACTCAGAGCCAAGTTGAATGGACCTGATCATTACTTATTTGGAAAAGGGGAACTTCCTGAAGAACCAATCAAAGATTGGAGGATTATGAGGTTAGCTCCAAACTTTACCCTAGTGAATAGAGTCCTATGTAAGAGGTTACTCACACAACCACTACTCTACTACCTAAAACTCGTGGAAACTGCTTACACCCTTTGTGAAGTCCATGAGAGGATATATGAAAGTAATGGAGGGGGACATACCCTTACATGTAAGCTCCTTAGGTAAGGCTATTATTGGACCAACAAGATTGCTGAGGTATCCAAGTTCGTATCTAAATGCAAACAGTGCTAGAAGCATGCCTCAGTTTATTACTACCCCATAATTCAGCTCAAATAGACTCAAGTGGTGTGACCTTTCAACTAATAGGGAATGAATATCCTAGGTTCTCTTCTGATGGCTCTGAGATAGAGGAAATTCTTGGTAGTCACTATTGACTCCTTTACCAAGAGGGTGAAAGTCAAGTCACTTGCCCAATCATTGAGAAGAAGATCCATTAGTTCTCCTCACAGAAAGTCATTTGCAGATTGGGACTTTCATGCATGTTGGTCATAGATAATGAAAAGTAACTTGATAAATCCATGTATAGGAAATATTCCACAAGCCTCCATATTGAGTAAAGATTCACCTTATTAGCATATCCTCAAGCCAATGTCTTAGCTAAGATAACAAATCAAAGCTTGTTTATAAGAATAAAAAACATTTTGAGAGGGCAAAAAAAGCCTAGGTTGAAGAGCTACCATATGTTTTGTGATTTTATTGGACTACTCAGATGACAATTGAGGAGTCACCCTACAATCTTGCTCATGGGGTTGAGGCAATTATCCCTATGAAAATTAGACTTACTTCTCCACAAGTTCAATGTTATAATACCTTGTTAAATGAGAAAAACAACCAGGCTAAGAAAAGATATAGCTTTGGAGGTCCGAGAGAAGCCTCACATTAGCAGTGCAAGGTATCAACTAAGAATGACACACAATTACAATACTCAATGCTATAACCGAGAACTGCGACCAAGTGATTGGGTACTTCACCAGGATAGGCTCATTGATTGAACTTTGGGGAAGCTCTCTCTAAATTGGATTGGCCCATTTACAGTATCATGAGTTGTGAGACCAAAAACCTTCAAGATCGAGTACCCAGATGGCCAAGTACTCTAGAGGACATGATACATCGTCAACCTGAGAAGGTTTTATCTTAAAAAAATCATGTCTTATTTATTTTCCAATAAGATTTATGCTTCACAAATAAGTCTTTGCCTAGGAAATCACACAAAGATCTTGGATCGGACGAGACATAAGAACTTGGTGCAATACCAGGCACAAAAATCTTGAATCAGATGAGGCATAATACCTCGGTCCAATACTAAATATAAAGACCTCAGATCAGATGAGACATAAGATCTTAGCCTAATTTCAAGCATAAATATCTCAGATCAGACAAGGCATAAAACCTTAGTCTAATGCTAGGTATAAAGATATTGGATCAGACGAGACATAAGATCATGGCCCAATTCCAGACACAAAGATGTCAAATCAGATGAGACATAAAAATTCAGTCCAATATCAAGCACGACATAAAACCTCAGCTTAATACTAGGCGCAAAGACTTCGGATCAAATGAGGCACAAGACCTTGACTTAATGCTAAGCAAAAAGTCCTCAAACAAAACAAGGCATAAGTCCTTCGCCCAATGCCAAGCACAAAACTCTTAGATTAGACGAGACATAAGATCTCAATCTAATGTCAGGCACTAGAACCTTGAATCAAACAAGGTAGGAGATCACAGCCCAATGCTAAACTTAAATAAGGCTGGAAATAGGTACCACACAGGCCAGAGTTATGTTGAGTCAACACTATGCTAGGAAAGAATTCATAATTGTCAAATGGCAACCCCAGTTGGACTTGTGATTCAGCTAAGGAACCTCTGCCTAAAGACACCGCTAGAAAAAACCTTGATTGATCTATGAAGATGTCCTAGCATTGGGCACTTTGAATGCTCACAGAGGAAAATCTAACAAGCCTTAGAGGGTTACTAGTCGAACTAAGACTTTTTTAGGAAGATTATCTAAAAAAGATTAAATTTCCTACTTTGACTATCAGGAGTAGTGAATCACTGAAAATGTGTATTGAAGGATAAAGATGAATGAAGAAAGAACAATTTTATTGCGCCATGAGAAGAAACCAGTACAAACTTTTTCTACTAAATAGTAAGAGAAAGACATGCGGCTAATTAGAAATGTTTAAGGGCCTTGAGAACTTCCCTGATCCACCAGGCCCTTGAATTTAAACCTTGGCCTCTAATATCTCCTCCGCCTATTGAACCTTACCTACCATCTCCCTTGTAGCCTTGTTCTCCCTTTGAAGAAGTGCCTCGTACTTTCACTTAAGGCAACAAACCCTCAAGTCATTGTAGAGATTGACACAAAGATCTTTAGGCACAAAGTTAGAGTTTTGATGGGTTTACTGCATGGTATCCCCACAAATGAGGTAACCATCAATAAATCCTTGGGCGGAGAACTTGGCACGGTCCTTGAGATACTCATTGGTGGCTTTTAATTCTATGATAGCATGCAACTTTGTCATCTTTAGGGCATTGGTGTGCTCTTTGCTCTAAAAGTAGGTGGCGATAGTGGTTTTCTTGGCCTCCTCCAAGGCGATCTAGTGATGAGTCTTCAGCACCTCCATATTGGTCCTCATCACCTTCATAGTAGACAAGGTCGAGTTGCACTTGACAGTGAGGAGGTTCTTCTCTTTATCTACCTTTCTCTTCGACTCCTTCACATTGCTCTGGAGGGACGCAAGTTAAGATCGAAGTAGGTCGACCTCCTCTTCAGCCTTGCCCTTCTCAAAGGATATATTCCTTTGGGCTTTATAAAAGTGGTGCCCAACAAAGTGGAAAAAATGCAAGACCTGTAGCCGAACTAAAAGTTTTAGAATATTAAAGAGAATGAAAGAATGGAAGAAGTCAAATTTGGATAAATTTATGATGTAACAAGATCTCACTCCTTTCAAAAAGAGTTTATCAATGGAGAGCTTAGTGATGAAAGAGTTCTCATTATCCCTGAAGTCTCCAAGAAAATACTCCTCAATGTTAATCTCCCTCGAAGCAACTCGAGGCTTAGGAGGAGAGCACCCTCTCTCCTTAGAGAAAGTTGGAGGAGAGGCAAAGGTAGAGATGGCTCCCTTGTCACCATCAACCTTCTTCACCATACAAGAAGGTGATCAAGTGTCGTCACTCAAGGTAGTGGCTTGGGAAGGAGGAGAAGAGGAATGAGGCGACACTTGTCTTTTCTTCACTCACTCCTCATTAGTTCCTCGACTCTTCTCCTCCTCTCTTTTCTTCCTCTTTCCTTGACTTGAGGCTATATCATGAGGAGGAGTAGGAATCTCTAGCACAGTAGTCTTCTTTCAAGCCGTTGATATCCGAGGAGCCCTTCCTTACTCCTTCAGGAGCTCATTCATAAAGTTGAGCTTGGTAATCCCTATAAGCACACTATCACCCTATTCAATCGAAGCAAAAGTTACTATGAAGAAAAAGAAGCTTGAGTCTTTGGGGTTGAGTTTCATACTAGCCATTTAAGCAACAGATAGGTTGTGTTCTTCCAGATAGGCCTTGTCAGGGCATGTAGGGATGGACCTAACTTCTTGTACCTCCTCAACCTAGGATACTAAAGATGGTAGATTTCGGGAGAGATATCAAGGTTAGCCCTATAGAAGAAAGGATTACCCCACTTATACAGAAAGTCGAAATCAACTTCGGAGAAGACCCTAGCAAGATGGTTCTTCCAAGAATGAATAGAGATAAGGTTAGAGAAAAAGAATTTCCACAACCTTTTTGGAGCTAAGTACCATTGGCCTACAATATTTGGACCTTGGTAACCATCGAAGGCATCCCTAACCATTTCTACAAATAGAGAATAACCTTTTGAGGTGGCTAGGGTTCGGAAGGCTGAGATGAACTTAATGGCATTGGAAATAATTTGATTTGGAGCTAAGTCCCAATCTCTTAGAACATCCCTAGTGAAAGAATCTGCTAGGTATCGAAGGCCACTCTCAAACATTTCTCAGTATGTGGTAAACTCAAATTTGAATTTCCCTCTAAGAGTTTTACTATCCTCTTCTGACCCCCACAGGTCTAACTTAGTCCTATTTGAAAAGCCGAATATACTAACTAGCTACTTAAGGTTTTTCTCCTAGAGAGTAAACTCAAAAATCTAGACCCTCACTTGGGGTGACCTAGCAAAATACTTATGCTAGGATCAACAAGATCAGGATGAAAAGCTATTAAATAAGTAAATTCACTTGAAGGTGATGACAAGATGGTTGCATTTTCATGAAATGGCCCCTTTGTAGCCTTGAAGCTCCTCCATGTAGCAGATGGTGTGATGGAAGGCATGGCGGAAGATGTGGCAGTCTCCACAGCAGATGGCATAATGAAGGGTGAGATGACCCTTGGGATGGGCAAAGTGATGAATGATTGGAAGGGGTGGGGGTGGGGGCAGGACTTCTTCAAGGCATCGACAGCTTGTCCCAGAGTACTCTCCTTCTTGGTAGCAAAGGATCTCTTTTCAAAGCCTAACAGAGTGAAGGAAGATGCCATGGTTGAGCAAGTTCTTTGGTAGAGGATGAAGAGGTTGAGGAAGGAAGAAGAATGAGATTCACAAGTTTCCTAAAGTAGGAGGTAAAGAACACAATATCCTTCGTATAAGTCTTGTCTTATAGTCGGATTGATCTCATGTGGTTTAATCAAGACCGATAAAGTCCAAAAGACTATATTTTCAAAATCTTCACCAAGATCTAAAAATGCATGTCCTCTATTTGATTCTAGAAAATTAAGTGAAGATGAATCATAAGGTATCCAAGAAATTGCCTTGATGAGTAAGCAAACATCTCTAGACGAGTTCCTCAAAAAGAAGTAAACCCCTAAATAATTGCACAAGAGGTAATGAGGTGGCCGTATTCTAAGATAAGATCGAGCTAAGAACTCATCTATACACCGGACCATTATGAGCTCAATAACTTTGGATGTTGACGAGCTCGCGGGAAATAATGGCCATCTCCCAAATCTCAACTTTAGACTCAGTCTATTAATGTTGGTATACCAATCAATTAATCTATAATCATTTCCGAAATCAATCCTGTAGGATCCAAGAATGATTCCTCTTTTATCAAAAATCCGACGAAATGGTTACCCGAGATCATGGAATCAATATACGCCAAATTTGGGAGTACCATAAATAAAGACCACAACTGAAAAGGTAAAATACTAATGCCTAATCTCCTATCCTATCTCCATCATCTAGTATTAAACTAATTTGACCATCGAAGCGATCATCATCGGAGAGTTTTTGGTGGTCTACTTCACAATTCTTCTTTGTGTAGTTCAAGACAATCGGGACCTAGAGGATCGAAATCTCAAGGAGTTTTCCGAGCCGAAATTAGTGGTAAATCAGACTTTGTCAACAATGCCTATGAAAAAAGTCATGTGTTCGAGTCTTATTGATCTTGTAATTCTAAAAAAAAAAATGAGATACCAAAAAATAAATGATAGGATTAACAATTAGCACCAAGTTTTTCACACAAACCTCACTAAGGAGGTATTCAAAAGGAATTTTTATCTTTGAAGGAGTTCTACATAAATGCAAAAATGATAGGTGACTTAATGGCTATTTTAATTTTATTTTTAGAAAGCACAAGAGGTTTTAACCTATTGGTAAACTAAATTAGGAATATTTTGGAGAGTTAATATTCTACTTATACATCTTGGGCATCCATGCAAATATCTTGCATCATTCATTTTGAGAGACTAGGGGTATCAATTTAATTTGAAGCTCGCGAGCTCAGTATTAAGAAAAATGAGTTCATTTTTAAGCTCAATTTTGACTTATTTTCTAACAAGTCAAGCTCAAGACAGACCAAACTCACTTGATACTGAAGAGCACAATTGAATTTATTGTTATTATTCATATAATATAATAATACAATGAAATTTTTTTCAAAGATCTCCAAAAAATTTTCAAATTGCTAAAAACTCCTTCCAATTTTTAAAATTTTTAATAATCCCCTCTGTTAGTCTCCATTATTTTTAAAAATTCATGTAATGGGTCCCATTCCAAATGAGTAAAGTGTGACAACTATAATAGTACTGTAATAATATTGTAACAGTATTTTAACGATAATGTATACCTAGAAACTAAGTATTATGCTCAGAAAATATTTTGTTTGTTATATGTGATTAATTTTGATCGTAATATTCAATTTCTAGTTATACATACTTGGTTTTGATTATTTTAACTTATTTTTATTCATATCTACTTAGTTTTGATCACTAGTGTCTATTTTAATCATAATATTCAATTTATAGATATACAATATTATCATAATACTATTGCAATAACTTTAAATGGTATTAATAATGATAAAAATTTATTTAGAGTATTTGTCGCATTAGAGAATTGAACGAAAATTTTAAGAAGAGGTTTTTAGGAATTTAAAAAATTTTCAAGGGTAGGGAATTGTCTCTAATATAATATATATAGTTATATTCTTAAGTTTCTTTTTAAAACCCAACTTGAGAGCTCCGTTAAGTTTATTTTTTTAATAAATTTGTTATCATTATACATATATAATCATATTTTTTATATTTGAATAGCATGTTCATTTATGTTCCTATTTAGGATTATTCATATTATTTTTTAGGTTTTATGTCTATTATTTTATTATCTTAAATATACATTATTAGTTGATCATGAATATGATCATATTTGAATGTTAATTCATCATTTTAATGTTTGAGTTTTAAAAATTATTTTTGATATTAATTAGCTAAAAAAACTATTAAAATTTAAAATTATAAGATTTAAATTTGAACTCAATTTGAGCTTGTTTTGAGCTCAGCTCGTTTAACTTCATGAGCCAAACCAAACCAAGTTCAAGCTTGACTAGTCAAGCTCAGCTCAAGTAGAACTTGAGCCAGAATTCTTTGATCACAAGCTAAGCTAGAGTTGAGATCAGCTCACTTGAGCTCAACTTATTGACACCCCTATGAAGGACTACCATTCATCGGGCTATTAGACAATTTACTCTTCCCAATTAACTATCTTTAGCTAGATCAAATTCACCTACTAAATATAAAGAATTTTTATGTGCAAATTCCTGAAATATGCTCTATTTATGGATAACAACTATAATTTTGATGTTTAGCTACCACCTCCTCTTGTTCTAACTTTATAACTTACAACTTCCTAATTGAATTTAAATCAAAGTTTAAGCACTTTCACTTAAGCCAATTTTCAAAAAACTCCTGAATTTAAAAAAATTATAAAAATTCCCATTTTGTTAAAAATTTATCAAAAAACTTGTTTTATTAAAATTTTATTGACCATATTCTATTAAAAGTTTACAAAAAGCTTTTAGCTCCATAAAAAATTTTAGAAAAATAATATCTTTTTATAAATTTATGAAAAACTGTCATTTTCCTAAAACTTATAAAACCCACATTTTAATCAAATTTGCAAAAAATAACTCTTAAAATTTACATAAAAGTCCTCATTTATCAAGGTTTTACTTAAAAATTACTCATTTTCTTAAAAAAAAGTACATTAAACAACTCGATTTCTTAAAAAATTACAGAAAATTTCTCATTTTTTAAAAGATTTATAGAAAACTATCATCTTCTTTAAAATTTATAGAAAAATCTTTATTTTTAAAATTTAAAAGACTCATTTCCTTAACAATTTACTAAAAATTCTTATTTTCTGAAAATTACAGAAAAGTCCTTATTTTTCAGAACTCAAGCAAAATTTCTTATTTCTATAAATTTATAAAAAAATTCCTTATTTTTAAAAATTTATAGAAAACCCTTTTTTTGAGCTTAAAAATTTCGAAGTAAAAAAAGAGAAGAGGAAAATTTTAAATTTAATCTCAACTGAATTTGGGCTAAATTGTGCCTAAAGTAGCCCAAATTCAACTGATTTGGTCCAATATGAGTGTAAATATGACCTAAATCATAATTAAATTTGGACTCAAAAATCACATTTACAAACAGGCACCGTATGCAAAAAATTTTACAAATAACCTCATATAAATTGAAAATTTGCAAATGAATATAAATTTAAAATATTAACAAAATTTATCCCGACGTCAGCCATTGAAATAAAAAATCATAACATTCCTATCCACAATGATTCGATGAAAAGATGAGACCACGATCAAATTAAAAAATAATTGATAAAAATCGGATGATTCTTAATTCAAAATTTAAATGAATTTTATCTCTTTTGACATTGATAAAAATCTACAAATACCTACAAAATAAAAGAGAAAATAGAAAAAGTTAGACGCTATGGTGGAGCATGTGAAGAATAGAAGAAAGGAAGGATGCAGAAGACTGAACACAAAAAATTGAGACTCAGAATCCTTATCTTTATATTTTCTTCTTCATTCTATTCCCTCCTTTACTCTTCTATCGTGTCCATAACCACAATGTCTCCTTATGTCTGACTACCTTGCCTGCACATTGTTCGAGGATGTTGCCCTAGTTGGAAACTCAACCAAAATATGGTTGGAACATAGTTGGAATACGACTGAAACATGGACAAGTCACCGCCAAAATACAGCTAGAACATGACACGAATATGGTCAACATGGCTGAGCATCCCTCTAGCTGCTCCATCACCTGGCTATTGCCCATAGCCCAACTCCACTACACTATGCACCTGCTACCTCAGCCCACTGCACATTGCTTGAGATTGTTGCTTGACCAAAACATGGTCGAAACATAGTTAAAATATAATTAAAATATGGTCAAAACACAATTGAAACATGATTCGAATACAGTTGGAATACGATCAGAACATGGCTAAATCATGGTCAAGCTTTGTCACCACAATCAAAAGCCCAAATGATAATATAAGAGGGGGTGAATTAGATTTTACAATAAAGAATAAGTCTTGATCAATTTGAAACACCCAAATCAATTCATAAAACAACACAATAGAAATACTACAATCTCAATTAAGCAAATCACCCCAAATGCAATAATAAGAGAAATCAAGGAGAGAGCACACCAAGATATATATTGTTTAATGACCAATCACACCTATTTCATGATCCTTATTTCAATCTTGAGAACTTTAAGTCTCCGCTAAAATTATCACTTTATTAGTGAAATCACCTATTTATAGCTTTGCTTAAATTGATTTTTGCCAAAAATTAGATTGAATCAAAATTTAGTCAAAATATGATATTAAATATCATTACATTATAGTCCAAATGTGCGTTTCAATTGGACCTAAATCATTATCAAATTTGATCAAAAATTGATTTTAATTTGACTTTAAATTATTTTAAAATTGGACTCAAATTAAAGTGGGTTGAATGAATTGGATTTTTGAGTCCAAAATTCATCAAATATCTGGACCAAGATGAATAATATGAAATTTTTATAAATTGATTCCTAGACCAAATATATTTCACAATTAAGCCTCTGTCCGAAATTTTCTTTTAGAAAAAACCCTAAAAGTTTAAAATTTTATCAATAAGTTCTTTTTTATAAAAAAAAAACATCTGGAATTTTCAAAATTATATTTTAGTCTAATTTTTTCAAAACATTTACAAATATTCTCCTAAAAATTTAATATCAAACATGATATAAATCTTGAATTTATTTATTAGCAAAATAAATCTAAATCAGCAAATTACATACCAATGAAAAAAAAATGAGAATACAATCTTATCACAAATTACAATCATATAATATTTCAAAATCAACTAATTGAATATTTGATTGTAAATTTTTTTGAGTCCTATAAATTGATGGAAACTCTAAAAAAAAAATATACAATGAAGAGGATCATAAAAAAAGGATCATGAGGAGCAGTGAACCAGAACAGAAGATGAGAGAAGAATTAGATACTTTCTCACCTTTTCCTTTCTTTTCTAACTGTTCTCTTCCCCTTCTCATTCTCTTGCAAGACGCCTCTCCACGATCGTTGTCGCACCGCTTGCCCTTGTTACAACTGTGTGCACCCACTCCCAAGCTTGA
Source organism: Trichopus zeylanicus subsp. travancoricus (assembly GCA_005019695.1). Taxonomy (NCBI): domain Eukaryota; kingdom Viridiplantae; phylum Streptophyta; class Magnoliopsida; order Dioscoreales; family Dioscoreaceae; genus Trichopus; species Trichopus zeylanicus. The sequence goes on along the minus strand of RXID01014824.1, from coordinate 542,771 downwards.
AAGTCTGACTTTGATGGCCTCCATCATCGCAATGATGTCAATTGAGCCCCGGGCCCAAATGCTTCTGCTACCAAGGCGTCCTCGATCCAAGGTTTTAAATCTCAGTTTCGATTTCGGTTTCGGCACCTAATGAAACCGATATGTTTTGACTGTTTCGATTTCGACCGAAAATTTTTTTTTTATATAGTTATTAATTGTGTATTGATAAGAGTTTGGTTATATTTTGACTGTACTTTGACTTCAAATTAAAAATATGATAAAATTCTGAAAATTTTTTTTATAAAAATTTTAAAAATATAAAATAATTTATAAATAATTTTACCATAATATAAAATTAATTTTGATAGTTAACCACTTTTTTTATATATTACTATATAAAAATATACAAAAAATAGTATGAATATAATTAAAAGTTAAAAATTAACATAAGCAAATTTAACTTATTATTAAAATATATTTGACACATAATTTATTAATTATAGCATAATACAATTAATTATCATTATCATCATAATCATCATCAGTTGAATTTGAACATCTGGATATGGAATTGTGAATTCAGTACCTGAACGATCCAGATGAACATTTATAGATATACGAGTTAGAACAACTAATTCTGCGCGATCTCGTGGTGGCGATTCACATGGGGCTGAGACTAACATATAATTATTTTAGCTTTGTTTTCGGTGGAATGGTTATGCACACACGTATGTGAACAGAAAAATCAACATGTTTCGATCAAAATCATTTCTATTTCAGTTTTAACCAAGGTTTACAGTTGCGATTTCGGTTTTGATTTCGGGACCCAGCGAAACCAATACGTTTCGGTCATTTCAGTTTCAGTTTCGGCCATTTCGGTTTCGGAGAAAAGATTTTTTTAAAATATTAATTATGTGTTGACCAGAGTTTGACTATATTTTGACTTCAAGTTAAAAATACGATAAAATATTGAAAAAATTATGAAAAAATTTGAAAAATTAGGAATAAATTTATACTTAATTTTACCATAATATTAAATATTATTTTAGTTAATTAAAATTAATTTTGATAATTAGTCACTGATATAGTCTACTTTTAATATATATTAGTGTATTAAAAAAATATACAAAAAATAAAATGAATATGATGAACAGTGAATCCTAAACCGAAATGAAATTTATGATTTTATTTTAGTACCGGCCGAAACTTAAAACCTTTGTTAGCGCAAATAGCTACTTTTGACAGAAGTTACTCATGGAGATATGTATGTAAAATTTTTTGAAATTTGAGGAGTATTGAAACAATAACAATAATTTATATAGAGAATATATCTCTGATGTCAAAATTTTCCAAGAATATCTTAGGAAAAAATTCAAATATAAAAAGTGGTTTATATATTAATTGAGAAGTTATTAGATGTGTGCCCGCAAAGGCATGACGCCAATAAATTTTTTTTATTATTTTAATTAACTTAAAATATCTTTGAGTTTGTAAAAAGAAAAGAGATTACATGGACTTAAATAAATAAAATTTAATCTAACTGATAGCTTATTTTAATAATCTAACTTGAGATTAGCCACTCATGAGGCCATCATGAGCCATGTCATCTTCCTCCATTCCACTCAAAAAAAGCTCCCCATCTTCCACCAAACCAAGGGAAGAGGAAGATCATGGCAAGAGGAAGAAGAAGTTGAAGAAGAGAGAGAGAGAGAGATGAGCTCCATAACAGGAGGAGTCAAGCCTCATGCAGTGTTTATCCCCTTCCCAGCCCAAGGCCACATAACCCCCCATGCTAAAGCTTTCCAAGCTCTTCCATTTCCATGGCTTTCAAATAACCTTCGTCAACACAGAATACAACCACAAGCGCCTCCTCAAGTCTCATGGTGCGTCTTCTTTGGACGGCGTGGACGGTTTCAAGTTTGAAACCATCCCTGATGGCCTCCCGCCATCTGACAAGAATGCGACACAAGACATCCCCTCTCTTTGTAATTCCTTGGGCAAGAACTGCTTAACTCCTTTCCGGGATCTCGTAAACAAGCTTGGAGAAGTTACATGCGTCATCTCTGATGTGTTCATGGGTTTCGCTCTAAAAGTCGCCGGGGAGTTGGGGATTCCGACGAACTTGTTCTGGTCTGCAAGCGCTTGCGGCATCATGGCCTAGCGCGGGTGCGAGCTAGCCCCCGCTCGCTGGAGCAGGGGTCAGGCCGGCAAGAGCGCAAGGCGGGCGAGGGAGTGGCGACAGGCTGGTGAGCGCACGAGCCCTAGTCCGAGGCGCGGGCGCTCGGCTAGCGAGTCCCGCTCGCGCAAGCGCGTGGGCTCGAGTGCCAATGGCCGGCGTGAGCTCCCCGCATCGGCTAGAGCGCCAGAGACTGGCGTGAGCTCCCCGCGCGCTGTGCTCGCCTTGTCAGTGCTATTCGCCGAAAATCCTAAACTACAACAAATCTAACTGATCTATTACGATACTGGCCGAAACTGAATCGTTTCGACCGATATCGACTGAGATTTAAAACCTTCTCTCAGTCCATGTCGGTGTCCAAGGAAGGAGTTCCAGCGGTTTGAATCTGATAACGACACTAGGTGCGCTGGCCTATACTCGTGCTGACACATCCGGGGTAAATGGTCAAAACTCCAGTGGCCTCACTCGTGGTCTTTGGCTGCCACCATCCCTTCCCGCCCCTGTTTGCGAATAGTTGGGGCTAATCTCATCAGGACCAGCCTCGTCCGATGGCCTACCCCAGTCGCTCGTAGCCACCATGGAAGGAGAAGCTTCATTGTCGCCAACCGCCTGCAGAAGTAGCTCTGGTCCCCAACCCACACCAGTCCGCGCCGATGCCTGCCTTGCCATGGCCTGTTCCGACGGCATCACACCTGCGCAGATCACCCCTGACCTCGCCGTCAGTCGCAGCCCTACCTTCGGTAACTCTCGGTTGCTGGGAAGCCTCGCCATGTTAGTTGTAGCCCCGGCCATCGCGTCGGTGAAGATCCGTCGAGGCTTCCCACGCGGATCTCCGCGAGTCAGCGGGTGAAGCTCCTCCCCATCCCGCTCACCGCCTCGCTGTGGTTCAATCCCTCGTCATTGAATCTGAGTGGGCCGTCGCCCATTTTGCTACTATCCGTGGGAGGCTGGGGCCAAACTCGGGAATTTGGTCGGATCCGACCATGAATTCGAAGAGGAGCAGCCAGCCATAGTTGGAGGAAAGAAAAAAGTGGGGAGACTAGGGATTTCAAGCGGAAGAAATAATAATAATAATAATAATAATAATAATAAGTTCTTGGAAAAAAAATTTTGGTCTTAATTTTTATACTATATACATTATACTTCAGTTAGCTTTTACGTTTGCATATAAGCAGTTTTAGGACTCACACTCAGTTAATTTTTAGACTCGTAGTCACATTAGACTTTAAATTCGTATTGATGCTAGCCTTCAGATTCGTACTCAAGCTAGATTTTAGGTTCGCATCCATATTAATTTTCATGTCACACTCAGTCAGCCTTCAAGTTTGCATCAGTCAGTTTTCAAACTCGCACTCAAATTATTATTTGGGTTCGCACTCAGCTATCCTTCAAACTCACATTCAAATTAACCTTCGGGCTCACAACTAAGCCAATGTTTGGGCTCACATTTAACTAGTTTTTAGGTTTTCACTCAACTAGCCTTCAGGCTCGCAACTAAATTAGCCTTCAAGCTTGTACTTAGCTAGTCTTCGGGCTCGTACTTAGCTAGCCTTCAAGTTCGCACTCAAGGTAGCCTTCTATCTCTCACTCAGCTAGCCTTCTTGCTCACACTCAAGTAAGCCTTTCTGCTCATACTTAGTCTATAGACTCACATTAAAACTAGCCTTTTAGCTTGCACTCAATCAGCCTTTATGCTCACATTCAGCTAACCTTTAGGATTACACTCAACCAGTTTTTGAGTTTGCATTTAGCTAGCCTTCAGGCTTATAACTAAATCAGCTTTTGGAATTGCACCCAGCTAGATTTCAAGCTCACATCCAAGCCAATCTTCAGTCTCACATTTAGCCTACCTTCGGGGTTACACTTTTCTAGTCTTTGAACTTGCATTCAAACTAACCTTTAAACTCACATTTAAGTTAGCCTTTAGGCTAGCAACACACACACCGCCAACCTTTGAGCATGCGTTAAAGCTAGTCTTCTGACTTACACTCAGCCAGTTTTTGGGCTCGCATCTCTAAACTAGCTTTTGAGCTCGTGCACCAGTTCAACCCTCGAGCTCACACCTTTAAGCCAGCCCTTGGGCTCATACATCTAATGATAGCCCATAAGCTCGTCAAAGTTATCATGACAGTCCAAGGGCTTTTGAATCATATTGATCAACATACAGTAACTCAATTGCATTGGACTCAGCTAGAACAATTATGCAAAACTAAATTAACTCAAATAAACTATCAAATAGGCCTAAATTTATCAAATAGATGAGTTAAAACTCAAATTAAACTAGACCTAAAATTCAAATTGAGTTAGTCTAAATAAATCAGCTCAGACTAAACCCTAATCAGGTTTAAGTTCGGTTAACTCAAAATCAAGTTAATTTTAAATCAAATCCAATTTGGATCGAACTAAGTTTAAATCGAACCTTGATTAGGTTAAATCAAATTTAAACTAAAAGCTAAGTGGGTCAAATCGAACCCAAAGTGAAACCAAAATTAGGCAGAGTCTAAAGTAAAATCAAGTTGAACCTAAATCTACTTGAACTTGAACTAAAGTCCATTAAGATGCAAACCCAAACCTGATAAGAGTCCAACATAATGTCAAACTTGATCCAAATTGAATGAATCAAACTTGAGCTAAAATTGAGTTCTAAACATTGAACTAAATCAAATTTGATTTGGATTGAAATCGGTACTACTTCAACTAGAGTCAATGATCAATATCTGATAAATATTTTACTAAAAATCAATATTAAGTTCAATGGATTGAATTCATTATTGCAAGATGAACATCCACCATTAACACCCTCAGTTTCAAAATACCAATAATTATTGTGGGAATGAATATTTCACATGATTTTCCTTGTTAATTTGATGTTCCTTCTATGGATGTGGTAGTCAGTTCATGACAATGGCTTCTCATTTCATGCTATAAAGTATCAATATGAACCCAATCACCAAAGGTTGAGATGATTGATCCACTGTTCAATTCAGTAAAGAAAAATGATACAAGCAAAACTAATAATTGATTTCTACATAAGTTCTGGAAAATGAAAAATAAAACATATCATTATCTTCCAGGAAGGAGTTAATGGATCGTAATTCAATCAAGATTTGAACATTGAATCAGATCAAATCAAACTCAATCAAAATTGAGTTTTGAATATTGAATTGAATCCAAGTCAAATCGAACTAAACTCAAGTCCAAACCAAAACTATTTTGAATAGAACTAAATGGTATCAACCTGAGTCACATTGGGTGCACTACAAAAGTAGTAGGTGAAAATACTTTAAACTAATGAAGTTATCGTTTATGCCACATTAGCTATAGAAACACTTCAAACTCACAAAATTATCATCTATGCCTTATTGGCTATAAAAATATTTCAAATTCATGAAGTTATCACCTACGCTTCATTGGCTATAAACATAGTTCAAACTCATTAAATTATCACCTATGCCTTATTGATTATGAAAATACTCCAAACTCATAAAGTTATCGCTTACACTTTATTGGCTATAGAAACACTTCGAACTTATAAAGTTATCACCTAGGCCTCATTGTCTATGGAAATACTTCAAACTCATAAAGTTATCACTTATTATTCATTGGTGATAACTTTATAAGTTTGAAGTATTTTCATAGCCAATGAAGCATAGATGATAACTTCGTAAGTTTGAAGTGTTTCTTCAAACTAGTAAAATTATCACCTATGTCTCATTGGCTATAAAAATACTTCAAACTTATGAAGTTATCACCTACGTCCCATTAGTTATGAAAATACTTCAAACTCAAAACTAATGCCTATGTCTCATTAACTATGAAAATACTTTAAACTAATAAAGTTATCACCTACGCCTTATTGGCCATGGAAACACTTTAAACTTATAAAATTATCACTTATGACTGATTAGCTAAGGGAATGTGGGATCAAAATTGACCACTCAGGATGCGAGCTCGAAGATTGGTTAAGTGTGAGACTGAAGACTGGCTTAAGTGTAAGCCTGAAGGCTGGCTAAGTGTGAGTCCGAAGGCTGGCTTGGATGTGAGCCCAAAAATTAGTTGAGTGTGAGCCTAAAGGCTGGTGAGTACTAGCCAAGACTGGCTAGGTGCAAGTTTGAAGATTGACAGAGGTGTGAGCTCAAAAACTGGTTAGATTGATAGGGATTTACCATCTTTGAAAGGCCACATATGGTCACAAGCAGTGTCAAGGCTTTGCCATCTTCGAGAGACCATGGGTGGCTGTAAGCTATTGTGCAAAATATCGATGTCCACCATAATTCACGATATAAAAGAAGAACAAAAAAGAAAAGAAAAGATAGCGCACAAGAGATTTATGTGTCAAAGACGATCCAAAGGATATTGTATTGATGAGAAGAGGAAGAGAAGATTACAACGATGGAAACGAAACTCCAATATCAGCAACTCTCACAAAAGACTAAGTAACCTAACTGTCACAAGACATCTTGAGAGTATTGATTTATGCCTCTCTCTTTCACTCTATATTAAAACCCTTACATCAATACAGTATTTATAGATGTGACCTAACTGTGTTTGAGTCAAAGTAGAAGACTGATTCAAATAAGACTTCTACTAATTTAAGTCTTCTAGTAGAAGATAAATCCAGATAAGAATTAGACCCACTAAATTACTTCTTAATATAATTAAGACTCCGAAAAATTCAAATTTGAGATACAATTAAGCCAACAATCTCCACCTTGGCTTGAATCATCTTATTCTCTGAATTTGAATCTTCAATATATGTCTTTGCTATTACCTCATGGGGTAGGATCAATGACCTTGAACATTGATCAAGTCCAAACTGAGCTTGAACTTATCAATCAGAATCACCTTCATCAACATATCTGCAGAATTTCTTGAAGTATGAATCTTTTGTAAAGAAATTTCGTCGTCTTTAATAATGTCCCGAATAAAATAAAATCGGACATCTATATGCTTTGATTTGGCGTGGTACATTTGGTTGTTCGTAAGGTGTATGACACTCTGACTGTCACAAAAAATAAGAAGAACATTTTGAGAAAAACCAACTTCACTTGCCAATCCTTTTAGCCATAGAGCTTCTTTGACAGCTTCTGTAGTTGCCTGATACTTAGACTCTGTTATAGATAATGCCAAAATTGACTGTAAGGTACACCTCCAACTAATTGGTCCTCCACAAAGAGTGAAAAGATAACCAGTGAGGGATCGTCGTCGATCAAGGTCTCCAGCATAGTCTGAATCGACGTAGCCAATAACTTTGGACTCTTGAATTGTGTTCCTGTCGAAACATGAACCAATATTAAGAGTACCTTTGATATATCTTAATAGTCATTTCACAACCTACCAATGCTCTTTTTCTAGATTTGCCATGTAATGACTAACAACGTTGACTGCTTGTGCAATATCAGGTCTTGTGCATACCGTAGCATACATTAAACTTCCAACATCACTTGAAAATGGGATGTTCTCCATGTATGCATACTCCTCATATGTAGAAAGATATAGTTGAGCTGAAAGCTTGAAGTGAGATGTCAAAGGAGTACTGACGAGTTTTGAATTCTGCATATGAAAATAAGAAATAATCTTCTTGAGATACTTGCTCTTTTTGAGTCATAATTTGTCATGCTTTCGGTCTCAATCAATCTCCATACCAAGAATCTTCCTTGTAGCACCTAAATTTTTCATTTCAAATTCCTTTTTCATTTTAAACTTTAAATCATTCAATAGAGATATGTCTTAAGTAGGGATAAGCATATCATCAACAAAAAAAAGCAATATAATAAATGAGTTATTGACATGCATCTTAAAATAGACACAACAATTATGTTTGCAATGGATGAAATCTTGTCCCAGCATAAAATTGTCAAACCTTTTATACCATTGCATTGGAGACTGTTTCAAATCATAAAGTAATTTGTTCAACTTGCAGACAAAATTTTTCTTGCCTTCTTGGATGAACCCTTTGGACTGTTGCATAAAAATTTGTTCTTCTAATTCTCCATGCAAAAAGGCAGTTTTGACATCAAGCTGTTCTAACTTAAGATTATGAAAAGCAACTAAAGCAAGTAGAAAACGAATAGATGTGTATTTAACCACAGGAGAGAAAATTTCATTAAAGTCAACACTCTCCTTTTGTGAGTACCCTTTTGTAACTAAATAGGCCTTGAATTTAATACCATCTATCTCAGAGAAATCCTCTTTCTTTCGAAATACCCACTTGCAATTAATTACTCTTTTACCTTCTGGTAATTTCACCAGATCCCAAATATGATTTTTTTGAAGGGAATCCATCTCTTCATTCATAGCAGCTTGCCCCTGAGAAGAATTCTTATTCTGCACTGCTTCTTTATAGGAAGAAAGGTCACCATTGTTAGTAACTAAAGCAAAAGCTACTATATCTTCAAAATCATACCTTTCAGGTGGCTTTATGTTTCTTTAAGATCTTCGAAGTGGACTCTTTTCAGAAACTTGATTCTTAGAATTTTCTTAAGAGTTGGGCATACCCTGAATATCTTCTTCTGAAGAAACTACATGCTCCACCTCCACTTGCATTATATCATTGGGACCTTTCTTGAGAGATTTTAGCATAACACTTTCATTAAATACTATGTTTCTCTCAATAATTATATTTGAAATAGTAGGATCCCACAAATGATAGCCTTTGACACCTTTGGCATAACCTAGGAAAATACACTTTTTGGAACGTGCATCTAACTTATCCTTGATAACATGCACATAAGTAGAGCAACAAAATATCTTTAAATAAGAATAATTTGCAGGTTGACCAGTCCATACCTCTTCAGGAGTCTTGTAATTAATGGCTATTTGAGGAGAGAGATTCACAATGAAGCATGCTGTATTGACTGCTTCTGCCCAAAAATCTTTATCAAGATTAGTTATACTGAGTATACTACGTGCTTTCTCTAATAAGGTTCTGTTTATCCTTTCAGCCACACCATTTTATTGAGATTTTCCTGAGATGATAAAGTGGTATTTGATGTCTTCATCTTCATAGAATTTGAGAAACTCTGTTGATTTGTATTCTCTGCCATTATCACTTCTGAGGTATTTGATTTTTCTGCCAGTCCTTTTTTCAAATGAAGTTTTTCACCGTTTGAAAACAGAAAACACTTCGACTTTGTGATGCAAAAAATAAATCCACACTTTTCTGAAAAAATCATCAATAGAACTGACAAAATAACGAGCACAAGATTTTGATGGAATAAAAGAGCACCACACATTAGAATGAATATAATCAATTAAGCCTATAGTGTAATGAATACTGGTGTTAAACTTTACCTTAGACTATTTACCATAGAGATAATGCTCACAGAAATTCAATTTGCATGAGTTGAGACCTTTCAGTAATTTTCTTTTGTTGAGCTCACTTAAATCTTGCTCACTCATATGACCGAGATGCATATGCCATAAGTGGGTCATATCAGAAGACGAAGCCCGAGAAATTGTTACTCCACCTTCAACGATTTTTCCTACTAACTCATACAAATTTTCATGCTTTAGGCCCTTCATCACTATCAATGAGCCTTTAGCAACCTTAAGAACTCCACCTTTAACAGAATCCAAAACACCTAAAGAGATCAAATTCTTTTTCAAATCAGGAACATGTCTAACATTAGTAAGAGTTCTAATAATAGTATCAAACATCTTAATTTTGATTGTTCCAATTCCAATAGTTTTGCATGAATTATTATTACCCATCAAAACTAAACCACCATCATAGGGCTTGTAGTCTTCAAACCAATCTTATTAGGACACATGTGGTAAGAACAATCAGAATCAAGAATCCAAGTATCATGGTAACGATCAAAATTAGAACTAATAAAAAGAACATTACCAAAATCATCATCAGAACTCCCTTCAACAACTAACAATTGTTCTTTAGCTTGTTCTTTAGATTGAGATTCTCTTTCTTTCTTTGCTTTGAGCTTTCAACACTCTTTAATTACATATCTCATCTTCTTACAATACCTGCAGATTATTTCTTTGGATTTGGATCTAGAATGACTTGTCTTTGATCTTTCTTTGGTACGACCTCTGACAATTAATGCTTCTGAGTGTGACACATCCCCTCCAATATTTTTCAAATATTCATTAGATAGAAGGATAGTATAAATATCATCAAATTTCAAATCCTTCTCATACATGAAAATAGTCTTTAGATTCTCAAGAGAGGGAACTAAAGATGATAATAAAATAATTATCTTGTCTTCATCTTCAATTTTAACATCAATGTTTAACAATTGAGAAACTAGTTTCTTGAAAGTATTAAGATGATCAACTATATTCGTACCTTCTCTCATTAAAAAATTAAAGAGTTTCTGCTTTAAGTAAACTAGATTTGAGATAAACTTACTCATATATTATTTTTCCAACTTTTTTCATAACTCTGAAGATGATGTTTCATCAAGAAACAGATAGAGTACCTCATCAGTGAGACTAAGGATGATTGTGCTATGTGCACTAGCCTTCTGATTTTCCCAGACACTTTCGGTGACATCTTCAGGCTTGACGTCCTCCAATGTGTTTCTCAACCCTTGTTGAGTAAGAACTGCATGAACTCTTGCTTGCAAAATAAGAAATCCTTGCTTTTCATTGAATTTCTTTATATCGAACTTCATAGTAGACATGTTGAACCAAGCTCTGATATCACTTGTTGCGCAAAATATCGATATCCACCACAATTCACGATATAGAAGAAAAACAGAAAAGAAGAAAAGATAACACACAAGAGATTTATATGTCGAAGACGATATAGAGGATATTGTATTGATGAGAAGAGGAAGAGAAGATTACAACGATGGAAATGAAACTCCAATATCAGCAACTTTCACAAAAGACTAAGTAGCGATAGAGGGTCTTGTGGACCTTGAAGTCATAGTTTTGGGGGAGGATGAGGAAGGAGTGCGTATTGTGAAGAGATATGGATAAGTCTATTTATTATACGTGATAAATTTGAAGGTTATATTCATCCTAGATACTAAAATCATAGGCTGGTTATTTATAATATTTTTCAAAAAATTGGACTAAATTATAATTTTATAATTTTTAGGATTTTTCATAAAATGACTTGTTTATAAAGTTTTGAATCTTTCAGGATCATTTTCGAACAAAATTTAGATTTATTCACAAAATAAAAATTTTTGAGAGACTTATTTGTGACAAGTTAAAATTTGTAAATAAAAAATTTTGGAAGAGTTTATTTATAAATGTTGAATTTCATAGGGATCAAATCATAATTATCAATCTTTCGAATGATTTACTTGTAAATTCTAAATTTTGTGGGGACTAATTTGTAGTTTTAAGGTTTTATTAAATTTTTTCGTAAAATTTTTATCCAAGGGACCTATTTATAAGAAAAATCTGACCAATGACCCATTTATGAAGATTTATTCAATCCAAAGGTCTATCTATAAAATTCTTGCATTTTGTCATTCTGGCCCAAGTTTTAAATGAATTTTGATCTTAATTTTGGTCCAAAAATCTAGCCTAATTAGCCCATTTCAATTAGACTTAGCTTGAGCCCAAATTTTTGAATGATTCAAGTCTAAATTGAGCTCAATTTTCAATAAAACTCAGATGCGATTTAAGTCTGACTAATACCCACATTTGAGGCATAATTTCATTGCATACAAGTCTCAATTTTAATCAGATTCCAATCAAACTTAATTGGAAAAATCACTTCAAATACAGAATTATTTTAAACTCAATGAAGTTATCATCAACGTCTTATTAGGTAATAGAAATATTTTAAACCAAGAAGTTATCACTAACTTCTTATTGGCTAATAAAAATACTTTGACTAAAAGAAGTTATAACTAATGCTCAGACTATTGGGAATAATTCGCCCTCCATTTTCCTTCCATGTCTTACTAGGTCGATGCTACCAAACCAAATCATTAACAACCACCAAGGATCAAGCAGGATCCATTCGAGTTAGACTCCATATAGTCCAATGCAGGGAGGGGGGCAACGGCACATATTAGAGCTTCTTTTTCATTTCCCTTAGTTATTTGAACATGTGAAATTTGTCCTACATGCATATGGTGATTCGCAACTAGTCATCAACCAAATGGGAGGCAAACGTAAAGTCCACAATCTAAGCTTCTGAAATACCATGAAAAGGCTCAAGCACTCATAAGATAAATTTTACATGTTCAAATAATTAAGGTTTTCCAATCCATCAATGCAAAAACTGATTTCTTAGCCATGCTAGGCAAAATACTAGCTGACCCTGACTAATGAGAAACTCTAATTATAATTCATAGCAAACAAGTGATAAACTTGATTTTTATTATCAAACACAAGGACTAAATCTAAACTGATAGAAGGGGCCACTGATTGGAGAATACTATTCATCAACTAGCTCAAAATTAGAAAACTCCAGAAGATAAATTAGCACAAATAGAACTTACAAATAAAGTTGCACGCTTTTTGCTTATCAATGACACTTTTTATAGAAGGTTTTTTGATCAGGTACTTCTATGCTATCCCTCAGATAAAGAAGCTAAAGAAGTCATGTATGAGGTGTATTCCGACGTTTGCGGAACTCATCAATCGGACCCCAAAATGATGATAAAGATCAAAAGTATGGGCTACTACTGGCCTACGATGGTAAGAGATTACAATGAATATGCAAGAAGGTGTCACCTATGCCAAGTTTATGGTGACTTCATCCATCAACATCCAAATTCTCTACATCCAATAGTACCCTCATGGCCGTCCAAGGTATAAACAAAGATATCATCGACCCAATCAAGCCATCTTTTTCAAAGGTTACCACTTCATATTGGTGGTAATAGACTATTTCTCTCAGTGGGCCAAGATGATTCGATTAAAAAAGGTAAAAGCAGATATCGTTATTCGCTGCTTTCAAAAAAATCCTATACTGATTTGGTGTCTCTCGAAGGGTTAATTCTAATAGTTAATATTCCTTCAAAAGTTTCAATGTGGGATGATACATACATCATCATAAGATAGATTGGAGGTATTCATCTAGTTATAATATAAAGGCAAATGGCGTTGCTAAGACATTCAACAACACCCTCTGTAAGATATTGAAGAGCATCATCACTAGAAACAAGGGAGACTGACACCAAAAGCTTTTTGAAGCATCATGGGCCTATTGCACCACATATAGAATCCCTACATAATCAACACCATATACGTTGGTGTTTTGACCGAGGTAGTATTGCTACTGAAAGTACAAATTTTCCCCCTAAAAATTGCCTTACAAGAAAAAAATTACAAAAGAAGGCAACGTTCGTCTTTACCTTGATGAACTAGACTCTTTGGACAAAACTTAAAAATACAATGAGCACAAATATCCAGGGCCTACAATAAGATAGCTCGACTTAGATTCTTTCAAAAAGGAGAGATAGTATTGGTCTTGAGAAGACCCGTAATCCCAAATCGAAACAAAAAAGGTAAGTTCAACCTAATTAGGAAGACCTTTACTTGAAAGGATATTCAAAGGAGAATCCAACTAATTAATTGATGACAAAGGCATATGCCACCGATCAATGTCCGATTCCTCAAAAGATACTATGCCTAAGCCTTTAGGGCAATAACAACAAAAAGTGTCTACATTTTATCTATGACAAAATGTCTAACTTTCTCAAAAAGAAATATCCGATCAAACATGCATTTCATATTTCTCGAGACAAAATATGGACGTAAAACCTTATCTATTTTGTGCGATAATCGAGTCCATAACTCAATCAAGTCCACTCCTTGTGACAAATTAAATCCACTTCTTGTAGAAAGTTAAGTCTACTTCTTGTGGAAAATCAAGTTTACTTATTTGTGGCAAATCAAGTTTATTCCTTGTAGCAAACAAAGTCCACTCTTATGGTAATTCAAGTCTATTTTCAATAATTCAAGTCAATTTGGTGTGGCCATCAAGCCTGTATTTACATGGCAATCAAAATTCACTTCTATTTGAGTCAATTTTGGCTAAAAATTAGATTTAATCAAAATTCAATCAAAAAAGGGATTAAATACCATTGGATTATAGACGAGCCTTAGGACTAGCCAAATCAAACTAGCATTCAGACCTACCAAAATTAGGCCAATCTTTAAGCTCACCAATATTATAGGCCAGTCTTTGGGCCCTTCGCACCTATAGACTAACCTTCGGGCCTGCTGCAACTATAGGTCAACTTTTGTACCAGCTAAAATCAAGTCAATCTTTGAGTCTACCAATCAAGCCAACCCTCGAGCTCGCTCCCATATGCCAGCTTTCATGCCCATTGTATCAAACCAATACTTGAGTTTGCATATCTAATTCAAAGATATGATAATAGCCCAAGAGCTTTCGAATCAAATTAATTAACATGAAATAACTCAATCACATAGAACTCAGTTAGGACAAATGAACAAAATCAAATTAACTCAAATGAACCCCCAAATAGACTTAACTTGATTAAATAAATGGGCTAAAACTCAAATTGAAATAGATCCAAAATCCAAATTGAGTTAATCCATATCAAATCAACTCAGACTCAACCCTAATTGGGTTCAAGTTGGGTTAATTTAAAGTCAAATAAAGTTTAAATCAAACCTAATTTAGGTCAAACTAATCTTGAGTCAAACTTCAATTGCGTTAAATCAAATTCAAACTGAAGGTTAAGCTGGTCAAACTAGCATTAGGCTAAGCCTAAATTGAAACCAAGCTGAACCTAAATCTACTTGAACTTGCACCAAAGTCTATTAAAATGCAAACTTGAACCCTATAAGTCTAATACAAGGTCAAACTCAATTTGAATGGAATAAATTAGACTTTAGCCAAAATCAATTTCTGAGCATTAAACTAGATAATATCATACTCAAATCAAAATTAGTATTGCCCCCAACTAGAATTAATGATAAGTATTTGACAAATGTTCTTCTGAAAATTAATGCCAAGCTTGGTGGAGTAAATTCATTATTGCAAATTGAACATTTACTATTAACACCAACAATGACTTTAGGAACAGATGTTTCCCCTGGTTCCCATGCTTAATATGATATCCCTCCATGACTATAGCAGTCAGTTCACGATAGTGGCCTCTGCTTTTATGCTATAAAGTGTTTGTTTGAACCCAATCACCAAAGTCTCTAGGAAGAAGAAACTAGAACATATCATTACCTTTTAAGGAAGCTGGTGAATTATAAGTCAATCAAGTTTTGAACATCGAATTGAATCAAATCAGACTCGAATCAAACTCAAGTCTAGGACATTGAGCTAAATCAAATTAAACTCGATCTGAATCAAGTTTTGAACATTAATTGAATCAATTCAGACTCAAATTGAAATCGAGTTTTGAACATTGAACTGAATCTAAATTAAACTCAAACTTGAATCAAATTAGTCTAAATAAAACTAAATAAGGTCAAACTTAGTCTCATTGGGTGTGCTAAACCTTCAGCAATACTTCAAGGCCATGAAAAATGGGTGATGTTATCATCGTGACCCAAACCAGAATTAGCTCAAATAGAACAAAATTAGGTCAAACTGAGTCCTGCTGGGCATGCTACACAAGCCCTTTGCATATTCCAAGGCTATGCCAACTCCACAGTTATCACGTATGCCTCATTAGCTATGGGAATACTTTAAACTCAATAAAGTTATCACTTATGCCTTATTGACTATGAAAATACTTCAAGTTCATAAAGTATTGCTTATGCCTCATTGGCTATGGAAATATTTCAAACTTACAAAGTTATTGCTTATGCCTCATCGGCTCTAGAAACACTTCAAACTCATGAAATTGTTACTTATGCCTCATTAGCTATAGAAATACTTCGAACTTAGTAAAGTTATTACTTATATCTCATTAGCTATAGAAATACTTCAAACTCAATAAAATTATCACCTATGTCTCATTAGCTACAGAAACACTTTAAACTCATGAAGTTATTTCTTACATCTCATTGGCTACAAAAATACTTTAAACCCATAAAGTTATCACCTATGCCTCATCGTCCTTGAAAATACTTTCGATTCATGAAGTTATTGTTTACGTCTTATTGGCTATGAAAACACTTCAGTCTCATGAAATTATTGCTTACACCTCATTAGTTATGTAAATACTTCAAACTAATAAAGTTATAGCTTACACTTCATTGGCTATGGAAACGCTTCAAATCAAATAAAATTATCACCAATATCTCATTGGCTTACGAAAATAGTTTAAATCAAATGAAGTTATCACTGACGCCTCATTAGCTAATGAAAATACTTCAAATCAAATAAAATTATCACCAATATCTCATTGGCTTACGAAAATACTTTAAATCAAATGAAGTTATCACTGACGCCTCATTAGCTAATGAAAATACTTCAAATCAAATAAAGTTATCATTAACACCTTATCAACTAATAAAAACACTTCAAACCAAGAAATTATCACTAATACTTTATCAGATAATGAAAATAAACTCATAAAGTTATCACTTACGCCTCATTAGTTAATAAAAATACTTCAAACTTCTCTCATCTTCTTTCTTGTCCTAGCAGAGTGCGCCATTAATATTGTCAAAGATCAAGTCAAGACCTATCCGAGTCAAACACCATATGGTCTAGCACTGGGGAGCAGGACAGTAGTACATATTAGAGCTTCTTCTCCATTTTTTCTTTCGCTTTATTTTTTTATTTTTTCTATATGTCAAAATTTATTGTGAATTGAGGGTATACCCTTATTTAATCCATATACCATTTCTTAACATCAATCGAACGCTTTTTCTTTTCTTTTTTTATGTCTCTATTTTATTAGCCAAGTTTCTTTCTTTAGGAGGTTTTTGAAAACTGTTGGGATAATTAACAACAGGAACTTATACCTATTGAAAGTTAATATTTCTATAATACCTTATAGTACACTTTAAATAAACATATTTTGATTTGTATATCCAGGTCACTCCCCGAGGTCTCCGCTACTCTCGAGTTGGCAAAATTGATTCCACAAATTATAACACACCCAGTAGGACTTGAGTTCTCCTCCAAATATAGAAATCTTGCTAATATAGACACATAACAGAAGAAAGAAAGCTAATAATTGATTATAAAAAAAAATGACATCATCAAGTGATTATCCTAGCCCAATCTATGCCATCACCCTTAGTGAAAAGTTTGTGCACACTTCGTCAATCAATGATCATCGCAAAGCAACCAGAGTCCATATAAGCATGGAAATAATATCGTCAAGTGATTCTCTTACCCTAATAAATGCCATCATCCTTGGTGAAAGCTTTTCGGCACACTTCATCAACAAATGATCACCATAGGAGCAATCGGAGTCCACATAAGAAAGGATCAACTTCTCATCTCAAAGTCAAGGAGCAAATACCTCTAATTCAGGGGGCAAATATTGCCCATCCAAGGGGCAAAGACTAAGTCCACTCGAGAGGACAAAGGCCAAGTCCATACAAAGGCAAAGGCTAAAGTTTATTGTGCCAACCCTTGATGATAAAGTTGAGGCTTCATTGGCACAAACTAGGATATCAATCTTCTAAAGATTCGACAAAAGTTAATTTTTAACTACCTATAACCTATTCTATCATTGATCTAGTTGTCACTCCACCTGCCAAGTATGGATCAAACCCTCTTCCTCTCACCCAATAGGCAAAGGTCAAGTCTACTCAGGGGGTAAAAGACCAAGCCCACCAAGGAAGCAAACACCAAATCCACCCAAGAGACAAAAGCTGAGTTTTTCCAGTGGTAAAAGTCAAATTTCATTATGCTAAATCTTGATAATAAGACAGAGGGTCCAATAGTACAAACTAAGATATCAGTCTTCTAAAAACTTGATAATAGACAAAAAAAACCAGTTTTTGAGCACCTATAATTTGCCCTATCATTGATCCAGTTGTTGCTCCACCTGTCTAGTATGGAACCCTTGCCTCCCACTCGATGGGCAAAGATCAAGTCCACCTAGCGGGTAAAAGACCAAGTCCACTAAGGGAGGCAAAGACCAAATTCGCCTAGTGGGCAATGGTCGAGTTTACCCCAACTATAATTGCCAATTTTCATTGTGTTAAACCTTGATGATGAAATGGAAGATCCACTAATACAAACTAGGATATTAATCTTTCAAAAACTAAGTAATATGCAAAAGTTAGTTTTGACCACTTACAACTTACCAAAGGAAGGATTAACAGGGCATTCGGTCGACTTCGAGATGTCATATCAAACTTGAAGGTAGATGCTATGATCCTTACCTTCAACTCATTGACAATGCTACAAGAGTTAGAGAAGAACAATGGAAGGATGCATGTTCAATGTTCTTCTGCTAAGAAAGTAGTAATGTTATCTTCTAATACCAAAATGATTACTAGATAAGGAAAAAAGTTACTTGTGACAACTTTGCAGTATAAAATAGTCAAATGGTTGCATAAGCTTCAAAAGTATAAATAAAAAATATTTAACGTATGATGGAACATCTAGTCATATCAAAACTGACTTTGTCAAGTAGCATTTCATACTTCTCGAAGCAAAAATAAATCTTTTTAAGAGATGCAAAATAATAAATTCTCTTAGTATTTAGGTGAATCACCTTCTATTTTAGAGATAAGATTTTTAAAAAAATATAAAGGTAATGCTTGAAGTCAAGGATTGTCAACAATGAAATAATAGTGGAGTTAGAATTTCTACACCTTTCCCAACCACAAACACTTTAAATTAACTTAAGGAATGCAAACCTGAAGATAAAGAGATCAATTTGCAAGTAGTTAGAATCCTATTAAAGAAGTTATTTTAAAAATAAAAGTACTAAAATCGAAAAATAACCTCCTAGGAATCTCCTCTTCTAGGCAAAAGATCATCCATCCCCCCGGATGAACAATAGCAAACAAAGTGCTAAATAGACGAATCTCATCTCATATGGAAAGCCAAATCAAAAGAAAAAGATTCAAAGAGTAAGAACCAATTAACATCTATGAGCTTACAAATCATGGATACTCAAAAATCAATGAGATTGCAAAGTCAAAAATAAAAATAAAAAAAAGAGGAATATGGGGAGAAAATTGGATCGGATATAAAAATTAGGAGGACTTATCCAACCTCATCTTAATATACTATTGACTAAAATAGATCACCCAAAAAGTGAGTACTGAATGACATCCATAAGTGTGTAAACTTTAGAAATTGAGATTAAGATGCATTCACGATCAAAGTCAAGTTAAAGAGTAATTAATTAATACGAATACGGTGAAAGTGGTAAAATCATCATAAATAAGTTCTCGAAAAAAATATTAAACTAAGAAAAAAATAAGAAAAGGTCCATGGATGATTTACCATATTTTGAGATAAAATCATTCTTAATACGTAACCTTGTGCGGCCAGCTACACGAGGGCGGAGCGTGGCCCTGAGTAGGCAATCGCAGGCTACTGCAAGCGGCGAAGCGTGGCCCAGCGCAGGCAGTGTGCAGGCAGGTTATAGGTATGCGTGGTGTGGCCCTCCATGGACGGTGCATGGGCTATTATAGGCGGCAAAGCATTGCCTTGCACATGCAGTGCACAGGTTGCTGTACGTGGCGGAGTGTGGCCCTGCACGGGTGATGCGTGGGCAGGCTGTAGGCATACGGAGCGCGGCCCTGCACGGGCGGTGTGCAGGCAGGCTGCTAGCATGTGCAGCATGGTCTTGCACAGACGGTGCATGGGCTGCTGCAGGCGGCGAAATGCGGCCCTGCTTGGGCAGTGTGCAGATAGCTACAGGCGGCAGAGCGTGACCCTGCGTAGGCAGTGTGCAGGCTGCTGCAGGTGGGCACAATGGCAATGTGCTGTGCGAGGTTGTAGGTAGCATCCTACAATGATGGTGTAGGCGGAGGTGTGCCCCGGGGCTGAAAGCAGCGACCTACGGTGGCACAGACAGAGGTGTGGTGTTCCAGTTGAGAGTTCCAGCTGGAACTATCTGCATTCTGGCTGAAACCTGGCTAACGGCGTGGCACGCTTGTAGGAGGAAAAGAAAAGGTGCCAGTGAGCTCCAAGGAAACGAAAAAGATATAAGTTTCAAAGTTACTTTTCTTATGTGATTTCCGGCTTCAATCTTCAATTTGATCTTTTTCGTTCGCCATTTTTTCTCCTCTTTTCGATCGCTTTTTTTTGTCATGGCTTATTTTTTAGATATTTTGTAGGTTTTTATAGGTTCTAAATAGGATAAAATTCATTCAAATTTTGAATAAAAATTATATTATTCTTATCAATTGGTTTTGATTGTAATCGTAATCTCATCTTTTCTTTTAAACTATTATAGATAAGGTTGTTGTGAATTTTTGGCTTGAGTGAATAATATTCTAAATAATTTAGATTCATTTGTGAAGGATCACCCAATTCTTGCCGGCTCATTTTGATCACGATCTCATTTTTCTTTTAAATCATTGTTGACAAGGTTGTTGTGATTTTTATTTGAATGGATAATGTTTTGAATGATTTATATTCATCTATAAATTTTGTGATTTACAAAGGACTTATTTATAATTTTTTATTTTTTTTATTCTTTTGCCCTAACCCCAGTTAGGTTTTGGGCCGAAGTTTGATTCAGTTTTAAGCCAACTCAACACATAATTAGCCCAAGTTGAACGAGATACCAAATTAGTCTGAATTCTCATCAAATTTCAGTTGAACTCGAGTTAACAAAAATGATGCAAACATCATTAAGGGTCTATCCCAAAATGTTATTAAGGATCTAATAGATCCGGTCCTAACCTAACAAGGATTGAATCCTAAGCCTTAATCAGATTCAATCAAGGTTCAAACCTAATTTTCGAAGCAGGTTGAATCAAATTTCAAATCCAATACCTAATGTAGGTTCAACTACATTCGAACTCAATTCCCAGAGCGGATTAAATCAAGATTCAAATCAAATTTCCAAAGCAAGTTAAATCAAATTTCAAATCCAATTCCCAAAGTTGGTTAAAATCAAATCTAAATTGAAGTAAGTTCAAACCAGAACCAAACTTGAACCCAAAACTAAATCTGAATCAAATAAACTTTGAACCAGAAATAAAGTTGAACCAAAATAAAGTTTGACTCAAATTCAAACTAAGCCAAACTTGATCCAAAACTAAGTCTAAAATAAACCATATTCGAGCCCAACCATGCTCAAACCAAAATTATCTAAATTGGACCAAATTAGAACCAAAGCCAGACTTGAATCAAAACAACATATGAAATTAACTAAATTCGAACCAAGCTAGGCTTAAACCAAAATTGAGTCCAAGTTCAACTAAGTTCAAACAAAATCAAAGTCCAACCACATTAAGTTTGAACTAGAGTTGAAGACTTAAACATGGTTCAAATCAAATCAAGTCCAAATATGAATGGTTAGTACAAGGTAAAACTGCTAACTATCTCTTTAAACCCTACTGAGCTAAAAACCAAGCTTATGTTAAAATCAAAAAGAGCCAACTGACAATAAGCCAAGTCGTTGGTGACACTTCAAAACCAAATATAATTAATTGACATAAGTCAAGAATGTTAATAACACCCTAAAATCAAGTAAGATATCAATATTCTTCTAGAATCAAACCAAACATCTAGTGCAACAGATCATCTATCACATCGCACTCAATCAAGCACACAAGAACAGGTAGCTGCAAGCATGAAGCCTTCCTAGTCCTCTTCATTTTAATCTTTTATGTTATGAATTAAAATGCTTTAAATTGTAAAGTGAGGATATACTCTTAATTAATATATATAACGCAAAATTTAATACAATCATGTTTCCTTGCTTTTTTCTTTTTCTTATATTAACTAAGCTTTTGATTTTAAAAGGTTCGTGACAATCGTAAGGGTAATTAATAACAAAAGCTTATAGTTGTTCGAATTCACAAATCCATGATAATTTGAAACCCATCATAACTAAATATTAATTAATATGTTATTTTGAATTTTTTTTTTTTTAGAATCTTTTAACAATCCTGGATGATCAATCGTGACTCCATAACCTTTGTTTTCTTAACACTTTTAAAATATTAATTTTACAAAGCATTATTTAAGATTTTTATATTTTTATATATCTTTCATTAAAAATATAATAAAAAATTACCTACAAAATTAATTATTTATTTCAACAAACATCTCAGGGGTTATATGTAATAATTTCTTGCTTATTTCAAAAAAATAAAAAAGTCGTACAAATAAAAAATATATAATGTAAAAAAAAATATACTTTTTTTGTAAATTTTTAAAAGAAATGAGGTTTTTTTTCTAAGTTTTGGTAATAGAATATGGGGCCCTTTTTGTATTCGTAAGAAATAGGATTTTTTTTTGTAAATTTTTAAGAAAAACAAGAATTGTTTGTAACTTTTTAAGAAATAAGGGGATTTATGTAAATATTTTAAAAAAATGAGAAGTTTTCTATAAAATTTTCAGAAACTAAGGGTTTTTATGCAAATTTTTAAGAAATCAATAATTTTTTTAAAATTTTCAGAAACATAGAGATTTTTCTATATTTTTTTAAAAAATGATGTCTTTTCTACATATTTTTATGAAAACAAGAACTTTTTGTAAATTTTTAAGAAAATGAGCATTTTTTAAAAAATTTTGAGCAAATAATAATTTTTCTATAATTTTTTAAGAAAAAAATAAGTGTTTTGTAATTTTTAAAACAATGAGATTTTTTTGTAAATTTCTAAGAAATGAGGATATTTTTGTGAATTTTAGTGAAACAATGACTTCTCTACAAATTTTTAAGAAAATGACGCTTTTGTGCAAATTTTAAAAAAATTGATTGTGTTCCGTGAATTTATAAGAAATTAAGGAGTTTTTATAAAGTCTAAAAATATGTGGGCTTTTATGCAAACTTTTGTTACAAATACTTAAGAAAATCAAGATTTTTACGTAAATTAAATAGTATTATAAGATGAATAAAAATGAGAATTTATGTGAATATTGGTTTAAGGGTAAATAGAAATTTTTTGACTTAAAACTTGATTAAAATTTAATTAGGGAATCGTAGGTTATAAAATCTAAAATGTAGGGAATTTTAAGTAAATACCTAAATCGCAGAAATTGTTGGTAAATAGAATATATTTGAGGTAATTGTATATAAAAGTCTCTAAATGTAATTGAAAAACATGTTTAGTGGGTTAGTATTGTTAAACTAACCAAGACCAAAGGTGAATAAACTCAAGAATACAATTGCCAATTGCATGATCTAGATTTTGAAGTCAAAAGGCCACTTGGTTTCTTTCTATGCAGCTGTTATATGGAGTTTAACTATATTTTATTTTTGCAACAAATCTCATCTTTTTTGTTTATTTATGTAGACATACAGCCTCTAATTATTCTGCACATAAAGAGTTCAGAGTCCTTCAAATTAGTGAAGCAAACATCAACACTGGGTTCAAAAGTCAAGCAGTCAACGAG
Organism: Trichopus zeylanicus subsp. travancoricus; assembly: GCA_005019695.1. Classification (NCBI taxonomy): domain Eukaryota; kingdom Viridiplantae; phylum Streptophyta; class Magnoliopsida; order Dioscoreales; family Dioscoreaceae; genus Trichopus; species Trichopus zeylanicus. Next base: position 519,258 of record RXID01014824.1, on the reverse strand, counting down.
AAAATTGCACCTAAACCCTGGCTACAAAACAAGAAACCCAAGACCAAGATTCATGTTCTGCTTACATGGAATATTACAAAATAATGGTTCAAACGGAAGGTCCGGAAGATATACTTCAGGTGCATCTCATAGTGTCGTCATAAAAGAATTTTCCAACACAAAAGTCAGATTTTAGATGAAAAAAATCCACATTGAAGGAACCAAGCCTAACATGCCTCCTCCAACATTCATCCCCTGATCCGTACAATAATATCAGTGCTCAACATGTATCCAAAATAATTATCAATTGTTCGTATATCCATTATTGACTGTTCTGATCAGCAGAACCTTCAAATTCTCATCCAAACAACTATAAATGTTGGATAATAAACAACACAATGTCGCCCAAGATGCATTCACAAATAAATTCATGGATGCACCATCCATGTATTACTTAGTTGATGAATCAAAGAATGTAAAATGTTAAAGATATTGTTTTTGATGGTCTTGATGGGGTTGTATCAGGTGAAGAGCTATTCTCTCTCAGCTGTTTTTTTCAGTATTCTTTAATAAGCTTCTCTACAACGCTCCCTACAAATGAAGCAAAGCAGGCTGAGCAACAACCTTTCATCAGAACTGAAGCTCCATCCTCCAAATAATGAGAACAAGTGCTCGGAGGTAGAACAGAATGATCGACCATTTCCCAGTTATGCTTGATCCCACATGCTGCTAAAATTGTGTGGATAGAACGCCTTGCGATATCCTTGAGAAAAGACCGCTCTTCAGCAAAATAAATCAATGTTAGTTTTGTGTAAAATTGTTCGATGCAAGAAATCAGTATGTTGAATATTCACTCTCACTAAAGCTCTTGAGATGCCATAGCTGGACACTACACTTAGAGGATTGTAACAACCTAAAAAGATGATTTGCATTAACTCAGCCTACACAAAATGCATCTACATACAAACAAATATGTTCAAGCACATGTGAATAAAAGAACCACTAAGCTTATATGTAAAAGGCACAGAGGACAAACCTGAAACATTCTTGGACAAAGGCTTCATATAGCCTTTCACAAGGGATTGCACTTCTTCCTTAGCACCCTCTACTAGTTGGAAAACACTTCCTTCATTCACTGAGCAATGGACAGGCAGACTGCTGTTTCCCAGAGCCAGGCCCTCATATTGATGTGATGACGCTTCAGCTCCTCGTTGTTGAACAGCTGAGGTGATCACATCAGTTGCCACACCATGGTGTGGCATATAGGTTCTGGATGGAAGTTGCCTTGTTCTGTTAAACAGAATGCGTACGCGTTGGTGAATTGCACGTCTTCCAGACAGAGTTGATGCCCCGGCCCCAGAAACTTGTGGTACAGATTCATGCTCTTCTCTACGATCATGTCTAGGTGTTCCAGATGTTTGAGAAGCAGATTCATGCTCTTCCCTCCATGAGTATCTAGGAGAAACATTTAGATCAATTCCAAACAAAGGTGACCGGCCATGAGAGGACTGTTGGACTGAACTGGCAAATGAGTTGGTGAAACCAGCTCCAGTAGCAGAGGAAAAACCAGATAATGGATTACTACTGCCAACACCTTGTCCAATGACAGTGTTCTGAGCTTGGGCATGTGATGAACCATCAGATATGGGTCTACAAACTTCACAATACCAATTTCCATCCGGTACTTCTCTTCCAAGACCAACACAATATGTATGTGCAGAGGAATCACAGATATCGCACAGAAGCATCAAAAAATCATCTCCACCTTGCTGGCATTCCATGCATACTACATTCTCATAAGGATCTAGATATCCCCTCATCTCTTCTTCAGATGGTTGATAAACCTTCATTATCATCAAGAGAAAATAAAAAACACAGAAAGGAAACAATGTTAGAAACTATTCCGTGTAAACAAATCTGGACAAAATTCATGCAACTCATACTACATTTATGAAGTATACTATGCAACTGAAGTGAACTATGATACCACACTACCGCTAAACTAATCCTAGACAGAAATTCATGCAATTCATAACTACATATATGAAGTATACTATGCGACTAACACAAATTATCATGCCACACTACCACTAGACCTAATCCAACATAATGTGGGGCATGACAAGTATGCACAAGCTGGATTGTGGAGCATAGTCAATGCTCAACAAGATATCAAAAGAAAGATACCACACTTTAAATTGTATGAGAAAGGACACTAATTTCATTCACCGACTGATTCTTAAAGAAACTGTTTGGTACAAACTGATAATGGTCAAAGTTTCGTTTGATACAGCAGCTTAGTTTGATAAACACACGGTACAATAATTAGTTGAGCTTCCATGAAAATAAATAACATCAATTATCTTAAAGAGCAAATATGAACCTATTCTCAAATGAAATGATTGGTTCTAAATCCTTCAAAATGAAAATGCTCATGGTTGCATTTGGTATCCTAACCCTTTTTTTAACTTCAAAATCATGTCAGTGATGGAGGGAACTCCCATAAAGCAAATAACACCAGTTATCAACAATTAAATCCCTATCATCATGAAACCAAACTTCAGTATAACAGTCCAATGTGGACAAAGGAATCACCTGATCACGCTTAGGGACCCTAATGACTGCCCTCCGCATCCCAAATCCAGGGTTCGGCACACCCCCAGACTTGGTGATGGTCTCAAACCTCCTCTTGCACACTGGACATCTCGATTCAACCTTCGACCATTCCATGATGCACACAAAGCAGAAGTAGTGTGTACAACAATCCAATACACCCCTAACAATCATCTTAGTCTCCTCTGACAAGCATATGCCACAAACCTGCATTCCAGCACCCTCCTCTGCTTTCTCTTTCCCCTTCTCCTTCGCCTTCTCCTCCTCCTTCCCCCCTGCAAAAATCTTCTTTGGCTGCTGCTGTGGCAAGCTCGAAATCCCCCCAATCCCCAAATCCTCCAATTCTTCCTCCGAAATCACAAAATCCGAATAATCGGACTCTGAATCCTCTGATTCCGATCTCTTTCTCCTCTCACTTTTCTTCTTCCTAGGCCGATCTCTTCCCCTTACCGCCTCCTCTTCTTCCGAAACCACGAAGTCAGAGAACTCGGATTTCGAATCCACTGATCTGGATCTCTTACTCTTCTTTTTCGTTCTCGGCCGATATCTCGGTCTCTTCTTAACCTGCTTCTCGTCCTCCTCTTCGGAGACCTCATAATCAGAATCAGACGAATCCGAATCCCCTGCCGATCTCTTCCTCTTGCTACCAATTGTCCTCCTCTGCTTTTCCAAATCCATTTGATCCTTCACTTCAAAGTCGTCGTCGTCGTCATCACCTTCTTGTTCATCTTCCTCAACAGTCCTCGATTTTCCAATCCGTCTTCCCTTCAAAGTTTCCACAGAACCACTCCTCACCTTCTTCGCCTTCCTCCCCTTCTTCCTCGAAGGCTTCGACCTCGGCTTCTTCGGGCAAGGCTTCAGCATCGATCTGTGCCTCGGGATCGGCGGCGCCTCGTCCTCCTCGTCCGGATCAAAATCCTCGTCCTCCTCGTCCGAAGTCCTAGCCCTCCTCCTCCTCCTCCCCCTCGTCGCCGAAGCCGCAGATCTCTTCCCCCGCCACCCCGCAGAACCTTTCCGGGGCTTGATCTCCACCTCCTCGGACTCGAAACAGGAGCTTGGCTCGGAGAGCTCAGCGTTCTCCGACTCCTCGGACACAAACGACTCATCCGAATTCTCCGACTCCTCGCCACATTCATCATCGTCTTCCACCACGTACTCCTCGTCGTCGTCGTTGCCCGCGTCCTCGTCCTTGGGCCGCTCACGCCGGCGCCGCCCTCTGGTTTTTTTCTGGATAGGCCCTCCATTTCTCGCCATATTACTTTCCAGCTCCTGATCAATAGGCCCTCATGCAAAGATATTTTCACAAAAAGGACCTATATTTCGTCATATTATAAATGTAGTTCCTTTCCTGCCGTAGAAAAGCTCCGATTTGAGAATAAAGAACAAGCGAGGGGGTCTTCGTACCTGAAAGATGAGAAGAAGATTCGAAGCAATGGAGATGAAGGCAGAAGAAAGGGGGACTCAATTATCTGAGGGCGCCGACCTATTGGACTGAAATTACATAAATGCCCTCATAGGGGCCGATTTGCTTCTCCTCGGGTACACGTTAAGTGGAATAGCGTGTAGAAGTATGTCAATCGGAAGCGGACACGATGTTGGATGTTCCGCATTACATTGATCCGCGGGTTATCGTTGCGGTTTTTGCACGGAGAAGCCGAAGAGGAAGAGTCCTTGCCGCGTCGTAAGCACTCGACGCAGGCAAAACTACGGGATGCCAACGGCCGTTAATACGGTTTTTTGGACCGTATCGGTTTAAATTGATGCGAGGATTATCGTTTTTTTCTGACCGCGTCGCTTAAATTGATGCAAGAATTATTATTTTGGTATGAAAATCAGATCCGGCAACAGTAGTGACTGAATGTTAGATCGAGCCTGTTGTCACGTCTCACATAATGTAAAAATATGTTGATCTAGCTGTTGAATTACCGTGCTTTTTCATATGAATATAAATCCAATGTGAAATCGAATGCGCAATAGCTACGCATGCCACTGAATCCGGTTTCTTTGGTAAGAATTGAATTCTAATCACGATTCAAATTTGTCTAAAAAGTCACATATGAGTAGTATCAATGACGAAAGAGTTCACAGTTGGTCCGATTTGAATTGATCTCCCAAAATTTATATTTGCTAAGTTGAGCTTCACCAACAAGCATAAAACAAGAAGAGGTGAGAAAAAATAAGGAGCTCTCTAACGGTGGTCTTTTCAATATTTAAGTTAAAAATTTTGATATAAATAAAAAAAGAGAATCTTTTGAGAATATATCGGTAAGGATTTTATACCTCAGTGATCTTACTCTTTTATAACTGATTTTGCCTTAATCTTAAGTTTTTATTAACTTAACCTTGAATTTAATGTTTCTTTTATCCTAATTTTAGATTCAGTATTTTTTTGAGCAAAAGACAATTCATTTGAACTTCTACACCACTATAGAGGGTGCTCCAAGTCTTTGTATTGTTATAATGTCAAGTGTGATGAATTAGTCCTACATCGGATATTAGATAAATAAAGTCCAATATATATAGTGAAAAAGACTCATATCTCATAAACTTAATCTTTTGAGATGGTTTGGTGTTCGGCTCACTATATTGATTTAGTTTGACACTCTTTCGACTTCCCAACAAGTGGTATTTGAGTTTCAGGTTCGAAGCTGTGCAAACTCTTAAGACCAAAATTACCGTGATAATGTGACTAAATTGAGTCGCATGTTAGTCTCTCTCTGTTAATATGGGTCAAACGGTGGAAATGGTCGAGTAAAAGAGTTCTTGATTAAGAGTGTTAAATTGATGTGATCAAATCACACTTAAAAGGAGATATTATTATAATGTCAGGTGTGATAAATTAGTCTCACATCAAATATTGAATAGATAGAATCTAATATATATAGTGAAAAAGGCTCATATTCTATCAGTTTAAGCTTTTGGGATGGTTTGGTATCTGGCTCACTATATTGATCTAGTTTGACACTTTTTCGGCTCCCCAACATTGTATCTTGGCAAAAGTTGTCTACAACATTCACAACTCGGTGAATGTGACCACAAGCTTCCACAACTCGGTGGGAGCTACTATGAGCTTCCACGTCTTAGTGGAGTGTACTCCGAGTTCACCATTGGATGGAGAACTCATAATGGGTCATTTTTGGGCTATCAAATCCACGGTTATTTGAGGGCCCATTCAGGAGATTCGATGCATCAACAATATCCCCCAACTTCATGTGCCAAATCTTTGTAGATCAATATATGGACTTGACCGAGGTACCTTAGGGTTGTCAATGGGCTTGGGTAGCTTGAAAGTCTAGCCCAATTTGGCTTGAATTTTTCAAGTTTAGGCCTAGAGTTTTTGGACTTCAAGTTAAGCTCAAGCCCAAAAATTTATCAAAAATGAATATGCTTGACATGAAGTTCGATTCCATGTTGAAAAAACTAGTATAGAATTTTGGGTTCAAGTCAGATCTAGTTTTATATTTTGTGCGTCAGTAGGGCTAGAGCCTAGCCCAACCTCAAGTGCACCCCTAAGGTCCCTGAACTTCCCTATCTCACAATTCTCAAAGGTTGCTTAAGAGTCGTGTAACCACCTCATCCAATCACACAAAATCATTAAGATTTATGTAATTTTAAGGTATTGTTTCTTCATCTACACATGTCCTTTGTGTTTCAAGCACCTCAGCTTCCCTCCTTTTTGCTTGTTGGGGCTCGAATGATCAACACATGGTGAATATCTAGCTGTTCGACTAGCCCTATGTAAGGGAAAAGGAGGCAATTCGCTCTCATTTTTCTTTCACGATCCTTCTTCCTACTCTCTTACCTTTCTTCCTTTGTCCTCAATGACTAAGAAAATCTTGACTTCCTCTACTGACAGTGCCCTCCTTGCACCAAAGATGTTGTTGATTCATGCTAATCCAATTCTAGCCATGTCTACTGATGTTTCCCCGACCACTCTCCCATTATTGTGACTATCATCACCTCTGATCATGGTGGGATTCAAGGCTCGGTTGCACCTTCCTTAGGTATGACATGGTTAACTTCTTGTTTGTTTCTTCCTGTATAATTTTCATTGTTCTTTTTCTGCTTTGTCATACAAGAACTTAGGGGAGGAATATGCTAGTTTCAGGGCTTTAGCAACTTTTAGGGGTCTCTATAATTGTTGTGATTCTTGTTAGCACATCATCTAGTCACTGTAATGTGGTACTTGTTCCAAGTTAGGTTGTAACTCAGTTCTGTATCTTTGGTAGGTGATCTTGAGAGCAACTAAGTTAATAATTTAGTCAACTCCATGATGTAGGACAACAATAACTTTATACAACAAAATTGGGGATGAAGTCAAAGTAGAATTCCATCTCCTATTTGGATTTGCCAACATTGGTATAGCTACATTTCAAATGCTATAACTTCCATAATATTTATTCAAATTAAAAAAAGTAACCATTTGTTGAAAAGCTAAGATTGAGTCCTACGATTTGTTATTACTACTTTGGCTAATTTGATTTCTATGTTAGTCAAAAAACTATGATTTATTTTTGAGTTTGATTTTGTAATAGTTCTAACCTAATATGAAATAAGATTTAGATATTTTTATTTAGAGTAAGTTATGTAGGATTAGTATTAAAGTCTTATGAATATTTTATTCTAACTAGGATCCTAAGTCAATTTGAGTGTTATATATATAGCCCCAAGGTTATAATGAAAACTTTTTTTTGTCAATAATATTTTCTCATTTTGGGTTTATTCTCTTTATCTTTCTTGTGAATTTAAGAATTTATCACGGTGAAAATATTGTCCTTCCTAGTTTGAATGATGAGCAAATTATATTTAATATTTATTTGAGTTATATTTTATCCAAAGTACATTAAAACTCTTAAGAGAATATTTGAAAGCTTCAAATAGAAGAAAGTGTGATGGTGGATTAATGAGTGTGACTTGAAGAGATTAAAAGATGGCTTGGAAGTGGCTTAAAGGTGTCTACAACAACTTGAAGATTTAAGTATGACATGAACATAGCCAAAACAACTCAAGAACCCGATATTGACTAGATTTACAAATTTTTTTATTTTAGTTGAGTCAAAAAAAAAGTTTGAGATTAATTATTTAAAACATATGTCGCGTTGAATTTTGTAGGAAGTACTTAACATAATTTTTCTAATATTACTGAACATCCGCTTGGCCTAGTGGATGACCGATTGTGTAAAACAAAAGATTCAAAACTTCAGAACTTACGTAAAACTAGACAACTGATTCAAGAATCAGACCACCGACTTGGAGTGCCAATTCTAATTTTTACCAAAATCAAACGACCGATTTGGAATAGAATGTCCGATTGGGAGTACCAATTCTATTTTTTATCAAAATTGGATGACCGACCGAGCGATCTCCCAATTTTGGTGGAAAAAATTAGGTCAATCAGTTGTCTAAACAGTTGACTGGTTCGAAATTTCTGTACGATAAATAACTAGTTTGTTAACCATTGAAGTGAAACTAGTTGCGAAATTTCACCCCCAATGGCTAATTTCAACCCATAAAGTATCAATAGACTAGGATGGACTTCTCAAAATAGTTTACAACTTCTAAATTTTTGCGAAGAAGATATTAAAAGTATTCTAGCTCTCTAGTCATTAAATGCTCTAAGCCTTCAAATTTTAAACCGAATTTTCATTGTCTTTTTGCTTAATCTTGAGAGAACTTGTTGTGAGCATAAAGTACATCATTTTATATATTTTCACTTATAATCCACTCCAAAATTATTTAGAGCGATTGAAAGACTTAAACTCCAGTATGTAGTGCATCTTACTAGTTAGAGAAAAATCAAGTATAAAGAGTTGGCTTCACCAATGAAACAACACTCTAATAGAGAGGCGAAGTCCTCAAGAGTGAGACAAGGGCCGCGAAATAGGAGCGGTTGGTCTCCAAACTACTTAAATCATAGTGCATTTATTTCTCTCTTTTTTACATTACAGCATTTGTGGTTTGATTGAAAATTGTGTGAAATTGATTTGATAGATTAAATTAGGATTTGATTTTGTGCAAAGTCTCTATTTGTTCCACAAAACCTAATCCAACCCCTCCCCCCTCCCCTCTCTTAGGTAGTTTTTGGACTTTCAGAGAAGACGATGATTTTCTTCCCTACCCTTCGCGCTTCCTTGCTGCATCACTCCAAGTCAAAGTCTACCTTAATTCCTTCCTTGGTGTGAATTAGGTTAACCAATTCCATCTTGAGGAAGAAGAGAGTTACTTGATTTAGATCTTTGGTTTCCATAATGACACCAAAGCAGACGTATGGAGGTCAAATATGGACAATGTCAATCTAGATAACTAGTTCAGCCACATCTTTAAAACTAACTAGGAAATGTTTGAAAGGGGGCTTCGGTACCTTATGGATAGTTTCACTATGTAGGTCTTAAGTAACTTCTATCTAGCACCAAACCAACTCATTCCCAATATGATAAGGTTCACCATTGTATTTTGTACTCTAGCAAAGTCTAAGGGGTTTTCCTTAACTGTAGAGATGTTTAGGGACATTTTCAAGGGATCCTGAGGGTCCAATATTTGGGGTTGGTGATTCTTTACACCAAGGAAGGATTGACAATATTTTTCCTCCAACCCTTCTTTCATTTATTTCTAGAAGGACCACCAGATGAGAATCTCTCTCAAGATAACCAAGGCCTTCTTGGTGACTAAGATTTGTCCTTCAAGCATTAAGTTTAGGTTGAGGTTTCTCAAGAGGTTCATAACCAAGTATCATGGGTATATGAGGCAAAGACAATTAGATGCCCGAAGTGGTCTATGGAGTAGTGTCTGATTGAGCATGGTCTTTCCATAGCTCGAGAGTCTAGTAATAGTTGGAATCTATTCTTGTACTGATTTACTATTACCTCATATCTATACTAATTCACTGCTTCTCTTTACGTAAGTCTTAGCTAGATAGCATTCATGAATGCTACCATTTAGGATCACACAACCACTCTTTGTGTTACTTCTCCATAGCCCTTGAAGAAGAAGCACGAGATCAAGGTTTAACAAAATTTGTTGGGTCAAAGAAGTAAAACCCAGCTTATAAATCAAGCCACCAAAGAGAGTTGACTGAGCCCACATTTTGAACCTATCACAAAGGTATTTAGAACTTGGTGAGCTCGATGGCCAGAACTTGGTCGATCCAATAAAGGGTTGTAAGGTGAGTTAGGAAGTTTAGTTACCTCAAGACACCAATATCTCGACCGAGCAATTTGGATAAATATAGATATTTTATCCCCAAAATTGTATTTTTGAGAAAATTGGTATTAGCATCAAATTTATTATAGGGGATTCAAAAAATATCTCAGCTAAGATCACAAAACCTCAAATTTGATGAACCACCTCTATGCACTATAAATAGGAGGGCATTCACAAAGGTAAGGGACTAATACCCAATTTCTTTCCTCCATTATTTCATAACAACCTCAACTCACTTGGGTGTTGGAGTGGCCACTATCGAAGAGCTCTTAACTATCTTCTTTATGATTTCTTCTTCTTACAAATTAACAAAAGGAAGGTCTTGTGGATTATGATCTCGAGGAATCTCTCAAACTAAAGTTGGTGGCAAATCGGGCTCCTATAATAGTTGGTGATTTCATTGAGATCTGCTCCATCTCTTTTTTGTCAATATGGAAGATCTTTAATGATCTTCTGACCATGCCTCCAAGAGTAATGAGATCATCATTATCCAGGAACCAACCAAGGGGGTAGACAATCTCAGCTAGACAAAGTCACACAATTCTTCATGGGGGTTGAGTGAACTAAATCAAAAAAACTAATTTGATGATTCAGCTCCTGGCGCAATAGGAACCTTGAGGGATCCCTCTATCAGTAATCCCTGAGATGCCAACTAGCCCATCCAATACGGTGCAAGCCATGTAGATCTTTCAAGCCCAGGAGTTGTAAACCCAAGGTTAAATGACACAAAACCTACAAGCTCATTATGCCCAACAACAAGCTCAGGCTCAAGCTCAAGCATGTGTCAAACTAGCAATATAAGTCATAGCAATATGCAACAAGCCAAATACACCTTAGCAAACAATATCATCTAAGCCACTAAGGTCACTTTGTTGGTGCTTCACTCTGATAATAGACATCAAGGATCAAGGGAGTTCAAGGTGAGATCCTACTTATGACCCAACTAACAAGTCCACATACTACACTTTTGCAAGCCAAGCTTCAGCAAAAGCAACTAAAAAGTTGTAGGAAAGTAGTATCACAAGTGGCTTGGGAGAGATCCTGGCCAGGAGTTCAGTCGAATCAAGTGAGATATAACACTCTATTAATTCCTAAAATAGCACATTCTCCTGTGCAACCAAAGTTTAGGCGATCTCCATATGAGGTGTATGAGGGCTTAAAAGATCTGGTAGGCCATATCAGTACCTTCAGGAGCACTATGAAGTTGCAAAGAGCATGGGACTCCATCATATGCAAAGTGTTTCTGATGACATTGCAAGAACCAACTCAAGCTTGGTATGCCGTGCTCCCAATATTTTTGTGACTTGTTTTGACAATTTAATCGACAAGTTCATAAAATAATTTATCTCACTAGTCCTTATAGAAAGGACCCCTCCACACTTCTAATGTTAAAGTGGAAGGAAAGAGAAAGTCTCAAAGAATATTTAGCTTGGTTTAATAAGGCTAGACTAGAGGATACCAAGCTAGATAGCTTAATAGTTCTTATTGCGGCAATCAATGCAGTACAACAAACTTAGGTGGCCTATGAGATGGCTTGTCAACCTCCTAGAGGCTTGACTAAGTTCATCTAATAAGCTAGAGAGCACATACATGCCGAAGAGGTGATGTCAACTAAGAGCGAATCTAAAAGAAGTAGTAAGCCAAATAAAGATCTCGATAAGCTAAATTCTCTAAGCCTAAGAAGCAAAAGACTAATTGATAAGAGCGTCAAGCTGACTTTCAAGCTTACATGCCCTTTAATAACTCAAGGACCTAGGTGCTAGCTTAGATTGAGCATAGGGAGTACTTGAAGTTGCCTCTATCTCTTCATTGCAACAAGTAGAGGCAAGACAAGTCCAAGTACTACCACTTCCATAGAGACCATGATCATGCACTGAGGAATATCGACACCTCAAAAACAAAATTGAAAGACTCATCAAATAGAGCCACCTTAGATAATTTGTTAGGTAGGGTGCATGAGCCAAAGAACCTCAAGTGCAAGAAGCAAACCAACAAGGATGGCCCAGAGAAATGCATCACCTAAGTTCCATATTTCTCTTGTAAAAGGACACCTCAATATGATCCTTATAGGTCTACTAGTCAAAGTGAAGATTTAGTGTCAATAGATAAGTGCCAAATCATCACTAGGGGGCAAGAGAAAGTGAAGAGATAGCATTGCGAACTAGAGCTTGAAGACAAAATTTTCTCTACAAAGGATTTAAAGGGAGTCTTGGTACCTCATAATGATGCATTGGTAATATGCGATCCTTGTTGGCTACACCATACAATGGATCATGATAGATACAAGAAGCTTGGTAAATATCATATTCACCCAAGCCTATAACTAAATGAAGATAGAGCAAAAATCGAAACCATATATCGGGGTCTTTACTGGATTCACGGGTGACTTGATCACCCCACTAGTGATGATTAACCTACTCCTTATAATTGGAGAAAATCACAAGAGCACCATAATTAAGTCTAAGTTTGTGATGGTCTGAACTTATTTAGCGTACAATATTATCTTGGGTTATCCAACCCTTAACTAACTCTAAGTAATAATCTCAATTTTTCATTTAGTTGTGAGATTTTTAACTAAAAATGGCATAGGTTAAATATGGGATATCAGAGTCTTGCCAAGAAGTGCAAGACAACTTACTGGCAAGACAACCTAAATCAGAAAGGCAAGGATCTGACAGTTGTAGAAGTCAATGAAACTACAACTAAACCAAAAATGGTGCATGTAAACTAATGAAGTAGCTCATCAATCTGATCATCAACAAAAGTTCGTGGAGGACACTTAAGCTTAGCGTAAATCTCTCGAAATTGCTATGCACCAAACTTGGACAGTTCTTATGAAAACGCCAATACATTTTTGCTTGGTCTTCATATACTTGCCCAACATAGATCCCTCAATGGCATAACACAATCTTACTGCAGTTGAGGGCCACAAGTTGGTCAAATAAAAGAAGAAGGAAACAAGTTTTTTGATTCAGGCTTCACTAGAGAGGTTCATTATCCTGAGTGACTGGGCAATGTAGTGGTTGTGAAGAAGGCTAATGGCAAGTAGAGAATATTTATTGACTCACAAAATTAAACAAAGTTTATCCATAAGATAGCTATCCACTACTAAAGATAGACCAGCTGGTTGATTTTATCTAAAGGCATCAACTCCTCAACTTTCTGGATGCATTTTCAAGCTACCACTAGATTCAAATGCACCTCAAGTACAAAGAGAAAATAGCATTCATCATCAACCAAGGTATCTTCTATTATGTGGTAATGCCTTTTGGATTAAATAATATAGGGGCAACCTACTAAAGGATGGTGAACCAAGTTTTAAAAGCCCCAACTCAAGAAGAACATGGAGGCATATATAAATAACATGCTGGATAAGAGCCTCTAAAGTGACAAACACTTAAGAGATCTAGAAGAGACTTTTAAAATACCAAAGAAGTGCACTTTTGGGGTCCTCAACTACCTGGTTTTAGAACGAGAAATTAAAGAAAATCCTAAGAAGATTTATGTAGATCTACAAATAACGCTACTGAGCACTGCCAAAGAAGTGCAAAGGCTCACAGGTTGTCTCATAACTTTGGACCATTTCCTATCTAGATCAAGTGTGAGGTGCTTGTTTTTCTTCAAAACACTCAAGCAAAGTCCTAGATTCAAATGGACAAAGAAGTGCCACCAAGCCTTTAAAGCTCTCAAGCAGTGTCTCGTCAAGCCTCCCTTGTTTGCTCAGGCCAAACCAAATGAGGTCCTCTTTTTTTATGTGGCAGCTTCAAAATAAGAAGTTAGCTCAAAATTAATAAGTGGACAAAGTGGAAAGTAACATCTCATATACTACATAAGCCATATGCTCACAGGGGTGGAGGTTAGGTATCCATTGCTAGAAAAGTTGGCTTATGCAATGGTCCTAGCGACTTGCAAGTTTTGGCCCTACTTTTAGGCTCACACTATTATGGTAGTCACTAACCTCCCTCTTCAGCAAATACTATAGAAGTCAGAGACTTCAAGGAGGCTGCTTACATCATCCATCGAGTTGAGTTGGTTTGACATTACTTTCGAAGCTCGGAGGACCATTAAGGCCCAAGCCTTAATAAATTTCATGGTGAAAACCTCCTCATATGTCACTTGGCCAGAATCTAAACCATGAAATGTTTGGGTAAATAGATCATCATGCTATAGAGCCTAGAAGGAAAAATAGAAGAATATTTAGCCCAGTTGAAATTTCTTGCATCCAACAACATCATTGAATATGAAGCTTTCCTACTTGGTTTGTAAGTGCCACTAGCAACTAGGCTAAAATACTAAAGGTATTTAGTGACTCCCAACTCATGTGCTTACAAGTCAATACGGAATACGAGATAAAAGATGCAACCATGATCTAGTACTTAGCCAAAGCATAGAAACTTATGGGAAGAATAGATCTAGTGGAGGTGTGTCAAGTACCAAGAGATAATAACACCGAGACGGATGCCCTTGCAAGACTTACATCAGCTTCCCCAAACTCACAACCAAGGCAAATTTTTGTGAAAAACCTTTAGCAACCAAGATACTCTCCTACAACTAAGGTAAATATGATGAATGAGGAACCATGCTAGATGGACCCCATAGTGAACTATCTTAAAAAAGGGCAGCTGCTAGAAAATCAAAAGGAGGCTAACACTGAGCTTTATCTTGATAGATGAGATTCTCCACAAAAAGCCATTGGCCACTCATCTACTATTTGAGGCCGGTTGAAGTTGAATATACACTCTGTGAAGTGCATAAAGGGATACGTAGAAGTCATGGGGGTGGACAAGCTTTAGTGCATAAGCTCCTCAAATAAGGATACTATTTTATTAAAATTACCATCGAAACAATGAGTTCATCTCCAAGTGTGAGTAGTGTCAGAAATATGCCTCAGTATTTCACAGTTTGGTAGTTCGATTTGAGCAAACACAAGCCATATAGCCCTTCAACCAATGGAGAATAGATATTTTGGGTCCATTTTCATTGACCATGGGATAGAGAAAATTTTTGATGGTCGCTATTGACTACTTACTAAGTAGGTAAAAGCCAAATCCCTTTGGTGTGATCACCAAGAAAAAGATCTAGGAGTTTCTCTGGCAAGACATCGTCTGCTGATTCAAGTTACTACAAGTATTGGTCACAGACAATGGAAAGTAGTTTGATACTTCAAAATTTAGAGAACACTGTAGTAGCCTCTACAATGAACAAAGATTTAGCCTGGTTGCACACCACCAATCTGATAACTTAGCTGATGTAACAAGCCAAACTCTACTTTCAAGGTTAAAGAAGTGCTTTGAGAGAGCCAAAGGAGCTTGGGTGGAAGAATTACCGTATGTTCTGTGTTCTTACTGAATTACCCCACAAACGACAACTAGAGAATCACCTTTTATGTTGGCTTAAGAATTCAAAGCAGTTATACCTATGGATATTGGTCTCTTACCTCAAGTCAAAAACCATAACCCCGAGGTGAATGAAGCAAACATCCGAGTTGAGAAAGATTTGCTCCTAGAAGTCCAAAAAAGGGTTTGTACAAGGATAGTCGAGTACCAAAAATGTGCAGCTCAGTATTATAACACCTAGGTCTACGTTCGAGAACTAAAACTAGGTGATTGGGTACTTTGTCATGCTAACCTCATCAATCAGGTCATAGGAAAGCTATCTCCGAACTAGGAAGGACCATACAAGTTTAGTCAAATAGTGACAACTAGAGCATTCAAACTTGAATATTCAAATGGCAAGATACTCCCAATGATGTGGCATGTGAACAAACTTAGAAGATTTTATTTCGAAATAAAGTTTACAACTCCCTTATTTCATAAAGAGCTCATCATTGATAGGGTCATAGAATTAATCCAAGGAAAAACTACATGCATAAAGATGTTGGCTCTAAGCTATCAGATTACCCAAGGTACAAAAACCTTGGCTCTAGGTTATTCACCTAACCAAGTCACAAAGACCTTGGCTCTAAGCTATAAGCTTACCCAAGATATAAAGATCTTGGCTCTAGGTCATGCACCTAACTAAGGCACAAATATTTTGGATCTATGTCGCACATCTAACTGAGGCACAAAGACCTTGGCTCTAAACTATAAGCTTACCGAAAGCATAAAGACCTTAACTCTAGGTCACACACCTAATCAAGGTACAAAGACCTTGGCTCTAAGTTATGAACTTACCCAATGCATAAAAACCTTAGCTCTAGATCACATATCTAACTGAGGCACAAAGACCTCGACTTTAGGCCATGCATCTAACCGAAGTATAAAAGCCTTGGCTTTTAGTTATGAGCTTACCCAAGACACAAAGACTTTAGCTCTAAGTCATGTACCTAGCCAAGGCACAGAAACCCTGGCTCTAAGCTATGAGCCTACCTAAGTCATAAAGATCTCATTTTTAGGTCATGCACCCACTCATGGTTCACAAGCTTGATATTAAACTACAAATCTATGTCAGGAAAACAGAGATCAAGAAGGCATCACAATGGATGTAGTTCATATCTAGGATTAAATACATATTGAGTTTAACTATTAGCTTGAGATAAATTTTTTTAGGGGATTATTACAAGAAACTATGAGGTGATAAAGTCAAGTTTTTAATTTGTTAATATTGAGCTTTATAGTTTTGATGATGATCAAACTATATATTTGATGGTCTCTCCCTCGTAGGGGCCTGATTTGGCATACTTTCCTCAAGCTATCCATGAAGAAGTGATTCCCAAGCTAACTTAAAGTTTTGTCAAGATTATAATGAAGATCAAGACCATTCATAAGTCTCAAAAAGAAGATGAATATGTTGATGTTCATGAAGATTGAGGCATGATTGATTCAATGAATATGACTTAAAGACATGTAGATGGCTTGAAGATCACTCCAAAAATCAGATTGACTTGCTAGGTTTAGATTTTCATCTTTACTTAAAATTGAGTCAAAGATTTGAATTGTTGATTCTATGATTTAGAGCTTTTGTTTATTACTCTAATTTGACTTAGAATATCTTCACTGGCCTATACTTCATCCAAGTTAGGTTTTGAGTTGATGTCAAAAGGGTTGAAGTTGTAGTTAAGCTAGTACAGGTTTTTCTATAAGATTCAAGTGCCCGAACCTTAGGGTTCGAACACCCAAGCTTAGCAAAAAGTTACTAGGCATTACTAATAGCGTTGGATGCCTGAACCTATTGTTTAGACAATCGAAGTTTCACAACTATAACTTTTCTCTTAAACATCAGTTGCCCACTCTGCCTTTCAAGAGCTCAAAGTGGAGGGTTCAGAAACTCAGACTAATAGACCAGGCGTCTGAACCTATGATATTAGTTATAATGGCTAGTTAAGTTTAACTATTGGAATAGTTTAGATGACTGAACCTATAGAGTTTGGACATACAAACACAATAGAGAATAACTAGTAACAACTAGTTCTTGCTCCAATGGCTATATAAGGGTTTGGAGTTTATTTCAATTAGAACTTTTATATCTTCCATTATCTTAGAGAGAGAATAAGCTTTCTCAAACTCTCTAATATTGCAAGGGCTCTAAATTTAGAATTAACTTTCAAATTGCTTGCCCCTGTACTCAAACTTGAGAGACTCTTGTGATGAGGCAAAATTATATTTTATTTTCATTATTTTTACTTTTAAATACTCCTAAAATACTAGGAGTATGTGAGGGACAAAGCTCTAGTGTAGGAATTGCCTATTGCTTGGTAGCAAGAGTTGTATAGGTGTGGTTTCACTCGAAAGAAACAATGCGTACGAGTTGTGAGTTGATGTAAAGGCTTCACTTCTTCTCAAGAAGTGATAACTCTAGTGAAGAGTTCAAGTCCTCAAGAGTGAGACAAAAGCCATGGAGTAGGGACTATTGATTGCTAAACCACATAAATCTCAATGTATTATTTTCTTATCTTATTTATTATTACAATTATATTGATTGTAATTTTGAGATTTGAATCGGGCTCTTAATTTAGTAAATAGTTGAGAATTCTTGCAAAACCTAATTTATCTCCTCTTAGGTCGTCCATTTAGGCTTTCAATTGGTGTTAGAGCTTGATGCTCATGTTTTTGTTTTAACAACTTGGAGTTTTTAATCCATTCTTTTAATTACAACTTTTGATATTTCTCATTATTTTCAAGAGGGTCAATCCATTTTTTGTCTCTCAAATTTTGGTGGGAGCAATTTTAATGCATAGAAAACTAGTTTTCATCATTTGAAATTGCTCATGATATTTGAAATTTTTTATTACATAATCATGAAAGAGTTGACAAAGTGAAAGATTTAAAAATTTCAATGCTTGTAAATAAATTTGAGTTTTTGAAAGCGTACTCTTTTAAATCTATATCAGATATGCTTTCATGACTTATGAAGATTTTAAATGGTCTACATTAATTGGGCAATGATTCTACTAATGATGAAGTTGTAAGAACGATACTTAGGTTTTTACTAAGCATATGGGGGCCGAAGATGACAGCTATTTAAGAAGCAAAGGACCTCAATAGACTCCTACTTAAAGGACTCATAGGTTCATTGTTAACCTATAAGATGAGTCTCAAGGAATTAAGAAAGGATGATGATAAAGGGGAAAAAAATGAAAAAGAAAAAGGACTCAAGGAAGAAAAAATGGAAGCCAAAAAGTCATTCTCTTAAGCTCAAGAGAATAAGAAGAAGAAAAGAAAAGAAAGAAAAAAACTACATGAGATAGCATGGATGATAACTCTAAGAACCATGACCTCAACATTTGTCTCATGACAAAGGATTATGAGAGCAATGAGAATAAGGTATGTGATTTGTCTTTTGAGGAATTACAAGAAATTTTTGAAAATCTATATTCTAGGCATGAAAAAGTACTTCTCAAGCATGCTATCGTAAAAAAAAATGATTTTATTTGAGAATAATTTTGATTCCTTGAAGTTCTCTAAAAGTTCTTGTAATTGCAAAATGGACATTGAGGTACTTCAAAAGGAAAATATTACCTTGAAATCTTTGAAAACCTCTTGTCATTTTAAAAAGAATTTTTACATGCTTCAAAAGGAGAATTGTGATTTAAAAAGACCTTGAGAAAGTTCTTTCATGTAAATGATACTTTGAATAAGATTTTGAAAAACCAAAGGAATGCTTTAAATAAATCCAAAATTGGTTTTATTTCATCTTCAAAATCCTAGGAAACAAAATCTACTTTATAAAGGCTTTAAATGCAAAATTTTTAAAATTGAAATGGTATTATTGTAGTCTTCATGATATGTATTCACTTATTGTCTAATTAAGAAAAGTACTACTTTTAGATAAATTTGGGTACCAAAAAACATGATTCCTAAATATATGAAATCCAAACAAGTTTGGGTTCTAAAATTCTCCATCACTTAAGCTATTTTTATTAGCTAGGGATGATAATTTCTTTAATGATTTTGTTTTTTTTTTTTAGTCATCCTCTAGATTAATTAGCTTAAGTAGGGTTTTCACCTTCATTTGAATTTTTTGGTAATCATTTTTTATTGCAATCCTTCATAACTTTTGTTTTGATATTATACTATATTACTAATCCTCTTTGTATAGATAGGTATATTTGTTTTAGAGATTGTGAAGAAAAAGTCAAATTGGATAACATTTTTATAAGCCCCAAAGGATACTTTAATCACATGAGATAATATAATCTCTTCCAAATCTTTTAACTTTTCTTCAATGTAATGATCTTCACTTAATATTTCTTACTTAATATGTATTAGTTAAGTATGATGCTACTAGTACGATAGGTAGAAAGAGTGTTCATTTTTTTGTTTTGATGATATTTTGATGGGACTTTATGGATATTTTTGTATTTGCCTTGGATGTGGATGTACCTATCTTCTTGTCATATTCAAGATTTGCAATTAGTACATTCATTGTATATCTAACTTTATTTCATGAGTGTTGTGCCTTCTCCTCATGTCCATGTATTTGCTTTGCTTTACTTGTACCCTTTTTCTTAATGCCAAAAGGGAGAGACAATCAAACATTATAAGATTGCCTTAAATAGGAGGAGAAATATTAGAGTAAGAGGGAGCATGTTATCTTTTATGCTAAAATGGTAGTATTCATATGTTTGCTCTAATTGAAGGTGATATTTTTCGTATGTATACTCTAGTTGATATATTTTAAAATTGTACAAATTTTATTGGTTAATTATAGTATTTATTTAATCTTGTAAAGAGTTTGTCATCATCAAAAAGGGGACATGGCTTCATCAGAAGGAAGTGACAACAAGGGTTCTGAGTTGATTTAAAGACTTAGCTCTACCTTAAGAAGCAACAACTCTAGTAAAGAGTTCAATAGCGGGACAAGAACTGTGGAATAGGCAATAGTTGGTCATTGAATCACATAAATCTTAGTGCATTCTTTCCTTATCTCGTTTATTATTGTAATTATATTGATTGTGATTTTGAGGTTTGAATCAAGCTCTTAATTTGCTAAATAGTTGAGAATTCCTGTAGAACCTAATCCCCCTCCTCCCCATCCCCCTCATTTTTAGCTCCAAATTAAGGTTTAATTATGTGATTGGGGGTAAAATTAGTTTTGATTCAAATGACCAATTGAATTAGTTGCTCCTTTCGGATAAAACAAGGGTTAGTTTGGTTGAAAGCCGAACCTAAGGCTTAATGAACTATTATTACTGCAAAGAAAATTTGAGCTAAACAAATCATCACATCCGAACCAAAACTTGTTTGAAAAGCATGTAAAAGATTTTTCATTGAGGGTAAAAGGATTACAGTTGCAAGCCAAAACTTGCAAACAAAAAATTTTCATTACAATACCCAATTTGGAATAACAAAAGATTACATAAAGAAATTAGCATAAAATAAATCCATTAATTATTCTCTCAAGTTAAAACCAAACTAAGGCAAGTTTAAACTTGATTAATCAGTCAACAAAATGTCATGTTTAAAGAACGTCAATCGATGACAAGTCAAGAAAGATTGCTGATTATCAAATCGAGAACAATTAGTATAAGTCAAAGCTGCTAACCATTTTCTCAAATTACACCAAACTAAGACAAACTTGAATTCACTTAGTTAGTTACCCAAACACCCTATTGAAAAGAAGTTAACTGACATAAGCACAAAGTCGTCGATGAGGCTTCAAATTTAATTGACAACAAGCTAAAAAAGGTCATCGATTATCAAATTTAAAATAATTAGTATAAACCAAAGCCACTAATCGCTCTCCCAAATCAAACTAAACTACAACAAGCTTGAAGTTACTTAGCTAGTTAGCCAAATATTATGTTTGAAGGAAGCTCAACTAACACAAGTATAAAGCCATCGGTGATGTTTCAAAACCTAATTGACACAAGTCAAAAAAGATTATCAATCATCAAATTAAAAATGATTAGAATAAGGTAAGATCATTAAAGATTAAAAGAAATCAATCAATAATAAGCAGAAAGTCATCAGTGGTACTTCAAATCTTAATGGGGTCAACTAACATGAGATAAGACAATCAGCCACATCCTAAATCAAATAAAGTTATCAATATTCACAAAGGATCAAACCAAGGACCCATCTGAGTCAAATTTCACTTATTTAAGTGCGCAAGAGCGAGTTAGTGGTAAGCATTAAGTCTTTCCCAATTTTTTTTCATTTCATGTCATTTTATGTTACGAATTTAAATTATTTAAATTATAAAGTGAGGGTATGCTCTTACTTAAGTCATGTACCCCTCTTTAATTGATCAAATTATTTTTTTTTGTCTCTATTTTATTAGCTAGGTTTCTTATTTTAGAAGGTTCATGATAATTGTTAGAGTAATTAACAACAAAAATTTGTGTCTGTTGAAAGTCATATTCTCACAACTCCTGATTACGCACTCAAATCCACCCAAATTTTATTTGTTATTTTCATATTACTTCTCGGGATTCCTTAGCAATCCCGGGTGGTCAATTGCGAATTCGCACTTTCAAGTTGAGCTTCAAAGACTCCATTTACCATTCTCTAGTATACTACATCTACATTCTTTAATAAGAAAGATATTGCAATATGATAATGAATACATTGATCGATAATGAACTAGGTTTTCTCCTTATCCTTTAAGTGCATTTTTTTAAAAGCATCTAGAAGACTAAGTAATTGATGCCTGGAGTTTGAATCCACCAATTGACCTACGTGGGAAGAGGATAAGTGTCTTTTTAGAATGCTTTGTTTAGGTCAATAGAGTCAATGTACTTCCTCCTTTTTCCATGAGTTTTCTTCACCATATTCACATTTTTGAGCCACTTTGAGTATCAAAATTTCCTAATAAAACCTTCATTGAGGAGCTTCTTCACCTCTTTTATAATAGCCTTTTGTCATTTAGGAGAGAAGTGTCTTTTCTTTTGCTTCACCATCTTGCAATCATCCGCCACTAAGGCATCAACTCTAGGGAGGTTTCTGGGCTCCAATTGCAATCATCCTAGTCAGATTTGCTCTAAGCTTCAGTGCTTTCTCTAAGCTTTCATCTATCACTATGTTAATTAGTTGCTCTATCAATTTCACACTTCGATTTTGTGACTCTTCTATTATTGGGGCTTGGTCTTTCCTACTGGGGCTTTTCTCCCAATATGTAGCATCATATCTTCTCCCCATGTTTCACTTATACCATTTTTAGTTAAGAACCTCATCACCAAATGGAACATTGACATCACTACTTACAATTGGTTCAATATTGGGCATCCTAGGATGACATTGTAAGTAGACCGATCCTAACTACCACAAACCTTGCAGACATGGTTGTACTATTCAAATTCTCCCGTGAATCCTATAAGAGTCCCCACATACGACTCTAGCTTCTACATCATCTTCATCTTATCTTAACCTTAGGTAAATAAGAGGTAATAAGAGGTTGGCTAAACTTTTGATATACACCATAATCTTTTGGATAATATACACATCCACGACAACAATTATTACTAAAGCATTGTTTTGAGGGGTAGAAATGACATCTAAATCTCTATTGTGAAAATGATACCCTTGGAGTTTTTTCAGTGCAATGTTTCCACTTTACTCCCTCCTTCACCCTAGCAACAATTGATGTTTTTCCAAGATGTTGAGCTACAGACTTGTTGTGGGGTACTGTGAAGATAATGTTCAGGTGACCCTTTGATCAACAGATTTTGAAGCTCCAGAGTTTGATTTCTTTGAGGGGATGCTTGCCTACAAGGCTTTGGTCCTTGATTTTTGTCCTACCTTACTGGTTCATCCCTTCTCGCATCTCTTCTAATAAATTGTCATAAGTGACCCTACTTAATTTGCCTCTCTATCTCAACTTTCAAGTGTCTGCGGTCCTCGAGGTCATGCCCATAATCTCCCTAGTACTTGCCATACTTTTGTCACGTCCAGCTTGTTTCTATCATGTCAAATGAAAGTGGACACCACAAATACTCTTGATGCTCTATTTTCTTGAAATTCACCTCGACGTTCCTTGTGCTCCAAGCACTATCTATTAGGTTCATATTGCTTAACTTCCTTATTTTCCTTTTTGGGCTTATTACTCCCTACATACTCTCACATGTTGGATGAATTCTGCCAATATCTTTGGAGGTTGGTGAATCATCTCATAGGCTACTCTATTTTGTCAAATTCTGTTGATGGTAGTTGCAAGCAGGATGGAGTTATATAGCTTGGCTACTTCCAATTTTGTAGTATTTGATCAAGCTAGATACTCTCTTAAGGACTCTCCTTCTTTCTATTTGATTGCCAATAATGTCAATGGATCCTTCCTCCAAGGCATAAGAGATATGAATTACTCAATGAATCTGCTAGCAAGGTTATTAAAACAAGACACTGAGCCTTGCAAAAGTTTGACATGCCATCTCCATGTTGAACCTTGCAGAGTCATGGGGAATGCCTTACACATTATCAAATCTCATGCCTCATGTAACATTATAGCATTTCTAATCGTACTTATACAATCTATGGGATCCTTGGTGTCATCATATACCTCAAATGGTGGCCGGGGAAACTTCAATTACAATGGCTCATAAGCTATCTCTAGAGCTAAGAGCAAGTTTCACCTAGACTGATATGGCAAACGAAACTCGGAGACTATTTTCCATGGTCTAAGTGTCCCATTCTTTTTGTTGCTTCCATGCATGTAATGTACTAGAACTAGATTCACAGAGTTATTCATGGTCTAGGTGTAATTTGAGATCTTGGTTCCCACAGAGGCTTGGTAGAGAAGTTGGTTTGGAACATCAATTGATTGGCTTGGGTGTTGTCTCAGATTCGATGCTTGGTAGGCATTTTGACTAGCCAAGTTGTGGGGATTCTGACCATGGGGATAGGGAGTTGATAAACTTGGTTGTTGCTAGTGTGGTGGGTATTAAGGTGTGGGATAGGCATTTTGGAATTGATCCTGATACTACAACTACTAGGCTTGGAGATTTTGGAGGTTTTGCATTGCTTGGGTATAAGCCTCTAGAGTAATTAGGTCATGTGTTGGACTATGGTGGCTCAGTTTTGAAAGTATTGTTAGCTAGTGGCATTTGTTGGGCTTGTGATGGGTGTTTCAACTATTGCAACAAAAGAAACATTGTGGTAAGAATGGCAATGAGAAGTTTGTACTTGTCATGTTGAGGTGGCTTGATGGTTGTGTGGTTCATCGACACCACTAGAAGAAGCATTGTGGTACTCAGCTGGCGTAGCCTCTAGTTGTCCTCAAGATTGGTTTTTGGATGTGACCTTTGATTGCTCTCGAGGCATCACTAATGTTGCATCAAATATTTAGCAAATCAACAACGAGGTGATAGAGCATATCTAAATAAAAGCTCTACTAATGATGAACGAGTTCGCAGCTAGTCCAATTTGAACTGATCCCCTGATATTTGGATCTGTTAGGTTGACCTCCGCCAACAAGCTGCAAGACAAGAAGGGGTGAGAAAGATCTTCGAGAGCTCTCATACGGGGACCTCTCTAATGTCAAGTTATGGATTTGGCTATGAGAGAAGAAGTAGAAGGGAATCTTTTGAGAATAGAGGTGTTAGTGTTTCATAACTTAGTGGTCTTGTTTTTTATAGCTGACTCTTGTCTTAACCTTAGGTTTTCTTTAGCTTAACCTTAGATTCAACATTTTCTTTAACATAGCCCTAGATTCAGTATTTCCAAGTGGGAGAAAAAATCATCCAAACTTCCACAATACTATAGAGGTGTCTCAAGCCTCTGTACCTCAACAAAAGCCATCCTTAGCTTCCACAACTTGATGAAAGTGATCACAACTTCCACAACTCAATGGGAGCTATTTAGATGTTCCATAGCTTGGTAGAGCGTACTCTAAGTTCACTGTTGAATGAAGAACTTATAATAGGTTGGTTTTAGACCTATCAAGCCCAATCGTTATTCAGAGCCCATTCAGGGGATTTCAATATATCAACAATTACCAACTCTCCATCATCAACTTTGGACAAAATGTTCACAAAATATAAGTAAATCCAACACAAATAAAAATTATAGGAGTAAGCCCAAATAAATTGAGTTATTTAATTGATTTGTGAGAAAACTAATAATGAAATTCAAATTACATATTCGAATACTCCATAATGGAATACTACTATTTCTGGAACAAAAAGGAGATCACTGAAATACAAAGCCTACACCTTTTGGTCCTTTATTTTTTTGGCCCTCTTGCTCGCCAATCACCCCTTAAATAAAAGGATAAAGGCCCATTTGGAAGAGGATAATTACCATTAGCTAATTGACTGAGTTGAGCCATAATGAAAATTTTAATTATATAAAATTTCAAATTAGTATGATTATGTTTGGATGCTAAGTCTAGTAGTAAAAATCTAAAATGCCTCTAAGAAGATAATCACTTGACTACTCCCAATTCAAACTAGTCCTACAAGTTTTGTTGATAGGCCGAGCTGCCTCGCCAGTTGAACAGGACGGAGAGTGGATCAGCCCTGAAAATGACTAATCCAGATTGATTGCAACAATTCAGTTAGGCTGGACCAAAATACTCGACCTCTGACATTGACGGATTAGATTTGGATTGACAAAGACATGAATCCATCCCGTCATATCCAAGATGACATTATTAATTGTCAATGTTATTTCCAAATGGTTTTGGTTTGGACCTAAATGATGGACATTCACAATCCAATCGGATTTCAGCTCTACCGGTCTTGATAATTTCATCAACCTTATTTGTCTTGGATCCGTACTGGTACCAAAAAGCTTTGAATAATATCGAATGAAATGCAATTTACAGCTTCTGGCCCTCAGTGTACAAAGTTGGACCAATTAAACAGCAATATAATTCAGGAATTATTTCTGGGAAGAAAAAATGACTAGCTTGCTGGCGATGGATACCTAACAAACCTAACAAACTGAAAAGCAACAATTATACTGCCAAATTTGAGGATGAGCTGAAAGTGGCCAAAATGTTTTCGATCACCAATAAATATTTCCTTAGAAGGATGTTTCAAGAGAGACCCGGAGAAAACCAAAGAATTTTGATATAGGAAGAAGTTTAGAATTTGATATATCAAATGAAAGAATACGTCAAAAGTTTGTTCAGCTCAACAACTCAAATGGGTAAAGGGGTCATAAATAAATACACGTGATACCATATAGTTTCATTTATATCCTGCCTATAGCTACTGAATCATCTACAGAAAATTTACAGCTACACAAAACCCGAATTAGCTTTGAAACATACCTGCAGAAGACCAAAGAGATGATTCAGATGTCACCAAGCATCAGAAGCCTATCCTTATCAAAGACATCGTGGAAAAGAATTGATGGAATACATAAAGTTCAATATATAAATGGTGTGCTATCAATATCACCAATCTGTACAAGAGTTAATTTTAATATATGAAGTTGCTTGTGCAATTCCCGAAAAATACAATAAAAGGCGATCTCTGTAATGAAGATAATGACAGTGTATAACATCTTCTACTGGACAATCCATGAAGTAAACAACATCAAACACCACCCAGTTCATGCAATTGGCAACTTAAACTAATCATACATGTCTTGTAAACAAGGTCAAGAGGTTTCAATCATCTTTCTGATGTAATGCACAAGGTAGACAATTACCATTCAGTGTTGCATGATAGACTCGCTTATCAGCTAAGCCAAGATCTGATAGTACTAGGTTACCCTGCAGAAAACCCGATATGAGGATAAAAATATAGAGTACCTAAGTTTAAAAGGAAGAAGATATAGTACAGGACACTAGGCTATCAATATTACTGAGAATTGGCAGCAACTCACATCTAACCGAATATTTTCAATGGTATATCTCAATAAAAACAGCATAAAGCTGTAATGGCATGTATAGGTGCTAAAAAGATGCATTTGCTTAATGTTCGACATAACAATTCCAACTAGTTTCCTCAGAAGAAGAGCCTATTAGGTACAGTTCTTCAGAAAGGTCAAGATTTGACTGCCAAAAAGCAGCTTCAAAATCACAATAAAACCTGAGCCTCCATCAAATTGAGCTCATCATCATTTCATCTTGAACTGAATCCTCGGCATTAGACCAGGATTTGCGTAACAATAATCACTTGCCTTGTGAAATTTGTTCTGGACTAACCCTTTTTTTTACATACTTCAGTTAAAATGACATTAACCTGTCATAAAGAATAATCAGGTCTTGGTTGCATCATTTTCAACTCTAGGGCAGTCAGGCCAAGACCAAACCTGACTTTCGGCTCCTTACACTAAACGAGAAATAGAAATGAATATGAAAAGAATGAACCACACTCATACCTCAGTGGCCATTAATTTCCGAACATTGTCAGCATAAAGTTTAGGATCCTCCTTTTCTGGTTCAGAAGGATAATAAACAGGCAATCGGATCACCTCCATGTAATTGACAAATTGGCAAAGAAGGAAAAAGATATGGCGGACCTGCAGAATAAAAAACAAGACCCAGAAACTTATGGGCTAGCAGATGAATTTCTGAAAAAGAATAGTAAAAGGCAATGAACTTGTCTTAGAAACAAATAAATATTGAAGAAGAAAGTAATAAGAACTTACAGGTAATACTGTGATGAAGCATGTGTTAAAGTAGCGTTTAAAAATATCAATCTTTGTCTTCTGAAGGTTTATGCCATTTAAAAACATTAATAAGAAAAAGATTTTCACATGGAAATCTAAAACAATATGATAAATGTGATAACTGTATGTTGTTTAGCAACAGGTATTGGGCTTGAATCTCCTTAATGATAAACTGAAATCATATAAGGAGATATTGATAAGACTACTTAAAGAATAAGTTGTAGCATTAAGTACAAAAAAAATTCAAATGGACGTAAGCTGCTCTCCCATGCAGTTGCTTTATACAGAGGTTCTAGATAAAAGTTATAATTACAAACACATATTTATCTCTAGTAATTCAATAAAAAATTATTGTATACCTCCTGGCATAAACCACCAAGAATTTCTCTTGTTCAAATCCATTCAAATGTTGAAGAAGATATAATGAAAATATGATGAAGCATCATTTTCTCCACAAACCTATGGAAACAGTTTATCACTTGTGAAGGAGATTATTTATACTAGAAAAAAAAATCCTTCTGTTTTGAGGAGCAAAATTCATTTGTCATGTCATAATATAATGTAACTGAAAAGTTGAGATTTTTTACTCTGGTTTTAAAAGCATAATTAATTTAACAGCAGAACCAAAGGCCGGTAGGTTCCTCACCCCTGATATGGAGTCCCATGCTGGACTAAACCTACTGTAAGGATAATTTAGAATCACTGGAAGAACAGGTTCTTTCGCTAGAAAGGCCCCTGTCTTAAAGGGGAGGAGGAAATCTCCATTTGTTGTAGTACCCTCTGAAAATGGAAAAGGAATAATCAGGAACAGCTACAACAAAGAATACAGCAAAACCATTAGCAATGCAGTGATATGCACAACAATTAAACAAATAAAGCAGTCAAAAAATGGTAAAAAAATATATATAAATTTTAAATTTTAAACATTCGAAAGATGGAAAGAAACAAATGGATCCAACAAAGCAGCAAATTTGTTAAACTACCAATCTATGAATAAATAAAATTTTGGATGAAACTGAAGGCAGATAAGAGCCTAGGTATCACAATCCAAAATAAATAAATAAATAAATATCTATATATATATATATATAAGATATATATCTCATTGTAGGATACATTAAATGGAAGGAAAAGGCATTAAACAAACATAACAATTTGATGCCAGATGCAGTGAATTAAACGGGTGCTTCCACAATGCCATTTCTACGAGCAGGCTAAGTACCTAATACAGTCTGAGACATTAAGCTTGTGTATATTTAACTTCTAACTTTAGCTAATAAAAACAGCCTAAGCACCTAATTTTGAATGTTGCAATTGAAGCAGATGGTTCGATCAAAACCAAATATTTGAGCTAGAAATGAGCAGCAATATAATAGTTCAAAAGGTAGGGCAAAACAACAAGAGAGCAAGGACATATCTAACGAGGTCAACCAAGACTGGATTGGATTATAGTGAATATAAAATAAGGAGGATGGACATGGCTTTAAGTATAATTATCATCATCTCCAATAAACAAGACAGATCTATAGAAGGAAACTTGGAAAACAGAAGTTAAAATATGTCACAGTATGTAAATGAGGCTGGAAGAAACTGAAACATCACTTGTTCAAAGTAATCAGATGTACTTGATATATATTTGATATCGTTTACCAAATGTGATTTAATTTAATGAAACCAAGAATTGACGTGTTTTGACCTGGAAAGAGCAAAATCATTGGTAGATGCTTATTTTGATGAGCCTCCTGTACTCTTTCCGTTACCACACCTGCAGAGAAACAGAGATTTAAGTTGGTTCAAATAACTAAAGAACAATGTGCAAAAAAAGGGTCCAAAGTCACACAAATAAATAAGAGGGTAAGGACTAAAGGGGAACTAAAATTCACACAAATTGTGATTCAGGATGACCTATGGTTGCTCAAGGATCAGAAGTAGACATAATTATTCTTTACATCTTTTCCTTTTTGATTGACCGCACACTAGTGTGCTCCACCTCGTCCTGGGAAAAAACCTTATCCTGGAAAAAATCAACTTGCAGATTGAATGTGATAATGCACTGAACCAAATTAGCCGAGTTAAAAAAACCAAAACCCAACCCATGGGTCAAGCCGTCAATGAGAATGACTAGAACCATGTTTTGAACCAATCACCAAAGTAAGTAGAGATCAGTGGGTTCTATAATCGGGGCTTAATATTTCCAATGAGGGTTGGTCCGAAATGAGCTAAAAAGCTCGGTGGCCTTGGCACATCGACATCTGGACTGAGTAATCTATATGCTTGTAGCTAATTTAGCTCTCAAACCACAACTTCAAAAAATCCGAGATTCGTGATAATCCATTCCGTAAGACACAACATGAATATTGGCCGAGATCATAGAATCCTAGATATAATAAACCACCATTATACTCTATAAATAGTAAAATACAAACAAAAGTAAGTAACTAATGCTCAAACTATTTCATCTACTATTTTATTGCAACCTCAACTAAATTGGGTATCGGACTATCACCGTCAGAGAGCTCCCAACAGTCTTTTTTATAGTTTTTTCTTTTTACAGATCGACAAAAAAACAATTCAACATATTCATGATCTAGAAAAGTCTCTCGGATCAAAACTGGCGATGAATCGAGCTCTTATAACAGTTAGTATTTTCATTAAAATCTGTTGCACCTTTGTTTTATCAATTTAGAAAACCTCTAGTCATTCTTTAATCATGTCTCCACAAACAGTAAGGGCGTCGTCATCCAGGAATCATTTGAGGGGGCAAGCAACCCTCGCCCCAGCAAGCTCACAATTCTTTAGGAGGACCAGATGAACCCAATCAACAAGTCAACTCGATAATTCGACCACCAGTGCAACAACAACCTCGAAGTGTCCCAGTATTACTTATCCTTGAAATACCACTGGGTCCTTCCTACATAGTGAGCAGGTATGAATTTCAAATCTTGACCGTCGTAACTCAATAGATAATTCAACTGTTAGAGGTTTAGCTACAGGCTATGCAGAATCAAGCCTAACATCTGCAAAACCGAACTCAAATGATACAGAACTTTCAAACTTATTATACCCAACAACAAGTTCAAGCTCAAGAACATGTGCCAAACCAACAATGCGAGACACAGCTGTATACAGCAAGTCAAATACACCCTAGTGAGCAACACCATTTGAACCACTCAAATCTCTCAATAAGAGGTTGATTCGGTTATCAAGCATTAAGAAAGCTCAAAGGACGCAATCCTACTTATGACCCAGATAACAAGTCCACAAACAACACCTACGCTAGGAACAGCTTGGGGTACAAAGGACAAGGGACCGCTCCCTTCTTCTTCTTCTTTTCACCCTCCTTGATGGCCCAACTACTCCCCTCGTCTACAAGAGACCTCTTCTTATGGCTCGGGGCAGCCAATGAGGAGCATCGAGGAGCTTCCATTTTCTTTCTCAGAAACTCGTTTATAAACAAGATTTGGTTACGATCTAAAGTTACCAAATCTAATGTTAGACCGAATTAAAACTTTGGTAAAGAAAATTGACACATAAGGATCAAACATTATACCAGCTAGCCAAGCTAACGAAAGACCATACTATTGCAAATGATTCTCATCAGATCATGTGGGAACAAACCTAATCAATTCCACTTCATCGGCTTAGGACACTAACAAATGATCCACCTCGGAAGAAATCTCAGGGTCGGTTTGGTATGTGGTTGTTCTAATCATTCAGAAGGTTTTGATCGTTTCAAATGAAAATTCTAATTGAATGATATTTTCAAGAATGTATGAAAGTAGAGTTTGAGTCAAACAACCTACACCACTTTCTAGGGACAAAATATCACCAATCTCCGGTATTAGAGATGTTGCAATACTTAAAGACATCTCTAAACATCTTCAAGATCGAAAAAGAATTTTTAAACTTCGCTAGAATTCGAAAGGCTGTTATGAATTGTATAGCATTTGGAATTATTTAGTTTTAAGTCAGATCTCAATCACCTAATACATCTTCAATAAAATTATCTACGAAATACCTAAGACTTTTCTCAAATATTTTTCAAAATATGATGAACTCAAAACCGAACTCTTCCGCAAGTTTTTTGTTATCTACTTCTGACCTCCACAAATCTACCTTAGTTTCATCTAGAAAGCTAAAAATATTGACTAAATATCGATATTTTTCTCTTGAAGGGTTGGCTTGATAATCTAAACTCTCATCTCGGAAAGGACTTTCCTTGATTTGGAAACCTATTAAGAACAGTAAATTAAATGAATTTACAATTTGGTTAGAAAAGTCATAACTAATTTATTACCCAGCCAAAAGTCCCATATTATAAACCCACAAGTTCCCTTAATATTGACATGTTCTTTATTCTAGGTTCAGTATGACAAGTTGGCAAACCAAAATAGAAATATAAAATAAGACGTTGAATCAAAAGAGAGGAAGTTTGGGGCTCAGAGACTTGCCCAAGTTTGAGGTTGCAACACTAGCAAGATTTGAGTTAACTGCTCCCTATACGACCATAGTGACGACTTCGGGAATCGAACCGATGGCCCTTGGTGTGGCACAGGAGCAATTATAGAGCCCAAGTCAACGGTTTCTTGAGTGTCAAGAGCCAAGATCACTTGCAATAGAGCAACAGTCGGAGTAGTAACCCTCCAGAAGATGGGACACCGTCGCCAAAAGCTGAAAGAGTGAAAGAGGAAGCCATTGGAGGAGATCTACTAGCTAGAAACGCAAACTCATTGGAGAAGAAGGGGTTTGAGATCACTAATGGCCGAAAATTGAGGAGGAAGGTGAAGAAGCATCTTTATATAACGCTCACTAAACCATTGAATGCTTACCGTATGGCTCAATTCGAGCCAGTAAAATCCAAAGGGTCGGAGTTTTAAGTTCACTGGCCAAATTGTGAGAAGCACATGTCATACATCAAAGACTCACCACCAATAATGGTTTGGGGTGGTAGTCATGAGACATCAAGTCTCACCTTAGTAATTGTACGAGTAGTTTGATGCTATTACTTCAAAACAGAGCAAACCCTCATAATTTCTCATAATTTGATAGGGCTGCAGCTCAATCTACAAGGAATGATAATGATTGGTGATTCATACCAAGTCTAGAAAAGATTGAGTAACTCCATACACCAAATGTAGAAATCAGCACTCGAAGTTAGAGAGCATCGATTATACATCGAACCAAATTAGCTGAGTCAAAGAACCAAAACTCAACTCATGGGTCAAGCCATCAATGAGAACCACCGGAACCATGTTTTGAACCTATCATTGAGATAAGTAGAGGTCAATGGGCTTGGTAGGCGACGCTCAATAGATCCAATATGAGGTTGGTTTGAGGTGAGTTAAAAAACTTAATAACCTCAGAGTATCGACAACTTGATTGAGTAATCTAAATGCTTGTCGATATTTTAATCCTCAAATCGCAACTCCAAAAATTCGGGATTCATAATAATCCGTTACGTGAGATGCTCCATGAATCTAGACCAAGATCATGAAATTCTAAATACAATGCACCACCTCTATACTTTATAAATAACGAATTACACATGAAGATAAGGGATTAATACTCAATCTCTTTCATCTACTGTTTTATTACGATCTCAACTAACTTGGACATCGAAATAACTGTTGTCGAAGAACTCCTAACAGTTTTCCCCATAGTTTATTTTTTCTAAATTGACAAAAAAAAAATCTAGTAGATCGTGATCTTGAGGAGCCTTTCGGACCGAAATAAGTGGCAAATCGAGCTCCCACAACAAGTTGTTTCATTTTCAGTTAATTGATTATCAACCAGAAGATGGTAATAGTCTACTAGTTATCAAATGGATTGTCAAAATCTCCAATAAGTATTGGCAAGACAATTCTCTTCAATATGAAAAATTGGAAAGTGAACCACCCTAAAGAGGATGAGGTGTAATAAAGTAGTTCAAAAAAAGGAGGACAAAGTAAAAAGCCATCTGGACCAAGAAGGATTGATGGACAAATATGCAGACTACTTTGACACATGTCCACTATCAAGAAGATACAATGTCTTCAAAGAAAAAGCATTGGAAAAGATTCACTGATAATTCTGCATACCTGCAACACCCTTAAACTGTGCAGTTTTTGATTCGCGCTGAACATAGACACAACCAAGGCACTTGCTGCAAACACACAAAAGCAAGCAACAGTAATAGCTGTATCAAGATTAGAGATAGTAACATTGCACTCAAAGATGGTAACACACTGCAGCAGAGAAAAGACTAAAGATTGAATTTGCACATCAATATTACCAATTGATGATCAAAAGTGGCAGCTTGCATGACCAAATCACTGATAATATCAATCCAAGTTCTAACAACAAGGGCTTGACTGCCAACTACAGGTTGATTAAATTGAAACCATTTGGCCTGAAGGCCTTCCTGCGTAAGCTTAGAATGACGTTCGATTTTAAATTGAGAGCTCTCTTTCCTTTTTTTTCTCTCCAGCTTAAATCTCTTTTCCCATTAGGTGCGCCTGTACAATCTATTACTATATATGTACTGAAGCAAGTAAATGAAAATCATAAACCACTTCAAACTTTTGACAAACATGGAGACTGTCCAACAAATGTGACAAACAAATTTTTCTGTCGTACATGATATCTTTACCAGATGTCATGATGAACTCTACAATCCTAAAACTAAACATACGTTTCCCTTCAAAAGAACCTTGCATGGGATGCAAGAACTAGAAAAAACTATCCAAAAGAGTGCAGACAAAGGAAATTCCAAAAATAAGACTGAAATATAGCATAGCAAACATATTAAATAGAATTGAAATAGTACAAAAAACATCGAAGGCCAACCACGATTTTGAAAAAGAAAGGATCATTTTGACAAACAATCGATGCACACGAACCTGATAAGCCCAATTAGAGGAAGCTTAGCCACTGATCTCTTCAGCAAACGAAATCAACAACCATTCCCCACAAAGACAGGCCAAAATTTCAGAGCAAATTCCCACCATATCCATTACCAAGAAACTGGAACCGTATCCACATACCTTGGCAACAAAACTCGGGAAGGAAGACGACATGTGATAGAGAATATCCAGATACGTCACGTGATTCGATACCACCGCCCCCGGCCTCTCGGATTCATCGTCTGACAAGCTCCTGTGAGATTCCTTAATCCAATAAAACCCTAACGTGAACAGCATCGCCCTAGAGAGAAACCTCCCGCATCGCACCACCACCTCACGCCGCCACCCACCCATGTGCGCGTAGTCCTCCTGCTCCTCGTCCCTGTTCGGATCCGAGAACAAAGTGCAGATCAAGCAGACGAAGTAGTACAACAATAGTATCAGCATCCCCACCACAAGCCGGATCGGCAGCAGCGTCACCAGCGCAATCCCCAACAAGACCCTCTCCGCCGTCGGAAGCGGCCCCCGCCCCATTAGCCCGTAGGCGTCGCGGCGGACATAGGGCGCAAACTTCCGGTCCAGATCCTCGGTGCTCTCCGATAATTGGGCGGATGTGGAGCAGTTGGGGTTGAGGAGGGGGCGCTCGTCCTTGGCGGCGTCGCCGCCGGAGTTGACCCGGGGGGATTCGGCGGCGTGGTGGAGGACGGAGCCGTTTCCGCCGGCGAAATCCTTGAGCTCGGTCGCCATTGGAGAGGGCGCGGAGCGGAACCCTAACCCTAGAGGAGATCCATCGGGGGAGGAGTTGAGAAAGGCGGTGCAGTGGCGCAGGACTCTGAGGTTTCGTCGGAGAATGTTGGCCGTTGGATGTCATCGGCGATCGTTAATCTGACAGTCGAGATGAGATTTCATTGACCTGATCTGGAGGAAGGCGTGCGGTTGATGGTCGCAGCTGCACGTGTATGTTATTCTCTTATGAACATGGTTCGCTGTTTCGGCCGGAACCGCAATCGCAACCGAAACAGTTCGGTTTCGGTCGGAACCACAACGAAACTGCAGGTTTCGTATCGGTTAGGATTTACTGTTCATTACTGTTCATTATTGTTCACCTTCGCCAACGAACGCACGCGGGAGCGGGAGCTCGCCAGGCTCGAGCGCGCGGGCGGGAGCTCGCCAGGCTCGAGCGCGCGGGCGGGAGCTCGCCAGGCGCACGCGGGCGGGCGGGAGCTCGCCGAGTTTGCGCGGGCCGGCGGGAGGCTCGCCGGGCTCGCGCTCGGAGGGCTCGAGCGAAGGGCAGGCGTGGGCGTGAGCTCACGGCTTTGGGGGGCGGTGGGAGCTCGTCGGGTCTCGAGCGCAAGCGGGCGGGAGCTTGCCCGGCTCGGGCGGGCGGGAGCCTCGTCGGGGCTCGGGCGCAAGGGGCGGGGGGGAGCTCGTCGGGCTCGAGCGCAAGCGGGCGGGGGGAGCTTGCACCGGCTGGTGCGGGGCGGGGAGCTCGTCGGGGACTCGCGCGGGGTTGGGGGGGAGGGAGCTCCGAGCACGGCGCGCGGCCGGGCGAGAGCTCGCCTGAGCTCGCGCGAGGGGGGGAAAGGGGGGTGGGGGGGGGGGGGGGGGGGGTTTGGCGGGAGCTCCGAGCGGACAGGCAGGCGGGCGGGAGCTCGCCGAGCTCGCGCAGGTTGAGGGCGGGGTGGGGGGGTCGTGGGGAGGACCTCGCGCCGGCTTCGTGTTCGAACCCAAAAACCCTGCGCTCTTACTAGTCTACCGTCGTTCTCTCGCCTATCTCATACCCTCGCTAACCTAACTCATACTCCCGTAAGATGAGGCTGGCCTTACACTGGAGCCAATGTTGTCGCCAATTTAATTTCGACGTCATTATCGGTTTCTGTCAGATATTATTTACGTACATAATATTATTCACGTAATTATTCATTATTTTTAAAAAATTTTAAATATATTATAATTTTTTAATTTGAAGTTAAAAAATAATTAAAATTAAATTAAATTTTAGTCAAAATATAATTTTTATTTTAGACCTTCGATATATGATTATACTTCAGAACCGCTGCCATGAGATCGTGCAGACCTAATTGTTTTGATTCATATGCCCATAAATGCTCGTCCGGATCATTCAGGTACTAAATTTGTAATTTCACACCCAGATGTTCCGAACTCAACCGATGATGATTATGATGATTAGTTGTATTATCTTAGAATTTATAAATTATGTACGTGTGAAATACATTTTAATGAAAAGTTAAATTTGCTTATGTTAATTTTTAAATTTTAATCATATTCATATCATTTCTTATATATTTTTTTAATACACTAATATATATTAAAAGCAGACAATATCAGTGACTAACTATCAAAATTAATTTTAATTAGCTTAAATAATATTTGAAATTATTGTAAAATTAAGTATAAATTCATTCATAATTTTTCATAATTTTTCAAATTTTTTCTAATATTTTATTGTATTTTTAATTTGAAGTCAAAGTACAGTCAAAATATAAAAATATAGTCAAACTCTGGTCAACATCCAATTAATAATTTAAAAAATTCTTTGGCCCGAAACGTATCGGTTTCGGCCGGTCCCGAAACCGAAACCGAAACCGTAAACCATGGATGGAACTTTAATGTATAACCTCTGAGCTATATTTTCTTCAAGAAAAATCTACAAAGGTTGCAGTATGTATATGTGACCTCCTTTTTTTTATTTTATAATTTACAACTCTCAAATTGAATTTGAATTAAAATTTAAATAAAAACTTTCACATTTATGTCAAATTTTATATAAATAATTACTTTTTAAAAAACTTATAGAAAATGTTTTATTTTCTTAAAAATGTATAAAAAAACCTCTCAATTTATTGATATGACTATTGAGATTGTTATCAATTTCTCGCATTTTATTGATTTTTTTAAATATTAATTGGTTCCTTCTAATATTTAGCTTTTTGTTTTTAAGTTTCAACTTATAGATTTTTTGCCCGCTTTTAACATTTAATCTTTTATCTTTACGTTTTAATTTATAGATTTTAAACACTCAGCCTAAGTGTTGTGCTTTTAGTTAAGGATGTGTGATGTGTTGCACATCAAGATCTTCCCTCGCAACGTCATAATTTTTTTAGGTATCAATTATAAGATTCATCTCACTAGAGAGTTTAGAACGGTTAGAGTTTATTTTTTTTTAGGGCTAATTACCTATACCTCCGTAATTTCTGATAATTATAAAAAATCTCTTGTAATTTCCGTAATTACATATACCATTCCTTTTTCAAAATATTTACCTACACTTCCTTGATTGTTATTTAATCAGAATTATTTTAAAAAATTCTGATTTTACCCTTCATTAGTTTTACAATTAAATCCCTAAAAACTTATTATTTATTATTTAACTTTTCGATATTTGCAAATAACACCCTGGAATTAGTCATATTTACAAAAAAAAATTTCTCTCAAATCATTTACAAATAAACGAGTGACGGCGGCGAGCGCGCGGGCGCGGATGTCCAAGGCCGACACGTGGGTTCGGACGCCGTAAACCGACACAAGGGAGCAAACGCCCGAGGTTGGCGCGGGGGCATGGATGCCGGAGGCCGGCACGAGGGAGCAGACGGCCGAGACCAGCGCGCGAGCGCAGACGCCGGCCGGCGAGGGTGCGAGCACAGCCGGCAAGAGGTCTATTCGTAAAATTTAGTTTTAAAATAAATAAAATTTGGACTTATTTATAAATAAAAATATTCAAAGGGTCTATTTTTAAACATATAAATATTAAACTTATAATTTTTAATTTTAAGTTTTAAAACCTTCAATGTCTTTTTCGTAAAATTTTATTTAAAACATGATAAAAAAATTTAGACTTATTTATAAATAAAAATATTGAAGGAATTTATTTATAAATGTACAATATAAAACTTGTAATTTTAAATTTTAAGTTTTCAAACCTTCAATGACTTATTCATAAAATTTAGTTTTAAAATAAATAATATTTTTACTTATTTATCAATAAAAATATTTAAGGGGTCTATTTTTAAATGTACAAATGTTAAATTTGTAATTAAAAAATTAATTATATGTAAATCAAAATTAAATGTTAAATTTGTAATTGAAAATTTTAATTATATTTAAATTGAAAAAAATTAAAATCAAAATATGTATAATATGTAATTCGATTTGGGTTATTCGGTTTTTAGTTTAAATATATAATATTGGTTTTGATTTTGATTTTTTCAATTTAAATATAATTAAATTTAAACTAAAAAAATAAAATAGTTTTAAATTTTTTATTTTTGGTTTAAAATTTTAAATTACAAGTTTAATATTTGTACATTTATAAATAGACTCCTAAAACATATTTATTTATAAAGAAGTCCAAATTTTATTTTTTTAAAATAAAATTTTACGAAAAAGAGCATTAAGATTTGTAAAACTTAAATTTGAAAGGACAAGTGTTATAATTTGGGTACATGTTATAAATAAGACCCCGGTGAATATTTTGTTTCTACATTAAGTCTAACTTTTCTCACTTTTTCACATAACTTTTCAACAAAGAGATGAAGGTTTTAAAAAACGTAAAATTTAAAATTAGAATTTTAATATTTGTACATTTAAGAAATAGACCTCTTGAATAGTTTTAAATTTATCCACTAAGCCAAATTTATAATATTTTTAATATTTTTAATATATTTTATTTAGTTATTTATTTTAAAAACGAAATTGAGGAATAAATCATTGAAATTTTGAAAACGTAGAATTTAAAATTACAAGTTCAATTTGTAAGATTGTCAAAATAAGATCCCTTGAATATTTTTATTTATAAATAAGTCTAAATTTTTTATCATGTATTAAATAAAATTTTACAAAAAAGACACTGAAAGTTTCAAACTTAAAATTTATAATTATAAATTTAACATTTCTACATTTAAAAATAGACCCCTTGAATATTTTTATTTATAAATAAGTTCAAATTTTATTTATTTTAAAACTAAATTTTACGAATAAGTAATTGAAGGTTTGAAAACTTAAAATTTAAAATTAAAAGTTTCATGTTGTACATTTATAAATAGACTCCTTTAATATTTTTTATTTCTAAATAAGTCTAAATTTTTTATTATGTGTTAAATAAAACTTTACCAAAAAGACATTGAAGGTTTTAAAACTTAAAATTTAAAATTACAAGTTTAATATTTATACATTTAAAAATAGACCCCTAGAATATTTTTATTTATAAATAAGTCCAAAATTTATTTATTTTAAAACTAAATTTTACGAATAGACCCCTCGCCGGCTGTGCCCGCACCCTCGCAGGCCAACATCCGTGCCCGTGCGCCGGCCTCAGGCGTCCGCGCCAGCTCGCAGGCCTCGGGCGTCCGCTCCCGCGCGCTCGCTGCCGTCGCTCGTTTATTTGTAAATAGTTTGGGAAAAAGACTTTTTTGTAAATCTGTCTAATTTCAGGGTGTTATTTGTAAATATCGGAAAGTTAAATAATAAATAATAAGTTTTTAGGGGTTTAATTGTAAAAATAACAGAGGATAAAATTAAAATTTTTGGAGAAAATTTTGATTAAATAATAATCAATGGGGGTGTAGGTAAATATTTTGAAAAGGGGAGTGGTGCAGATAATTACGAAAATTACAATAGATTTTTCGTAATTACTAAAAATTACTAGAGGGTGTAGGTAATTAGTCCTTTTTTTATTATCTACTCATTCTAATCTCAATGAGATCTAACGATCCATAATTTACTTGAAGATAGATTAATCATAGTTAGACTACATAACATTCTAGTTAGAGCAGCAGTCTCTAATGCACTAGGGAGAATAAGAACATCAAGGCAAAAGAGAAAATGAAAAACATAAGGGAATGAAAGAAGAGTAGATTTAGGACAATAAGTAAGGTTTCAAACAAAAAAAATATAAAAATAATAGCAATACATGAATTTTAAAATTGTGAAAAAAAAATTAAAATAATCCTTCAAGCGAACATTTATGTACTGTTGATTATTTTTCTTAGTATGTTCTAGCAATTTGTTCAATGTAAAATTATTCAAATATATGAATAACTAATTGAAATGAAGACTATGACATAATACTTTTATTACCAAGGCAAACACTAGGATCACATCAAAAGAAAAGATCAATATTCATTCAAGTTCATATGTTATCCTACTCAAATTCCACATGATATTGCATATTGGGCCAGGTTGAATTCTTTTATACAATACGAAGGTCACCTAGGCATCGTCTGGTTTGGGATCAGAATCAGGATCAGTACATTTCAGAATTATTTTTTTAAAATTAATATTACTTATCTTACGTTGTTATCCAATTAAATTATTATAAAAAATTAAATAATTTTCCGAACTTTAAATTATTGAAGCATTAATTTTGATTAAAAAAAATTAGTTTATAAAAATGGTCTAACCATTTAGACTATTATGTCACTTGGACCACATAATAAGGGCCCCCCTATATAGAAGTGGAGAGGTTGGGGGGTTTGCCTTAGACTCAGTAGCTTACTTTTAAAAATTTTGGACTTGCAAAGAGACTTGTGGAACATGAAAAAATAAGTGAATAGTCACAAACTCATAAAGGTCAAAAAATTAATATTAAGAATATCGATAATCAACTTTGCATATAAGATAAGAATACGCGATTTGCACAACATTATACGTAGTAAGATAATTTTAGTTTTTAATATAAAACTAAGATAAAAGATGATATTTTATATATCCCTTAACTTTCAATTTTGTGGTTATATTTTAATAAATTTGACTTTTTGAGTACCTAGTGTGGCCACTGCCCAAGTAGTCTGCTACTTACCTGGAGTTATTCTCTATAGTCAAGCAAGAAGTAGCTAAATTTAATCTAAGGGAGGGCACATAAATCCATTTAACTTCCGTTCAGAGTTGTGCAGACATTATTAACAGTGTAAACGAGTTGAGCTGAGTCAAACTGAGTCGAGCATTATCTTAACTCGGTCATCTCAACTCCAAAACTAGCAGTCAAGCTCGAGTCGGCTCGATATTTTCAAAAATTAATTTTTTTTAATTATTTATTAATTATTAAAATAATTTTTAAAATTTACAAAAATTATAAAAAAAATATCAAAAACAATATCATAAATTACAATTCATAAATTTATAATAAAAAATATTAAACCTAACGAATTTATAGATAATAATAATGATATATTTAATTTTAAAAATATGGATATTGAAGAAATTATGTTAATAGAATAACATTTAAATATAAAAAATTATATCAACTATAACATCACAATTAAAAAATTAAATATATATATTATATATTATATGTTATAAAATATATTTTTATATATTAAAAAAATAAACAAGCTATTGAATTAAAATCGAGCGAGCCGGGTTCAGCACAAGCTCGACTTGTTACTAAATAAGCCGAAACGAGCCGAGTTAAATTCAAGTCAAACTCGAACTACTTGTTAGTTATTGAGTTACAGTTGCAATAAGTAATTTAAAACTCAAAAAGGCTTTAAAGGAAAGCCTTATTTAATTTTAATTAAATTAAAGCAGATTGTTGGTTCTTAATTTTGCTTAATGGTGTTGTACATGGCTTTTGAAATTTGTCCCGAGGTTTACGCCAAGGTGACTTGCTTGCACCAGTTTATACCAGTAGAAGAGGTGCTCACGCGAGACCTCTCCAAGCTTTATGGGTTCAGTTTTACCCTACCTTGGCCCGAGCTAAATTGACACCCCTAAATATTATTGGCTAAATTATGCATCATAAATAATATATATTCTAACTTTAAATGTGCTTTTAGAACTTGCTCCTAATTGAAGGAAGAATAACCAACCTAACACGTATGGGCTCCATGGGCTTTATGAAATCCAATGACTTTTTTTTTTTGTCTTGTTTCCCTACGTCGTATTGCAAAGACAGTGCTATTACATATTTTTGGGGCCTGTTTGGAATGAGATCAAGGTCAAGGTCAAGGTTAAAGGAAATGGTAAAGTGTAAAACGCTAATGTGGTCAAGTAAATCCTGTTTGGTTACTGATCTGGCTAACAGATGGTTAAAATTTTTTGTGGACAAAAATGCCCTTTGTTGAGTACTGTTGACACAGTACTGTTCATCTTTCTCGCCGGCCGAGATCGGGTGCAGAGCTGGCCGACCGAGCTCGCGTGAGGAGCTCGCCGGGCGGCGTCTGCTGCGTCGTTGGCGGGGAAGGAGCTCTGCTGCGAGCGGCGGCGTCCGCGGGGCGGGGGGTTGGGTTGAAGGGGCAGAATAATTCCCCGATCTGAACCGTGGGATCGAGATCCGACGGTTCAGATCAAGTGAGGGTATTTTAGTCAAAACCTGATAAAAATTTAAATAAATAAAATAATATTAGTGTGGTCAAATTTTTAATATTTGGAAGATAATCTGATCAGGACGGGGTCAGCCTGACCCTGACCCCGACCCCGTTCCAAACGCCCCCTTGATGCTTTGGCTATAAGTATATGATTTTCTTCTATTCTTTGCAGCTTACTCAAGTTCTCCTTTGCTAGACAGTCATCAACCATTGTCTTGAGACATCAAGCTTATAAAGGATGGGAACAATTTGAAAGAAATAGTATGATCTCCTCAAACGCTGGGTAAACTTTTGATATTTTTGTTTTTTAGATTCTTTGGTAAACGGGTGATGATTTGATCATAGAAAATCCAAAACCACACAGTGATCATGATCGTGAGAATAACAACAATGCAGGATGAGATCCGTAGACTTTCATGGCTATGTTGTGGTGGATGTTAGTGTTTGACAGAGTGGCATTCTAGTAGCTTTGGTGATTAAGCTTTCCCATAAGCAACTTTTAGATTAGACACCTATAGTAATCTAAATTCCTATATTTTTCATGAAAGAGAAATTAGTAATTCTAATCTTAGTTTAATAATATAGGTTGCTGCCAAAACATGTGTATGTTCTTGAGATATCTGAAATAGTAGAATATGCACACATACTTATTATTTAGAATCCATTGCTTTGGGAATGCATCACTATCTATTTTAATATTACATTATTTGTGACTAATAATTTTAATCTTTCGTTGGCTTAGTTAAAATGTATAAGCATAATCTACTTATTTTTTAAATATATTTAATTATAGTTTATTGTAATTTTGTTTCAGTCTACATTTATACATATTGTGGAACTATTATTGTGCTTGACTTGTAACAGAAGTTCAGTTTCGGGTTAATTTTTTTATCTCATTTTCTTGATCAGTAAAATGTAGAACATCATCTTATCAATGTCCAGCCAATACCTTTTATTGTATTGTTGCACTAAAAATTGCGGCTGCATTTTTTTATTAAATATATTAGGCCTTTTTCTAGCTGTAGCAGAACTACTATAGGGTCAAGGTGTTATGACAGATTATATTGTTCTATTTATGCTATATATAGTCATGGTTTTACTACTAATGGCTCTTGATCATCTTATTCTTTGGTTTCTACTTGTAAGTAGCCATGGGGCTTTGATTTTGTGACTCTATAAACCTGAGGATATAACTGAAATGAAATAATAAATGAATCAAATTATTGGTTGTTGCAAGATATCTATTAGTTTTGCTAAAAATGTAGCTTATATATATTTAACCTTCGCAAAAATCAAACTTATCAAGGACAGAAACCCCTTTTTAAAGACCTGCTATTATATTTTATTCCCAATTATAATTCATTGTGATGATGGCCTAATTGTAAAAGTTTTTTGTTTTAGAAAGTATTATTCATTTTATTTGTAAAAATATCATCTAAAGTTGATTTAATGATAATGAATCAAAAAGGTTTTTCATTTTCTATTTAGTTTCTGTATTAAAAACTTTATCGCTAATTTAAATGTATTTAAATAACAAATTAATTCAATCTTTTTAGTTTTGGATGGTACACCTACATTATTGATTTTATTTATAAAATATTAATATTAATAGTCAAACAAAAAAATTCTATAAAATTTTGATTTTGGTTTTGGCAATAAAAAACTTAAGTAGTTAACAAATTTATTCAATACATAATCACATTTTTCAGTTTTCGTTAAAAAGAGATAAATTTGCTTTTGACAAAAGTGA
Source organism: Trichopus zeylanicus subsp. travancoricus (assembly GCA_005019695.1). Classification (NCBI taxonomy): domain Eukaryota; kingdom Viridiplantae; phylum Streptophyta; class Magnoliopsida; order Dioscoreales; family Dioscoreaceae; genus Trichopus; species Trichopus zeylanicus. The sequence continues at coordinate 474,515 of RXID01014824.1, read as the reverse complement.
TGCAATTTGGTATTTTGCACTTAGCACATTCCAAATTTGAAGATCAACAATTGAGTTTTCATTTATTTGGATTATAAGATTATTTTTTCCTTCCAATTATTTATTAGTGGTTTTCCTTTCTTTTTTTTTTGTCAAAGTTTAATTTATGAAGTAATTAAGCCTTTTTGTTATTTTAGTTTTACTATTGTTTGTCTTGCAAAACATCTCATGTTTGCTAGAGTTGAGTGTTTTTTATTTTAATATATATATATATATTTCATATGATAATTGACAGTTAAGTTATTTAGGTGACCTATGATTTTAGTATTTAAAAAGAAAAAAATGTGTGCACACACCTCTTAAGTATTGGTTTAAAATAGCATAATATACGTAAAATTGTACTAAAACTTGTAAGTGTTATTAATTTTTATTTTTTAATTAAATATAAAATAAAGTATAAAATTCCTTATTTTCTTTTCAAGAATTGTTTCATTTTTTATTTTATCCAATGCACTCTATCAATATCATCATTATCGTGCACTAACCCATTAAAATCAAACTTTTTGTAAATTTGGATTTTTACGATACGATTGAAATTAAGGTATTAAAAAAGTAATTTTTTATACTAAAGTTACCATAGACTTACATAAATTTTTTTATCATTATCTGAAGGATTGAATGCTCCCAAATTTTTTCCATTACCCTAAAAAATTAAATAAAAAATTATTATTAATTAAAAATAATAAATTTATTAAAATTTCATATTACATGTTTGGTTCATACTATTGCTACTACGTTTATTGCCTCATTTCATTCGTTGATACATGTACATTCTTGAGTTATTTTAGCATATAATTTAAATATGCCTATTTTAATTTTGGATGGAGCTTTTTTAATAATATCCTCATGTATTCTAAAAGAAAATTGAGAAGATTCAAAATTTTGATGAGTTAATTTAAAATGATTTGTTTATGACTTTTCGAGAATAGCTTTTGATTTTTTAATATAATACTAATTATTTGCTTTGATGCCAATAGTTTGCTCTAATACTAATGACCAAGAGTCTCCAATCAACTCAATATAGTGAGCCTAATATTGGATTATTCCAAAAATTTAAACTAATAGAATATGAACAATTTTCTTGATATCTTAATATAAATAAATCAAATTCTCAAATTATTTTCAAATGTACCTACACTAATAAATGATATAAATGAACAATGGCAGTAATATTGGTATTAACTCATTTTATAATTTGACATTTTAATAATTTTATTACTTTGAACAAATAATTTTTTTAAGTTTTTGAAAGAAAAACTCATGAATGTTTAGCTCCCAAGATGATCATTGTTGAATTTGGATGTCTCGAACTCAAATTGGAATTTGAGATAAAATAGGAATCCAAAGTTGGATTCAGACTTATTATTGATTTTGAATATTTATTATGTAATATTAGGAGTTGTAATTAGAGTAAAACTCAGACTCAATAAAACACTGTTTGGTTCGAGATCAAAATCAAGATCAGAATCGATATTAATGAACCACTTTTGTAAACTAATATCTTTTTATCAAAATTAATGTTACAATAATTTAAAATTTAAAAAATTATTAAATTTTTTATAATAATTTAATTTAATAATGGTGTAAAATAAGTAATATTAATTTTGTAAGAAAAAAATAATTTTGAAAAATATTAATCCTGATCTTGATCCCAAACCAAACGGTGTCTAAGGATCTATAAATATTCTGATAATACATAGAGTTTAAGTATGGTGTAATACTGAGATTAAACTAGAGAGAAATAGAAAGAGAGGAATAGAGAAAATAGAGAAAAAAGAAAGAAAGAGAGTGTCGACTCTCATATATGGGTCTTTCTAATACTTTTCGGTAGTCTCTCTAGTGGTTTCTTATGGTATTTTCTTAGAGATTCTCTTTGAAGGTGGATAAATTGCCAAGACTTAGTAAAAAAGTTTAATTAGATAAGAAAGAGTACAGTCTTTCTTGTAAACTCTTGTAAAATCTTTTGGTAGTGGATCTCTTACTCTTCCCATAAACGTACCTGATTTTTGGTGAACCCATATATCGCTGTATTTTTTCTTATTATTATTTTTTATCTTGCATTACTTTTCATTTTTTTTGTTGTTTGAAAATAAGGTATTCGTGAACCTTCTATTGTGAATCCTAATAATTGGTATCATAGCTTATGAACAAATAGCTAAGATGACAAAGTCCTTACTTAAGATAGAAAAGTTTGATAGCAAGATAAATTTATTGTACTGATCTACATGTTAAAATTACTCTCCCAAAGAAGGCATATTGGGGCTATCAAGACTGCTCTTGACAATATGGAAATAGAGGAACCAATGTTAGAGCTTTAGTTCTAATCGGGTGATGATTCAAACTTAGATTCTAGCGGAGATAACATGTCTTCCTTTACTCCATGGAGTGGAGAACCAAGAAATAGACTATGACAAAAGTTTGAAGATTCTTAAATTCAAATCTATTGAGTGGTACATATCTATATTTATGCATTTTTATTTTAAGGTCCGAGTGGCATAACTTCTATTAAATAATGTGGGCCTTGCAAACATGTTGGTGTTTGGGACATAAAGGGATACAAGGTAGAATTGACTAGTAACCAATATGGCCAAATCATCGGGCCTAATTCGACAAAACTCGCTATCCAATTGGGTATCATGGCAAAGGATGGTAATAAATTGCCATATATTTTATACTAATTGGCAAATACGCCAAAAGCAAATAAACAAAGGATTTGGCAAGATATCAAAATAAATTTTTTATCATGCTACCAAGTTTTTCTATTTATATGTTTGTATGTTAGCAAATTGGTAGTTTACATTAAATTTAAATTCATTAAGTGGTACATATCTATATTTATGCATTTTCATTTTGAGGTTTGAGTGGCATAATTTTTGTTAAATAACGTGGGCCTAGTAGGCCTGTTGGTGTTTGGGGCATAGAGGAACACAAGCTAAAATTGACGAACAATCAATATGGCCAAATCATTGGATCTAATTCGACAAAACTAGTTACCCAATTGCGTATCATAGTGAAGGATGATAATAAATTGTCATTGACTTATACTGATTGATGAGCAATACCAAAAATGAACAAACAGAAGATTTGACAAGATATCAAAATAAGATTTCTGCCATGCTATGAATTTTTTCTATTTATATTTTTATATGTTAATAAATTAGTATTTCACTTTATAGACAAATACAAACTTAGAAGAATATTGCAGAAAGTCCATAATACGATTGTTGGGTAAGAGATGACAAGATTGTAAAGTAGATGTGAAGAGGTTATATTTCATACCATTCAAGAACCAACGAAAATAAGTTACCATGTCTCGCCTATTCGAAGGCAATAGAAATGCTGAGGTCATGACTATTTATCCTATTTGTACTATACTTGTATATTATTTTGTGAGGACTACATATGTAATTATCAGTACTATGTATATAACTTTCGGATGACTATGTCAATGTAATATATGTTAAAATTTTAATTTTCAATATTTCGTATATTTCAAATTATTATATAATTTGTTTACAAGATATCTACTAAAAAAGGGAAATATTTTAAGGTTTATTAGGGTTTTTTAGGCATTTCTAGGGAAACATGGTAATTTTTCTGACGTTTCTTAGTGAAATGTCGAGAATTTTTTGAGAAATGTTGAAAATTTTTCCGGTGTTTTCTTGAGAAACGTCGGGAATTTTTCTGGTGTTTTATTCCTAAAACGTCGAAAAATATTATTTTTTTGCTTTTTTTAAAATATCACATAAAACGTCGGTAAAAGATTTTTTCTGACATTAAAAAATCAAAAATTTTTGCAACTATTCTATTATCAATATTTAATGAATGTCAAAAAAAAAATCAAAAATTTTCAATATTTTTTAAATTATTAGAGATATTTTTAACATATCGAATATACCTTGAAATATTGTAGTGGCGAGCACTGGCGCCTCTATCCACGAACACTCCACCAACCTTGATGACTACTTCCTCTTGTGATCTGATCTTGAACAGGTGTTGCGAGATGATTCTTTCCTTAGTTAAATGCCAAGCCAATAAAAGGAGTTGTTGTGGAGCTGTTTTGGTACTTGTGAAATTGAAGTCGCATCTTCTCTTCCATGGAAGCCACAAAATATAGCTGTAAATATCCGAAGAAAGTTGTTGTTACAATTGCTGAGCTGGTTAAATAATTTTCCAAATGCTATTAAGTTCATAATCAAAGAAGTGGACAACTTTAATACTGAGAATTGAGCGAAAAGATCCCAAACCTATCTAGCAAAAATGCAATGCCACAAAATATGGTCATCTTCACAGTGGTAATCACAGACAGAACAATTAATTGGAACAATAATACTTCTCGAATTAAGAAGATTAGCTATGGAAATGCAAAGATGAGAAGCTTTCAATTAAAAACATTTAACCTGAGGACTAGTATCAAGCTTCCATATAAGTCTCATTGGCCAATTACTGCTAGGACAGTCTCCATTTATGGAGCTAATCAAGCCATGTAGGATTCAGGAGACTGTATTTACTCTTCATGTATTCTACCTAAATAGGTAGAGTCCGATTGAATTCTAGTAAGTTGCTTCGCGAAAAGTGCCTGACGCATGATGTTTGGGCTCCTGAGACCAAGTTTGCCTTTGTCTTTTGGAGTTGTGACCTTGTCCCACCCTCTTATCCATCTTACGCGACCATCTAAATTTAAGGATAATCCTTCTACCTCTCATGCATTCTACAGGTTTGCAACTGCAAAGAGAAGAAAATATTCAGCCTACGTTAAGCAGAGTTGAAATGATCTGTGCATGGAACAGGAAAATATAGGGGGACTAGGAATCACCTTGTCCAATCCCTTGGCATGGAGTCGACCAATTAGTCATGCAGCCATTTAATAAAAATGAGAATCTAACAGAGCTAATGCATTCAAAGATTCAATCACAAAAGGTAGGGTGAAAACCCAAATGCAACATCAAACTCTTAGCAAGGAACCATGACACCCTATCATACGCCTCGGATGAATCCAATTTAACACCCATAAGAGTCTTCCTATTAGAAGCATTGTGAAGGGAGTGCATAACTTCTTGAACCAAAATAAGATTTTTCAAAAATACTCCTATTAGGGAAAAAAAAAAAAGCAAATGGATCATTACAGATCAAAGGATCCACCACAAGTTGTTTAGCTGATTTTTACTAACTTAAATTTGATGAAAATTTGACCAAAATTGGAGCTCAAATTGTCACTCAAATTTGAGTTTTAACTAAACCTAAATCGTTGTCCAATTTGATCTAAAATTGAGTTCAATTCATATCTAAACCATTATAGAAGTTAGAGTCAACTCATTTGGACCTAAATTATTATAGAATTTGGGCTTAATTTAAATTAAGCCCGAATTGGACTAAGTGGGCTAAAGTTGAACTAAAATCAGATCCAAAACTACAAAACCTAGACTAAAAAGGAAGAAAAAGATTTTTACAAATAATCCCTAAACCAAATAAATTAGTAATACCCTAAATTCTAAACCTTAAAAAGTTATTCATGAATTTTAGGAACCATAACTGTAATGCGATATGAGTTTATTATGTACCCTTAAAAATATGGAGATATTAACTAATATTTTATAATCGATGCATTCTTATATGTGAACAGGCCTTGTTTGGTTTTATGTATGCTCAAGGATACTCTTTGTGCAGAAAGCATGTCTTCGTCATTTTATGTATATGTGGCTTTCAATTTTTGTTGGTCTTCATTTTTCCCAAAGATAACCTTCACCTTGCAGTTATTTTTCTATTTTTTCATTTATAATATTTACTTTTTACTTGGGAAATTTTCCAGTGCACTCTTGAAAAATGATGTAATTTTCTATATATTCTTATAAGAGTTGCAACATTCCATATATCTATGAAAGTTTTTTTTTAAAATTTTTTGATCATGAGTACCATTAACAAAAATGATATAATTTAGGGTTTTATTTGATGTTAATTTGTTGCAAATACTATTTTGATGTGAAAAATTTAAATTCGTGTCAGTTCTATGAGTTGTGGTGCATTGATTCTTACTACTTGCACTCTTCTCATGATGTTTGTAATTTATATAAAAAATTATTACTCTATTTGTTTAGGGTTGTCTATGACTTTTGATGAATACTGAATGTTACTTTTTTTTTTTTATCATATTTCTACTTTGTTTTCATGCATGTCATGATACATAAATACGGATGATTAGCATAATTTAAAGCCACTATTTCATATGCTTTTAATATTTTTCTTATTTAATTTTTACTGTTGCAATTTACAATTACTAAATTCAAGGTTTTAATTAATTTTCCATCGCAGGTTAAATAGAAATTTTTTTAGTTTTGCCATCAATAAAAATAATCTTTTTTATAATGTTTAGTCAATGCTTTGTAATTTTGTAAGTGCTATTTATTTTAAATCATATGTCATTTGTCAATTTTTGCCATATACGATAAATATTAAGGACATACATATGCTTAGGAGTGTTTATTTAGTTGTATCTTGCAAGCAGCTCGAGCTCTACTCAAATTTGACTCGATTTGTTTCAAGTTCAATTTGAATTTCACTTGATTTGTTTTTGGCTTGTTTGAGTTTGAACTGAACCTAATTTGCTCGATTTCAACTCAAGAGCTTATGTATTTTTTAATATATAAAAATATAATTTTAAAAAAATATTTTATAATATATAATATATAATATTTTTTATTATTTAATTGTGATATTGTAGATGATATAGTTTTTTATATTTAGATTTTATTCTATTAGTTAATTTTTTCAATATTTATATTTTTAAAAATTATATATATCCTTAACATTATCTATGATTTTTTAAGTTTAATATTTTTTATTATAAATTTATGAATTGTAATTTATGATATAGTGGTTGATTTTTTTAATAATTTTTTGTAATTTTTAAAAATTATTTTAATTTAAGTTAATTAAGAAATTATTTTTGAGCAAAGCCGGCTTGAGCTTGATTTTTCGAGCTCAACTTGAACCCGAGCTCCCTAGTTTTGAAGCCAAGCCAAGTCAAGTCGAGCAGAGGTGGATTCAACTGGGTTACACTTCCTACATATGCTATTTATGTAAAAAAATTATTAGTTCATACTCAGGTGCTACATTTACATAAAATATAGGATAAGTTTATGATTAATATATAAAATACTTCAAGTCATACATGTTGTCAAAGTTGCTAAGTAGAATTACAACGAAGTCATTTCCCTTCAAACATATGTTGGCCGATAGCACGAGTAACGAGTGCAATCATCAATGTTAGTTGTCTGATGCCTAAATAGTAGACACAGGTGATAAGTAAGAGAATACTAAAGATTCGAGCCATAGAATTTCTCAATTCTAACACAAGTTTCAACTGTCCTTTTAGAATTCGATCCATTTTTTTGTGAATGCTTTTGTTTGATATTTCAAATCAATTATTGAGTGTTGATAAATATTAACGCAAGCAAAAAATTTTAGGACTAATTAATTACATACAGCCCTATGTAATTAGCTTTAATTATGTACAACTCCAGTAATTTTCGGAATTACTTACATTATTCCTTTTTTAAAAATATTTACCTACACCCCCTGATTGTTATTTTACCCTCTGTTATTTTTCTAATTAAACCCCTAAAAACTTATTTTCTCACTCTCACTCTACCCTAAAACATTTACACAAAAACCCTTGAAATATTTTTATTTATAAAAAAGTCCAAATGTTAATATTTTTCAAAAAATATTTATAAAGGAGCTGAAATATTTTAAATATTATATAAATAAACCCTAATAATTGTATATTTACAAATAAGCCCCTGGATTTTTTTTATTATAAAAAAGTCCAATGTTTAATATTTTTTTTATCTAAAATTTGAAAAAGGAACCTTAATATTTTAAATATTTTACAATAAAACCCTACAATAAGAATTTTAATTACAAATCTTATATTTGTGAATTTACAAATAAATCCCTTGAATTTTTTATTAATAAATAAGTTGAAAATTTATAACTTTAAAAAAAATTTAACAAAAAAGAGTTGAAAGTATTAAAACTTAAAATTTTCAAATACAAGTTTAATATTTTCTATATTTACAAATAAACCCCTCAAATATTTTATTTATAAATAAGCCCAAATTTTATCATTTTTTTATAAAATTTCATAATATTGAAGTTTTAAAAATTAAAATTTTGAATTACAAATTTAGTATATATACATTTACAAAT